>AP027112.1:28467762-29067762 GCA_028142955.1 Pinctada fucata | reverse complement strand
TTACGACGTCGGACGACGACGGACGACGACGACGACGACGGACGACAGACGCAACACTATGACAATAGCTCACTTGAGCCTATGGCTCAGGTGAGCTAAAAAGGGGAAAAAAATTTTGTTGGGGTCCCGCCGGGGTTTGAAGCCACTCCCCATGGGTCCATTGGGCATGGAAAACATACATTATACCTATGTACAATCTTAAAAAAATATTCCTTAAAAATCCAAAAGTGGATATCTTGACAAAATTCTTTCACTTGTAGGGTACCATGCATGAGTACCTCATACCTACAAATTGTCATGACAATCTGAAGAGTGGTTATAGAACAGAAGCAGAAAATGTATGAAAATCACCCCCCCCCCTTCCTTTTTACATAAGAAAAAAATTCATAAAAAATCAAAAAAATAAAATTTAAGCATAAAATACATATCAAAGCATTAAGTAAGTTAAATATGATAAATATGTAGTAAATGAGTGTGTAAAATCATACACTTATTGAGTTATTTAAAGAAATAGTGCAAAAATGTGCATTTCTGACTAAGTCCGAAAAGACGTCAAAAACGCGTCAAAAATTTGACTTCGAAGTGGAACCAAAAATAACAACACTTCTTAAGACATCTCTCTAGATCATCCTGATGCTTTCGGTTTGTCGATACATGCTTCGGTTCTGAAGAAGAAGTTTGTCAAAGGAGGGTACCCCCCGTGACCTACTTTTGGCTGTGGTGGCGCCACCTGTTGACAGATCCGGACGAAAAACAACAACACTTGTAGGGGACCATGAGTACTTCATACCTACCAAGTTTCATCAAAATCCCTTCAGCCCTTCTGGAGAAGAAGTTTAAAATGTGAAAAGTTTACGACAACGGACGACGACGACGACGGACGACAGACGCAACACTATGACAATAGCTCACTTGAGCCTATGGCTCAGGTGAGCTAAAAAGGGGAAAAAAATTTTGTTGGGGTCCCGCCGGGGTTTGAAGCCACTCCCCATGGGTCCATTGGGCATGGAAAACATACATTATACCTATGTACAATCTTAAAAAAATATTCCTTAAAAATCCAAAAGTGGATATCTTGACAAAATTCTTTCACTTGTAGGGTACCATGCATGAGTACCTCATACCTACAAATTGTCATGACAATCTGAAGAGTGGTTATAGAAAAGAAGCAGAAAATGTATGAAAATCACCCCCCCCCTTCCTTTTTACATAAGAAAAAAATTCATAAAAAATCAAAAAAATAAAATTTAAGCATAAAATACATATCAAAGCATTAAGTAAGTTAAATATGATAAATATGTAGTAAATGAGTGTGTAAAATCATACACTTATTGAGTTATTTAAAGAAATAGTGCAAAAATGTGCATTTCTGACTAAGTCCGAAAAGACGTCAAAAACGCGTCAAAAATTTGACTTCGAAGTGGAACCAAAAATAACAACACTTCTTAAAACATCTCTCTAGATCATCCTGATGCTTTCGGTTTGTCGATACATGCTTCGGTTCTGAAGAAGAAGTTTGTCAAAGGAGGGTACCCCCCGTGACCTACTTTTGGCTGTGGTGGCGCCACCTGTTGACAGATCCGGACGAAAAACAACAACACTTGTAGGGGACCATGAGTACTTTATACCTACCAAGTTTCATCAAAATCCCTTCAGCCCTTCTGGAGAAGAAGTTTAAAATGTGAAAAGTTTACGACGACGGACGACGACGGACGACGACGGACGACAGACGCAACACTATGACAATAGCTCACTTGAGCCTATGGCTCAGGTGAGCTAAAAATAAAGCCTGTGTTTGTGAAACACGAATGCCCCCGGTGGCATCTTTGTTAGTACATGTATGAACACTATTTTCTGTTAAGTACATGTATGTGAGGTCACTTGGTTAAAAGGTCAAAGGTCAAGGTCACAAGGTCAAAAATTTTGGTATCAATGGAAAGGTCTTGTCACAAGGAATACACATATGAAATATGAAAGCCCTATCACTTACCATTCAAAAGTTATGCCGAATGTTAAAGTTTTTGAAAAGTAGGTCAAAGGTCAAGGTCAAGGTCATGAGGTCAAAAATTTTGGTATCAATGAAAAGGTCTTGTCACAAGGAATACACATGTGAAATATGAAAGCCCTATCACTTCCCATTCAAAAGTTATGCCCAATGTTAAAGTTTTTGAAAAGTAGGTCCAAGGTCAAGGTCACGAGGTCAAAAATTTTGGTATCAATGGAAAGGTCTTGTCACAAGGAATACACATGTGAAATATGAAAGCCCTATCACTTCCCATTCAAAAGTTATGCCCAATGTTAAAGTTTTTGAAAAGTAGGTCAAAGGTCAAGGTCAAGGTCACGAGGTCAAAAATTTTGGTATCAATGGAAAGGTCTTGTCACAAGGAATACACATGTGAAATATGAAAGCCCTATCACTTCCCATTCAAAAGTTATGTCCAATGTTAAAGTTTTTCGGACAAACAGACAGACAAACAGATAAACAGACAAACAGACGGACTGGCCAAAAACTATATGCCCCCGAATCTTTGATTCCGGGGGCATAAAAACCCTGGATAAGCATGCGCTGTGCGCCATAGTCACATTCAATATTAAAATGGCACATTTAAATTTCATTGAGTGTGCCAATGTGGCACATTCAATTCTTTAACAAATTGTGGAAATCTTGTGTTCTTTTACTCAAGGTGGAGATGACTTCACCATATTCACTTACGACTTTGTGTATTGTTGACCCATAAAAACTGATGCAGATTTTTTTTTTTAAATTGCTCATGGCCCATTATTTTTCAACAATGGCACATTCGTTTTGCAAATGGTACATTGATGTTCCAGGGTATGGGGTCATTGTCACATTCCCCTGATTGCCTATCCAAATCACTGTTCCATCATTATTTGTAATTTGTATCTATATGAAGTCTTACCTCATCCTCATCGTCATGTTTTTTGCTTCGTTTCTTTTTCTTCTTTTTCTTTTCCTCGGGATCCTTCTTTTTCCGTTTTTTACCTTTTTTCTCAACAGGAACGTCATCCCCAAAGCTTTCATCTGTTTATAAAAAATTAAAAAAAAAAACTTCAAATTTCTTAGACAAAAGTCATTAATCTGCAAGTTCTCATCTATTGATCTAAGATTTTCGAAAGTTGGACACACATGCTGACGCAGGGATGTAAATAAGCACTCGCACACTGGCCAATGCGACTAAAAATTCAGTGTGGACTACCAAAAATGTTTTTCTGATCGCCCACTTTGCGACTGTAAAATTTACGATCATAATTGTTTTCTTGTTTCGTAGTCACCGTAACTCACATTGTGAAACAAAATTTCATGGGTATTTGACACATTTTCGGTTCGCTTTCTCATGGAAAATTAATCGATCTTTCATATTCCCTTATAAAGACGCATCCTCATTTTAGATCAGTATACCAAATTGATGTTAGCTAATTGTTTTTGATGTGGGCGCCTAATTTTTTTGACTTGGGAGCCCACTTGGCCCCTGAAAATTTCAACGAATTTTCATCCCTGTGACGTCGGATGTATCTGGCAATAATATTTCCAGATATACATCCCAGTGAACAGGTGAGATGAAAACCTGATTTCAACAGGAAAATACCTGAAAATAAATCTGCTTAGTGCTAATTAACCACTTTTTTTTCCATAGTTGGACAAGGACAATGTTTTTTTTTTCTCCAGTTTGGAATGTATGTGCAATACATCATGATACATAAATTGATAAAATTATATGTACAGTAAGGCTGTAAGCACATAAAAAGATATTTCACTATATGCAAAATATATTTGATTCTTTCTTTCAGCCAGCCCTTCTTCATACAACATGGTTTATTGGTTTCCTAACTCCTATCCATTGTAGATCTAACTTGTCTCCTGGTGCCTTGTCGTACACGTACATGCATTTAGGGCATGATACATTTTCCGTGAGCAAAGGTTTGTAGAGAAAGTCAACTGCATTCATTGACAACAAGAATATAGCTGGTTCGAGAGGAAAAATTGTTACAGGTACTAAACACTAAATTGATTTTCGGATCCAAGAACTTTCTTGATGAAAGAGAGCATCAAACTACTGTCCTGTTCACTAATTCCAGAGCACCCTGTTTTCCCAGTTTTCTCTAAAACATGATAATGTCATCTTCCAAAAAGATATCAATTTTATAGTACTCCTTTAGTCATAACAGAAAATACCATTCTTTTGGCTGTGCGTCAGCTAAGTTAGAAATAGGACGGAAAATAAAAAGTCTAAGGGGATTTTCTATAGTAAAACCGCTGAAAATCAGTGACGTCGGAGGCTTTGACATCACTGTTTACTATTGTTGACACGGAGAACAATATGCCGGCGACTTGAAATTAACATGGGAATTTCCCGTAGACATTTTATTTTTTCATATTGCGGTCTGAAGGCAGCTCATAGGGTAAGTTGAAGTTAATTTCCAGTTACGACTAAAGGAGGTCAATTCTCGGAAACAATAATTTATAGCAAAATTCTTCAGACGACAGAATAAAACACCAAAACAGGGTGCTCTGGATTTAGTGAACAGGACAGTAGTCGTAACTTAACTGTAGTGTAACATAACACTTTTGGACTCCAAAACCCTCACCAATTTTCAGGATCTGCACATGACACATGTAGCAACAATGATAAATGTGCGCAACATTGTTACACTGAAGGTGTACTGTAACCATACAAATGTATGAAAATCAAATCACATGTTACGAACCAGTACCTACATGTACTAAAGTATGAGCTTACAACATGTACAAACTAACAAAGGCAACTGAATGAAAATGAAGCAAAGTTTAAAGGCTTTACTTTTGTACCAACACAAGCTACATGTACATGTACAAAATGCAACTGAATGAAAATGAAGATTTTCAAAATGAAGCAAAGCTTAAGGCTTTACTTACATGACACCCCCATCTTGGCCCCTCGGCCCTCAGGCTCTCGGGCATGACCATGAGGCACCGGTGAAGCATTGGCAGAAGAATGGAGGGACTCCTCCTCTACAAAGTGTACGGACAATTTAAGATTGTAGGAAATTCAGGGTACATGTATCTTGTTTTCAGCTGATGAAACAATTGTTCATACTTGTCTTGTATGCTAGGCTTTTTATGACACCTCTGCATCCTCTTCCTGTCTTTGAAATTCAATTCACTATTTCATGGGACTGTCACTGAGGATTGTACATTTGTGTATACATAATCTTGGCTAACACCCCCCTCCCCAACATAAAATTGGATCCGCGCATGACTTCTACTTTCTATTTAACAAGTTACTGTTACGGACTGGTAGCTGAATATAAGGATGAAAAGCAAAGTTACGATGAGGAAAATGTATTTCTCAGTTCCATAAATATTTCAAGACCGTCATGTAAACGCAAAATACACTGGATCCATGTGTGAGAACCTTGCGCATGCGCATCCGAACTCAACCGCTTTGATATTTAGCTCGATATTTATCCCGTCGATAATTTTTACATTTTCTTATGAAAATTTTTAATCGTATTCAGCTCGCAAAAGAATGAAGATTCGTGCATTTAAGTATTTTCATCGTGTCTTAAACAAATACAATCCGGGAAAACCCCCAAAACACGTTGAAATGTTATTTATATCACAATATGCAAATGAACACAAAAGGATTCCCACTTCACATGGGGGTCGAAACTCACCGGTAAAATGTGTAAATAAAGCATATTTATTACTGTTTCACTGCTTGTCATTCCTTCCTTTCTTTACTTTTGTTCACCATTGGCATATTTCTATTAGTAACAACTGTGTTTAATGAGTATTGTTGGAAATAATGAGCAAAACCTAATTTTCAAAAAATTAACAAAGATAAACATACCTTCGATTGCATCCTCTTCAAATTCCATACTCTCATCGTCTTTGTGTGACCTGGATGCCATGTTTATTAACAAAATAAACCGTTAAACAACGGTTCTGTATTAGTATAACTCCTCTTTATACATATACGTCATGTATTCCAAAGATAGACAAGGGTGCCCGAACACCCTTCCCCCAGCGTCTCACGAGCAATTTACAGGCAAGTTGATCATGCGCAGCGTGACGTCATCGATCGAAATTATATCCCATAATATTTCTGGTTAATTTGGGTAGGCAAAATATTGCCCATTGCACAAATGGTCACTTTCGATAAGTGCATTTTTTCTCAACATCAAAATTCATTAGCACCTCATTCACTCATTGCCTCAGGGAAGTTTGACCTATCATATGGATATTTTTTTGTGAATTTTAACACTTTCTCAAAAGCGCACTTTCAGGCGCGGAGTTGGGGGGGGGGGGGGGGGGGGGGTACTCACTCCGCTGGAAGGGTATATAGCAGGGTCTTTAATTAATTCTTCCCTTTCACACTATCACCTCCCCTCGGGCGGACTGGACCGACCCCTAATTCATTATATCGAGTCACGAAAACTACAAAAAAAAAATAAAACCCAAACAAAAAAAAAAAAAAAAAAAAAAAAAAAACAACAACAACAACAAATCAAACAAAAACAACTTACGAACTATATGTATTTTTTTCCCCAAAAACTGAAGTGCATTTATTTCAGTACTTTTTTCAGTTCTGAATTAATATCAATAATTTTGATTTTGATTTTATTACTTTTACTCGCATTTTTACTTTTCATAATTCTTTCCGACGGTGCATTTTCAGTTCTAAATTGATATCAATAATTTTGATTTTGATTTCATTTTTTACTCGCTTTTCTATTTCTCACAACTCTTCCCGAAGCTGTATTTTCTGTTTGATACAAGCTAAGAGCCTTATACTATATGTACAATATGATAAGTCCATTTCTTTGTTATTTTCTGTTTTGCGTCCTCTTACTGGTAGATTTTGAGCCCAAAGTCATAAAACAAAACAAAATTTATTTATATCATCCCTTCCCTCTGGAGGAAATATTTCAATCTAGCTTAATTAGACTTTCCTGAATTTAACCCCATCTTCTTTTGAAATTCGGACGTATAAATACATGCTAGAGAGTATATATCACTTTGAGATTTTCACAACCTGCCTTTTATAATGACATAATAAACAATTTAAGAGGGATCAAGGGTGGACATAATTTCCATTGTAAACGCATCAGAATCATCAAATGCCTTTTGTACCGTTGATATGATCCTACTGTCACCAGGCGGACACTCAACATACCCATCTACAGCCTAGTTCTAAGTTGAAAGCGCATTCTGACTGAAGTCAACTGTGTCGACGGGACTCCATGACGGGTCCTGTCCAAACGTCTTTAGAGAAGACAGGGCCATAATGTAGGCTTCACACTGTCCCGATTTTGATATCCGATGGACATACGAATATGAAATTTTCAATTTCGTGCGAAGTTAATCCCGAATATGGTTAAAATCCGCTCAGCAACCGATGTTTTTACGATTCTAAAAGATGATTACACGATGCTAAAAGATGACTACACGATTGTATCCGAACTGCTCCCGATGACAACACGACGGGACGAATTTTATCTAAAATTCTAATATGACTTGATTCTTTTTCCCTATTAAGGATCCCACACCCTAATAGAGTACTTCCGGTTAAAATATATGCACATTTTCATAATTTCCCGACAAATACCGATGATTTCATAATCGGGAATCTTCGGGGTGACAGAGTAAATTTTTGTATAAAAAGGGCAATCCCTAATTTTGGTTAGAAAAGACTGTAAAGCATTCTTTTTGAAGAGAATGAAAAGTCTTATCTGAGGTATTTATTATTGAAAATGCATTAGGGGTTGAATACCTTAAGACAACAGACGCGAGCCGGGCTCTATTCTCCAATATAGGCCCTATAGTGATAAGCCACGCCTACCCATTTTCTGAAAGCAGATAAACCGGCAGGAACTGGTTTTTACCAAGAATCGATGGTCATTATTAGAATAGAAATGAAAAATGACAAGCCGGGCTCTATATTGTCTCATAATGCCCACGCGTCCTCAGCCAATCACATTTAATTATCACCTCGCCGCTGACGCGGCTCGGTAATAAATGTGATTGGCTGAAGACGCTCAGGCATTATGAGACAATAGAGCCCGGCTTGTCATTTTTTATTTCTTACACATATCCGAAGGTCATACTTATTCTTACAATGTATTTACGAAGGCTATTAGATTGCTTCAAGACGTCGTATCTAAAATGCGATTCATGAGTAAAAAAGATGATTTTGGATTCAATATAGTAAATTTTCCATGGCTCAATGGGAAATCGTTCCCATGCTACCGTCATACGGTATTTACAAATCTCAACTAATCCGGTTCGGTGTACTATTGTACGAGTTCGTATTTTCACAGTAGAAATTTACACATCACCAAGAAATTTTTAGGTCAAGGTTTCCGCTTTCAATAACTAGCTTAATTAGACTTTCCTGAAATTAACCCCATCTTCTTTTGAAATTCGGACGTATAAATACATGCTAGAGAGTATATATCACTTTGAGATTTTCACAACCTGCCTTTTATAATGACATAATAAACAATTTAAGAGGGATCAAGGGTGGACATAATTTCCATTGTAAACGCATCAGAATCATCAAATGCCTTTTGTACCGTTGATATGATCCTACTGTCACCAGGCGGACACTCAACATACCCATCTACAGCCTAGCTCTAAGTCGAAAGCGCATTCTGACTGAAGTCAACTGTGTCGACGGGACTCCATGACGGGTCCTGTCCAAACGTCTTTAGAGAAGACAGGGCCATAATGTAGGCTTCACACTGTCCCGATTTTGATATCCGATGGACAAACGAATATGAAATTTTCAATTTCGTGCGAAGTTAATCCCGAATATGGTTAAAATCCGCTCAGCAACCGATGTTTTTACGATTCTAAAAGATGATTACACGATGCTAAAAGATGACTACACGATTGTATCCGAACTGCTCCCGATGACAACACGACGGGACGAATTTTATCTAAAATTCTAATATGACTTGATTCTTTTTCCCTATTAAGACAACAGACGCGAGCCGGGCTCTATTCTCCAATATAGGCCCTATAGTGATAAGCCACGCCTACCCATTTTCTGAAAGCAGATAAACCGGCAGGAACTGGTTTTTACCAAGAATCGATGGTCATTATTAGAATAGAAATAAAAAATGACAAGCCGGGCTCTATTGTCTCATAATGCCCACGCGTCCTCAGCCAATCACATTTATCACCTCGCCGCTGACGCGGCTCGGTAATAAATGTGATTGGCTGAAGACGCTCAGGCATTATGAGACAATAGAGCCCGGCTTGTCATTTTTTATTTCTTACACATATCCGAAGGTCATACTTATTCTTACAATGTATTTACGAAGGCTACTAGTATTAGATTGCTTCAAGACGTCGTATCTAGAATGCGATTCATCGGATTATATTTACATTACTAGTAGATTCCCCATGTTAAACGCCCATTAGGCAACTAGAATTATATTCAAATAACTTGGGTTGCTATTGTGACGTCACGTTCATGTATTGCATGTAGGGAGAATTTACCAACGTTAAAAAAATTTGACGCTGTTACAGACAAAATGTGCGCTGTACATGCAAATATAAATAAACGATAATTAAATAAATGTCAATATAAGAAATGACTGTCTTACTTTTGGTGTTCATCATGTTCATGGGTGTATAATTCAGGTTGGACACGTGCAAATTTTCCGAGAATCGCTTCGCGATTCACGGAATTTGCACGTGACCAACCAGAATTATACACCCATGAACACCAAAAGTAAGACAGTCATTTCTTAAATAACAAGGAATGCATCACGTTTTGGATGTTTAAAAATTCTTGTTTATCAGTAGCACAGTATCAATGGTTTCCTCCTCTGCATTTTATTATTTCTGTCTCAGAAAAATACAAAAAAACCAAAAAGTTAGCAACTCAAATATATGTTATCGAATATGCAGTGTCTATGTAGCATTGTTAGCCAAGATATGTGAATGTTGATTCTTATCATGCTCGACCATCTTTGAAAGTTTGATTTTACAAGACATATCATTACAGTTTTTTATGTGAAAGTATGACTACCAGACGTAAAATAGACAACGGGTTCAGTTGTCAGTGACCTTTGCGTATTAAATATTGTCAACCAAAAATCGTCTTAAAATATCACGAATTTCATTTATAAACATAATTGGTGGAAACAAATGGAAGACGCGATGATTCAATGTAAGAAAGATGAAAATGAACATATGTCACAACAAGATACTAGTATTACCAGTAATTATAGAAAATACTGAGTCTGTACATGCTCTCTTAGATGCATTTAAAGAAGCAAATTGATGCTTAGAACTGCCTTCTTTTTCCTTATCGTAACATTATCAAGGCATGTCATTTTGCTTTATAATGCATTGATCGCGAACTTGCAAATTGAACTTGCAAATTTGAAGAGGACAGAAAAAGGTTTTATTTTGATAAATTTGGATTAACTTAATAAAATACTTTTAAAATGGCTTTCAATATCATGTATTTGAAATGTTTTGTTAAATATTTGTGTCTGTCATCTTTTGTATCGGGATCTCAACTTAACTTCATCGTACTAGAGTACGATGACATTACGATGTCATTTCGATGGAATTGCGAGGTTGTCACGAAGTCGTATAGCCTTTCTAACTCTATCTTGAGGTTTTTGACACGTTCGTTATACCTTCGTATGGCAAAATTTCCCAGATGGTCCCGATGGTAATTAGAAGGAGAAACGAAGATGTTACGAATACACAAGATGCCCTCTCGATGGTCTTATGAAGGGCAAGATGATTACACAAACTTGTTTCGAAGATGGTTCTTCGGGAGTGCCATCGGGAATTTTTTGGCATGCCTAAGATTTTGACAGTACTCCCGAAGTTGTTCGCGAAGTTTGATAAATCAAGCCGGCGGTCATACGATGGTTCAAGATGGCCTTCCGAATAGCCCGATGATATTACGATCACACCCGAATTTGAAAAAAATCCTTTATCGCGTGGCCATCGGCTGCTTAAATCGGGACAGTGTGACGCCAGCATAACCAACTGTCCTTTCTGAATGCGACCGGACTCCTCAGGAGATAACATGCATGAGCTCGCTCAAACCGGTAGAACACGGACTATTTTTCGAACGCCCTTTGTTTTTATATCAATTTATATTTCATCTGTGTGTTGCTTGGGCCCCTTTGTGTTTATATCCATTTATATTTCATCTGTGTGTTGCTTGGACCGCTTTGTGTTTATATCCATTTACATTTCATCTGTGTGTTGCTTGGACCCCTTTGTGTTTATATCCATTTATATTTCATCTGTGTGTTGCTTGGACCCCTTTGTGTTTATATCCATTTATATTTCATCTGTGTGTTGCTTGGGACCCTTTGTGTTTATATCCATTTACATTTCATCTGTGTGTTGCTTGGGCCCCTTTGTGTTTATATCCATTTACATTTCATCTGTGTGTTGCTTGGGCCCCTTTGTGTTTATATCCATTTATATTTCATCTGTGTGTTGCTTGGGCCCCTTTGTGTTTATATCCATTTACATTATATCTGTGTGTTGCTTGGGCCCCTTTGTGTTTATATCCATTTACATTTCATCTGTGTGTTGCTTGGGCCCCTTTGTTTTTATATCCATTTACATTTCATCTGTGTGTTGCTTGGGCCCCTTTGTGTTTATATCCATTTACATTTCATCTGTGTGTTGCTTGGGCCCCTTTGTTCTTATATCCATTTACATTTCATCTGTGTGTTGCTTGGACCCCTTTGTGTTTATATCCATTTACATTTCATCTGTGTCTTCTTTGGCCCCTTTGTGTTTATATCCATTTACATTTCATCTGTGTGTTGCTTGGGCCCCTTTGTGTTTATATCCATTTACATTTCATCTGTGTGTTGTTTGGGCCCCTTTGTGTTTATATCCATTTATATTTCATCTGTGTGTTGCTTGGGCCCCTTTGTTTTTATATCCATTTACATTATATTTGTGTGTTGCTTGAGCCCCTTTGTGTTTATATCCATTTATATTTCATCTGTGTGTTGCTTGGGCCCCTTTGTTTTTATATCCATTTACATTATATTTGTGTGTTGCTTTTAAACAGGAGATGCTTACTCTTCCCGAGCACGTGATCTCATCTGCAGTGGGGATTCATTTTATATCTTATTGTATTAAGTGGGAGTAGTTTCATTTTTTCCAACTGTTTTATACTTTGAACGTTGTATGTCCGTCGCTGGTTGCTTTGTTTATAGTTTATAATAATAATTTGAATATTCCGCTGGCGCGTAAGGCGACTCAAATATTATCTCGGTGTCGCCATCTACTTGTAGTTGTATGATCAGTTTTTGCAAGCAAGAAAATTAACATTTTGATTAATTTTATTTATCTATTTATTTGACCACACATATAATAACGAGGCCATGCAATGAGCAATCAGTGCCGACTTAGGGCGGACATATGCCACGTCAGTAGAAAATTGTGTATTTATCCGGATTACGTGCGCACAACCCTCCCAGTTTTCTGGTTATCCAGGGCTCTCAATGAACGCACAATTGGTGTATATGATAATCTCCTTGCTGTAAGATAACAACAAAAACAATACATCAAAACAAATTGAGGGGCCCAAGCAACACACAGATGAAATATAAATGGATATAAACACAAAGGGGCCCCAAGCAACACACAGATGAAATATAAATGGATATAAACACAAAGGGGCCCAAGCAACACACAGATGAAATGTAAATGGATATAAACACTAAGGGCCCCAAGCAACACACAGATGAAATATAAATTGATATAAACACAAAGGGGCTCAAGCAACACACAGATATAATGTAAATGGATATAAAAACAAAGGGGCCCAAGCAACACACAGATGAAATATAAATGGATATAAACACAAAGGGGCCCAAACAACACACAGATGAAATGTAAATGGATATAAACACAAGGGGGCCCAAGCAACACACAGATGAAATGTAAATGGATATAAACACAAAGGGGCCAAAGAAACACACAGATGAAATGTAAATGGATAAAAACACAAAGGGGTCGAAGCAACACACAGATGAAATGTAAATGGATATAAGAACAAAGGGGCCCAAGCAACACAGAATAAGAAATGTAAATGGATATAAACACAAAGGGGCCCAAGCAACACATAGATGAAATGTAAATGGATATAAACACAAAGGGGCCCAAGCAACACAGATGAAATATAAATGGATATAAACACAAAGGGGCCCAAGGAACACACAGATATAATGTAAATGGATATAAACACAAAGGGGCCCAAGCAACACACAGATGAAATATAAATGGATATAAACACAAAGGGGCCCAAGCAACACACAGATGAAATGTAAATTGATATAAACACAAAGGGGCCCAAGCAACACACAGATGAAATATAAATGGATATAAACACAAAGGGGCCCAAGCAACACACTTAAGAAATGTAAATGGATATAAACACAAAGGGGCTCAAGCAACACACAGATGAAATGTAAATGGATATAAACACAAAGGCGGCCCAATCAACACACAGATGAAATGTATATGGATATAAACACTAAGGGCCCCAAGTGTGTTTATATCCATTTACATTTTATCTGTGTGTTGCTTGGGCCCCTTTGTGTTTATATCCATTTATATTTCATCTGTGTGTTGCTTGGGCCCCTCAATTTGTTTTGATGTATTGTTTTTGTTGTTATCTTACAGCAAGGAGATTATCATATACACCAATTGTGCGTTCATTGAGAGCCCTGGATAACCAGAAAACTGGGAGGGTTGTGCTTACGTAATCCGGATAAATACACAATTTTCTACTGACGTGGCATATGTCCGCCCTAAGTCGGCACTGATTGCTCATTGCATGGCCTCGTTGTTTTATGTGTGGTCAAATAAATAGATAAATAAAATTAATAAAAATGTTAATTTTCTTGCTTGCAAAAACTGATCATACAACTACAAGTAGATGGCGACACCGAGATAATATTTGAGTCGCCTTACGCGCCAGCGGAATATTCAAATTATTATTATAAACTATAAACAAAGCAACCAGCGACGGACATACAACGTTCAAAGTATAAAACAGTTAAAAAAAAGGAAACTACTCCCACTTAATACAATAAAGTGAATCCCCAGTGCAGATGAGATCACGTGCTTGGGAAGAGTAAGCATCTCCTGTTTAAAAGCAACACACAAATATAATGTAAATGGATATAAAAACAAAGGGGCCCAAGCAACACACAGATGAAATATAAATGGATATAAACACAAAGGGGCTCAAGCAACACACAGATATAATGTAAATGGATATAAAAACAAAGGGGCCCAAGCAACACACAGATGAAATATAAATGGATATAAACACAAAGGGGCCCAAACAACACACAGATGAAACGTAAATGGATATAAACACAAAGGGGCCCAAGCAACACACAGATGAAATGTAAATGGATATAAACACAAAGAGGCCAAAGAAACACACAGATGAAATGTAAATGGATATAAACACAAAGGGGTCCAAGCAACACACAGACGAAATGTAAATGGATATAAGAACAAAGGGGCCCAAGCAACACAGAATAAGAAATGTAAATGGATATAAACACAAAGGGGCCCAAGCAACACACAGATGAAATATAAATGGATATAAACACAAAGGGGCCCAAGCAACACACAGATGAAATGTAAATGGATATAAACACAAAGGGGCCCAAGCAACACACAGATGAAATATAAATGGATATAAAAACAAAGGGGCCCAAGCAACACACTTAAGAAATGTAAATGGATATAAACACAAAGGGGCCCAAGCAACACACAGATGAAATGTAAATGGATATCAACACAAAGGCGGCCCAATCAACACACAGATGAAATGTATATGGATATAAACACTAAGGGCCCCAAGTGTGTTTATATCCATTTACATTTTATCTGTGTGTTGCTTGGGCCCCTTTGTGTTTATATCCATTTATATTTCATCTGTGTGTTGCTTGGGGCCCCTTTGTGTTTATATCCATTTATATTTCATCTGTGTGTTGCTTGGGCCCCTCAATTTGTTTTGATGTATTGTTTTTGTTGTTATCTTACAGCAAGGAGATTATCATATACACCAATTGTGCGTTCATTGAGAGCCCTGGATAACCAGAAAACTGGGAGGGTTGTGCGCACGTAATCCGGATAAATACACGTCAATTTTCTACTGACGTGGCATATGTCCGCCCTAAGTCGCCACTTATTGCTCATTGCATGGCCTCGTTGTTTTATGTGTGGTCAAATAGATAGATAAATAAAATTAATCAAAATGTTAATTTTCTTGCTTGCAAAAACTGATCATACAACTACAAGTAGATGGCGACACCGAGATAATATCTGAGTCGCCTTACGCACCAGCGGAATATTCAAATTATTATTATAAACTATAAACAAAGCAACCAGCGACGGACATACAACGTTCAAAGTATAAAACAGTTGGAAAAAAGGAAACTACTCCCACTTAATACAATAAGATATAAAGTGAATCCCCAGTGCAGATGAGATCACGTGCTCGGGAAGAGTAAGCATCTCCTGTTTAACAGCAACACCCGAAATACATTGTTGTGTTTGTACTTGATAAAGGCCAAGTAGACTAAATAATCCAGTCTCTCCGCTGCCGCTAAAAGAGACTGAATCCCACCACGTTTGTTATAGAACGAAGTCTGATGACCAATCAGAACGAAGGATACAAAATATCACGCTATCAACTATCTTTATCCTTCGTTCTGATTGGTCGGTTCTTCGAACTTTCGCTTTGCCTGATTAGTTTGGTAGGGAGTTAAAAGTTGGCCAAAAAAATGCAATATCGAAGCGAGAAAAAACGTGAGGTGGGTAGAGATAGTTAGATTAATGTTTCCCGCCAACATGAAAATTAATATTTCAGACCTTCAAAATGGATAAATCGTTGGGCAACAGTTTCGTCCGACTTCGTTCTGTAACAACCATAGTGCGGTTCAGTCTCTTTTAGCGACAGCGGAGAGACTGAATTATTTAGTCTAAAGGCCAAGGGGACTGAACACTTCTGTACTTGAGTGTTTGTGTTTAAAATTATTCAAAGTCGTAGTAGTTTGAGCTTACTCTATATCTAGCATAGCGTATGGACTGCAATATGAATACACCATAGGTAGAGGACGAAGGAATATTACTACTCAGAATAGTGACAGTAGTCGTTCAATGGTCATAATGATACTGATTTAATGGTGAACATCGTCGTCAAAAGATCACGTGATATATAAATATGAAGCAGAGTTTATGCTTTCAACATTCTCATTCACTTCTAGTTCTAGATTATGCTAACGCAAAATATGGATCATTTATTGAGATCACATATTATTAATCAATGGATCTGTACTTACATGCATATTACACGACACGATTTGTTCTGCATCTAACGGTCCGAGCGAGTTGCAGCGACTCGCACTGTTACACACTGCAACTAATTGCATATATTTTGTGCAAAATTCATACCTTTACAAGCGCGGATCCAGAGGGGGGGGGGGGGGGTCGGGGGCGGGGGGGGGGGGTCCGGACCCCCCCTGGAATTTTCGAAAAATTGCTAAATTTTTGTTATTAATATACATATTTCATAAGATTAAGTCCCAATTCCCATTTTGTTGTCATTATATTTGAAAAATATATCATGAATTTGTATTAGAATTTTTTTTGCTGTCAGTATTTCAAAATTTTTCTCTGGCTCGCTTCCGCTCGCAAGAATTTATTACATACATGTACGTTATTTTCAATTCTAATATGACTTGATTCTTTTTCCCTATTAAGACAATAGACGCGAGCCGGGCTCTATTCTCCCATATAGGCCCTATAGCGATAAGACACGCCTACCCATTTTCTGAAAGCAGATAAACCGACAGGAGCTGGTTTTTACCAAGAATCGAAAGGTCTAAATTTGGTCATCATTAGAATAGAAATAAAAGATGACAAGCTGGGCTCTATTGTCTCATAATGCCCTCACGTCCTCAGCCAATCACATTTATCACCTCGCCGCTGACGCGGCTCGGTAATAAATGTGATTGGCTGAGGACGCTCGGGCATTATGAGACAATAGAGCCCGGCTTGTCATTTTTTATTTCTTAAATGATGCTGCGCTTTCCTATATACAACACATATACGTTACACCTACAGTAGGTCAATAAACAAGGGCACTAAGGAAACGAAAAGTAACTGAAAAGAGACGAATAGTGGATTTTATTCCAATTCTTGGAAAAAAATTTCGCTGGCTCGCTATCGCTCGCCATTTGTTGTATATATACATATTAGAACTGACAATCAATTTAATCAATTACTATATACATGTATATGATGTGAAAAATCAAAATTTTAAGCTGTTTGCACGCCATTGCTCTCCAGTTACCTGTTTTATTAATAATTAGAGACAGAACTGACAATCATTTTCGTGCGTTTGCGTTGTATTTTTTTTTTTTTTTTTTTTTGCTCTTCAAAAAAATCAGACTTTAGGACCCCCCCCCCCCCCCCCCCTGAAAAAAATTTCTGGATCCGCTCATGCTTTACGCGTAAATTTTACGAATAAAATGTGTTATCAACCGACAATACGGCATGTATTTACAATACGGAAGATCGCAAATACATCTAAGCAGGCATGATCCATTTGATTTTCGGGGGGGGGGGGGGGGGGGGGCTTGGGTTTTTTGTCGGAGCAAGATTATTTTTTTCGCCCCGGACCGGGGCAAAATTATTTTTTTCTGGCAAAGTTGGAGCAAGGAAATTTTTTTAACAAAGTGATGCGCATATTAAGAATGTTTGTGTTTTATCAATAGAAATTATTTATATTTTTACTCAAAACTCTAAATATTAATAAATTAGTTTATTTTTATGCAAGTATTCAATTCACTTTTAAACAGAGAGATAAAAGATTTTTACAATACAATTCTCAATATTTTATATAAGGTACATGTATATAACATGTATAAGAGGGTCTGAAGGGAAGGTCTCCTAGACAATTTTTTAAATTTTACTAAGAATTGTAAATTGGTGAATAACTGAAGTTCTCCTTCCAAGCATACAAGAACATGACTCTATGAGATACATGCAACATGTATTAACAGCAATACATAAATATTGATAATTTGGTAATATATTTAAGCTTTTAAGGAAGCCCTTTTTCATTCACATACATGTATAACTTTTGATATCTTCAATTATGCGAACTTAAAATGCTATTAGTAAATAATGTTTTGATAGAAAACAATGGCGAGCAAAGCGAGCCAAAAATTTTTGATACAATTTGAAAACTGAGGCGAGCGAAGCGAGCCGGAAATTTTTCAAGAATTTTAGTGAAATTTTATGGTAATTCTTCAAATTCAGATTATTTGTAAGAGCAAGATTATTTTTTTCTGTCACACCATAAGCAAATTTATTTTAATTATCAAAATTGAGAGCAAAATTATTTTTTCCGAAAAAAACCCAAGCCCCCCCCCCCCCCCCCCCAGAATATCAAATGGACCGTGCCTAACAAAGGTTAGACGGATGTTTTCGCGCACTTTCTGGTTGTTCTCAAATGTCTTGACTTCCTCAATTTACTTGGACAGAAAAGGTGCCCAAGTTTTGAACAATAGTTTAGGTAGGCGACTAAATGCAAGTCAGAACAGACATGCTGAACGCGCTGTACATAGTTGCGATCTTGCTTACTATCATGAAAATAACATTCACATAACTCCCTGGACGAAGAGAGGGCAGAAAATCACACCTAGACAGAAGAAGACCTGTGAGATAGAGAACCGTAACTCTCTGTGAGTCGTCATTTTATTTTCAATGTAATTGATATGACGAAGTCACCAAATTATGGTTGAAATAATAAGAAATACCCGGCATTTTGATAGGCTGTCGCTAAAATTTGTTTGCAACTGATTACAAGGAATAGAATATGTTCTAATCTAAAAAAAAGTTACATGCAACTTTTGAATAGTTTTAAGGTATGATACACTACGCGATTTGTGGCTTGCAACTTTAATTGGATGCGATTAGTTGCTGCTTGCATCTGTGATGCTTCAAGGACTGAACAAACTCGGCTTCATATGTATGATATGACTATTAAACAATCAGTAAGAAGTAGATAACAGTTTTCTTTTTCGAGTTGCGATACCATGGCCGTAATACTACGGTATTTATTTTTATTCTTTTATTTCGAATTTGTGGAGTTTCACATTTTCTATGGCGCTAACTACATTACATGTTTACAAAGGAACTATGTTTTGATATATTTCCTTTACTTAGTACATTTGCCTTATCCCAGCCATTTTGCTACGTCTTTCGGTATATCTTGGATATAATTTTCACAGTCTTTGGCCATATTTCATTGTTTGGATTGAGGATCTCTGACGAGAGTTAAACACCCGAAACGTGCATGTCTGGTCCATGCTGTAAATTTATCTGCTTTTTTAAATGATGCTAATGGATTTGAAGACGTTTAACATTATACTTTATTTTAAAGTGATGTGATACGGTTGTTCTCGATCATTATGGCCGTCCGTTCGTTACCCCATGAGTGTGTGTAATGCTGTAATCACCACAGTGACCAATCTCCTACGCATGCGTCCGATTTCAGTTCCGCTTTTCTTCACTTTGAAATCTATATATTGCAAGCCTGTGCCGCCTATCACCTTGTTGCAAGTTACACAATGACGTCATGTTTCGGATTTCGCCCATCTTTCTTGTGGTCATATGATAATAGCGAGGGAAAATAGTTATATACATTTTGAACTTTGGTAAACTTGTTCCTTGGTTTACCAACATATGTGGAAATTGCGTACGTCCTTTGTTTCGACTTGTATAAGGCAAATCACCGAAAAAATTGCTTGTGCAATTATTCGTTAAAATGATGTGATATTTAAAGACATTAAACAATCCACATCACATTATGCAGAATATTTCTGTGGATCATGAAAATTTTCAAATGTATTGGGCATTTATTCTGTGACTTAGAGAAAAGTTATCATTCTTTGCATGTAATCATGGAAACACAGCTAGTTGAAGGTGCAATGCACATACACATATAAACATTTCAAAACATGCATTTATAGTTTTAAAAGAAGGTAAGACCAAGTTTTATGTCAGATTATGCAATCACTTTGCATGCATTTTTGAAACATTTCTAGTTAAAATACTCCACCCTAACTGAATTTTAAATTGAATTCAAGCAGATTGATTCAGATAGTAAATTAAACTATTTTTACATTGTAACGTCTTTTGAAATGTGCTTTGGGACGTATGATCATTTTATAAAATTGTAATCAGCTAGTACATGTGGCCAAAATCTTATTTGTTTTTTGATCGATGAGTTATGCATAGGAAGAAGCTAACATAGGTATTCTAATCAGAATTCCCGGTGGTCATGATTGTCGACCGATACGCTAGACTGAACATAGATTTGTCAGAGGACTAAAGTTAGAAAATGTCAAATGTTTACGAATGTACTGAAGCATTTGCACAACACCCTTGCGTCACCCCTCAAATATTCGGTACACAGTTATCATTAATTAAGCTTCTGAAGTGACCCTACATGCGGGAAATTCAGAAAAAAGAGGGGCATCTTCACTTATTTTCTACTTTGTAGGAAAGTAGAACCCTCTTACAATATGGATATCAGAAAAACGAGGGCTGCTTCACTAATTTTTCGACTTTGAAGGAAATTAGGACCAGATATCAGAAAAACGAGGGGTTGCACTATTATTTCGACTTTGAAGGAAATTAGGACCCTCTTACAATATAGATATCAGAAAAACGAGGGGCTGCTTCATAATTTTTCGACTTTGAAGGAAAGTAGGACCCTCTTACAATATAGATATCAGAAAAACGAGGGACTGCTTCACTAATTTTTCGAATTTGAAGGAAATTAGGACCAGATATCAGAAAAACGAGGGGCTACACTATTATTTCGACTTTGAAGGAAATTAGGACCCTCTTATAATATAGATATCAGAAAAAAGAGGGACTGCTTCATAATTTTTCGACTTTGAAGGAAAGTAGGACCCTCTTACAATATAGATATCAGAAAAACGAGGGACTACTTCACTAATTTTTCGAATTTGAAGGAAATAAGGACCAGATATCAGAAAAACGAGGGGCTACACTATTATTTCGACTTTGAAGGAAATTAGGACCCTCTTATAATATAGATATCAGAAAAAAGAGGGACTGCTTCATAATTTTTCGACTTTGAAGGAAAGTAGGACCCTCTTACAATATAGATATAAAAAACGAGGGACTACTTCACTAATTTTTCGAATTTGAAGGAAATTAGGACCCTCTTACAATATAGATATCAGGAAAACGAGGGGCCGCACTATTATTTCGACTTTGAAGGAAATTAGAACCATCTTACAATATAGATATCGGAAAAACGAGGGGCTGCACTAATTTTTCGACTTTGAAGGACATTAGGACCCTCTTACAATATAGATATCAGGAAAACGAGGGGTCGCACTAATTTTTCGACTTTGAATCATGAATCGATATATCTGAACAGCAGGCTACTGTGTTGCAACAGATATGGTAAATTCGTTTTTTCCTTAGAAAAAGCTATTGAGAGGCCTTGTCAGTTGAAGGTCCTGGAATCAAAAACACAAGTGAAACACTAAACACTTGCTTGTTGAAGAGTTGACATTTTTCAATTTATTCTTTATACATGTATATAGGTGTTGTTAATAGCGAAATTTTGGAACCACGATTGACATTGGTTTTAATGTAAAGTTTTCTTCACACGTAATAGAGACTTCATTCACTGCGATGCAAAAATTGTCTGAGGATTTTTATCATTCATGTTTCAAATATTTTCATTTAATCTATTGGCATCACAGTATAACGGTCACATGTTTCCTTACTTTAAGGCCCCCTCACATATAGACGAATCTATAGAACGAAGCCTTGCTAATGAGTAAAATTTGTCAAACTTGACGAATTTTGAACGAAAACGGTCTTCAAAAATATGATCACAACGAATTGCAAACGCAATGGAACTGCTTACTGCGAATAAGAAACGAACCACTGCGAATTGTTACGACTTCGCGCTATGATGCATTAGAATGAGCATTGTGTATTTGTTTTTTTCACTTGCGATTAGGAGCGTAAATATGCGAAAGTTTACGCAGCATTGCGCATTGATACGAACTCTTCCGAAGCTAGCCGCGACATTTCCTGTAGACTAGCAGACGTTAGACTAGTAGAATTATGCCAAGAGGAAAGGGGAAAGGTACGTGTAGAGGATCGGGAAGGAAGCAGCCAGAAAATAGGCCTAGTAGTCTGTAAGAACTATGTGGCTGTTTTTGTAATATACACTAAACGTGAAAAAAAACCCCATGAACTATTTGTTGAAGCAAATTATTGATGTTTTTATGATCACCGAAAAAAGCTGTCTTTGAGTCCACCATTTAGTCCACCTCTCTATCTGTCCGTCTGAGCTCATACATGTACATCCTTACATAATACATGTATGTATACATCAGAATCTGATTTTTTCAGCAATGTGTTCATTTGGATAACGCCAGTTTGGGTCAAAGGTCACTTAATGTCGTTCAGAAGTCAAGGTTACTTTATAGCTAAATTATAGCATTCATTAAAATGTATTTCTTGCCCGAATGATATGAAAGAATATATACAATGTTAGAAAAATACATCCATGTGTTCTATACATGTAATTAGGTCTTCCGACTTCCGTCGGAAGACCTATTGTTTTCGTAACCGTGGAAAATTGGATCAGCGATTTCTCAAGAACCCTGTAAGCTAGGACAATGAAAGTTCTCCAACGTTACGTTTGGAGTAAAAGCTAGATTGGTCTTTTTTATTTTTGGTCTCTGTTATTTTTTTATCATGTTTTTAGTAGATTCAAATATTTGACGGGAGCGTCGAATTACTCAAAAGGACCGAAAATTTCATGTTTTGCTATTTGTAAGCTTAAATATCTCGTATTTTGCTATCTACAATTTCCATTCTTTTTGAAAGTCGACAGCCATGCAAGATATGAAATGCTAGATGCACACTGTAACGATTTATTACGATGACGTCCTTCAACGTCCTTCATATTTCCAAATTCAGAAGTTCATAGGAGGAAGACACTTTTTTGCTTATAATAGTAAACAAAAATTAAGCTTATGAAGTTTCCTAAAAATTTCAATACTATTATTTTTTATCCATATATCTGTCTTATTCAGTCTTTCTGATTTTTCCTATCTCTTACTGTTGAAAAGATATGAGCATCGAAATTTTGAGTTGGGTATTTCGATACACCTTCACGCCAACAGATCGGGCGCACACTAAAATTGGTAGTCCGAGTCCGACTCGAGAAAAGCAGTGTTGAGATTTTCAAATTCCGATTTCACGGCAATGATGAATATGCATTTCATAAATACATTTCGATAAACACAATTTGATTTTAAAACAGTTGATTAATTTAGAAGAGATCAGCTACAAACCAGAATTTACACACAAAAAGTGGTAGTTTGATTCCGATTTCTAACCTACAAACCTGTTTCTAAACTTCAATAACTATATTTTGAACATCAAGTTTAATTTCTAATTCTAGCAAACGTTCGAACATAATTTTCGGTTGGTTTATTTACAAATTGATGAACAATTTCTCCAACATTCTTCCCTCTCCTCGTTTTTCGAAAACAGTTCTGTTTATATTGAACGATGTCGCCATGATGGAAATTCAAAATAAACTTTGAAAAAAGGGAAGGGGGGGTCCAAATTTGAACATGCACAGCGAGAACCTCATGGTATTTATATATATATATTGAACGTAACTTGTTATTACCATTTCTCTTCTCAAGAAAATTGGTTCTACAGCTACGAGCTCGCCTTTTTTATGGGGGAAGGGGGCAGGAAGAATTTGCAAAAAAAAAATCCCGGCTCTGAAAAATGCTGAAAAAAATATTCCGGCCCAAAGGGCCGGCAATTTTTTTTCCCGGACCATGCAAAAGTAAGGATACATTGCATGATATGGAAATTTTTGCTGGCCCTTTGTGCCAGACAATTTAAAGTCAAAAAATTAATTAATATAAATACAAACTGTTCACATAGCTGTATCTACCAGAGACCTAATACGCATAGGCACAAAAATCTAGAAAAGGTTCTATTTAAACATCATACAATCTGTCTGAAATTCGCTAATTGCAAAGAGACATCTGAAGGAACGGTTATTAACTCATACTCTGTAACAGCGGGGAGTTTAACTTACACAGACATTCACAACATTTGACAATTTGTTTAAATCCGGCCCGAAGAACCGGCGAAAATTTTTCTCCGACTCTGGTAATGGCTGAAAAAAATGGCCTGCTCAGAAAATTGCTGAAAAAATTTTACCGGCTGGCAATAGAATTCCTGCCCCCCCCCCCAAATCAAATGGTTGCTCACCAACAATTATCGGTTTGAAAATTTAATGTTACTGCTATTTGAAAACTTAAATATATAATATAAATACATGTAATGTGACGTCCTTCATATTTCCAAACCAAAAATTGTATAGGAGGAAGACACTCTTGTTGCAACCGCAACAAGAAACCTTTCTAGTTAAGAGTTATAATTATTATCAAGAGGGGATCACACTGAACTTCTTATGTATAGGCTGTTCATGTTATCATCATACATCGACAAATTGTTTTTGATTGTGAACTTTTGGATATGCCACTAAAATGGGCAATTTCTTAAAGATCAAGGTCATTTGTTAACCAATGATACAACGTAATATAGGATATGAAAATACTAATTCAGCAAACTTCACAAAATGTTTTGCATGATCTGAGCTTTTCCACAAAGATATTCAAGGTAATTATAGGATTAAAGGTCAAGGCTATAGATATGAACTTGTCGTTTCAGGTTATGAATATGAAAAATAAATTAACAAACACATGGAATTCTTATTAATCTCTTATAGGTCAAGGCCACTCAGAAACCAAAAGTTCATTAAGATTTAATTGTTTTGGGAGTATAGTTTTCTTTATCAGTTCAGTTGGGGGGGGGGGGGTGTGTTCAGAAGCAGCCAAAAAGTCTAATTTCTTGAAGGATCTAGGCTTGTCTCTCCTGAGCTCAACTATGAGTTGATTATAAATTCCAAATTGGCGCCACATGTCGTGATGCAGCAATGGTCTTCTCAAGATATTCTCTTCTCCGTCTGATACGGCATCTGATATACTGATAGGTGTTGAGTTGTTGCCGTAGCACTTCCTAATGGGCTATTGCAGTCGTACACAGAAGAACCAGACGTTGTGTATCATCCATTTTGAACAAATAATTTCCAGAATAATTCCGTTTTCACAATGAAAATAAATAAATTTGTAAGATGTTTCAAAAAGCCGTCGAAAGTTTAAACTTTTCGTTGCTATTCGTATGCAGTAGTAACCCTTCGTAATGATGATTACTTAAACTTTCACTGTTCGTTTCGTATCGTCAACCTATCGCAAAAATTCGTTTTTATTCGCCATTTAATTCCGATTGAATTATTTACGCATCGTCGCTATTCGTTACAGGTCGCACCAATTAGTAAAATATCGCAAAGGTGCGCTTTCAGTCGCCTGGAATGCAAATGCGTTGTGTAATATGCAAAACAGTAGGTCACATTCTAGTCCCTTGCGAACGTCGACGTACATATAACGAATGCATACCGAATGATTAACGCATTATAACGCATTATAACGAATACTTAAGAATGATGGACGAATATTTTATTCGCTGAGAAATTTTGAACATGTTCAAAAATTCACGACGAACAGAACTATGCGGAACGAATCAAGACGCACACAAACGAATCCGCGCGAAGTCGACAACGAAGCATAACGTTGATATGCAAACGGAAACGAATTTTGCAAAAACCTTATTCGCCAGTTTGCGCAAGTTGACGTCGGAGGGCTTTCGTCCATATGTGAAGGGGCCTTTAACACCATAGTAAGTAACTGTCATAATTTTACCAAACGTAAGTTTTTATAAACGTGTAGAAGGATAAGCATTGTCTTTTAACTCCCCCTTCCATCACAAAATTATACACCTTTTTGTGTAGACCCTTTCACATTATCTGCGGTACTGAATTTGAAACTCAGTTCAGGGTACAAAAAAAGATTGCGCATGCACCAGTGACATAATTCGATTTTTATAAGACGTTTTTGCGGAACAAACGAAACACAATTCTGCGCTAAACGCCTTAGAACAATCCAATGACGTAAGTGGTGCATGCGCAACATGTTGTTTATCCTCCGGAACTAGCCTTCAAATTCAGTACCGCAGATAATGTGATAGGGTCTATAGCAAGTATGACAAAAAGACCTCATGACTGATAGATGAAACATAATGAAATCTAACAACATGGTTACGAAAACGTTATTTATTTTATTTGAAAAAGTAAAGAGTAACAAGGTCGAAAAATAAAATAGAATTCTTTTACATGTATTATCGTGGTAATGTTTAAAACGGTACATAAAAAAAAAAAAAAAATCAGCGACAAATACAATAATTCCGTTTTGGTCATCATAAATGTTAAACGTCTTTCAATTCAATAGCATCATTTAAAACAGTAGAAAATATTGATGTTCTTTCACTGTCGACAGAAAAGAAAAACAAAATCTTTAATTCAAATGTATGGACATGGGTGCAGAGTTTTATTCGAAAAAGAACTCGATTTATAATATTTGTATCAAAATAGAGTTCATGCTATGATAAAGAAATCCTAATCATTATACAAACAGCTAAGTAATAACTGACTGATTACAAAACCAAGTGTCATATTTACAACCTTTCAATCATTTTATTACAAAACCAAGCGTCATATTAACAACGTTTCAATTATTTTATTGCAAAACAAGTGTCACATTTACAAAGTTTCAGTCATTTTATACTCAATACTACTTATTGATATGATATAAGATTACAGAATACATTTTGTCATGGCCATGTGATCTTCAAAATATCTCATCATATAGTTAGCAATACAGACTTCATCTGAGATATGAGACAGATGACACAGCGGATCCAGGGAAGGTATTGGTAGTATGACCACTCCCACATTTAACTTTAACTAGGGGTAGATATTAATGTATGATCCCGTTTTTATAACACCCCTGGGTCCGCTGATGGTTTCTAGTAACCAGTGTTCTCAATAGTATTGACAGTCTTTGCCACCAAAACTACATAAAGCACAATGATAAGAATAACAGTCAGGGTCCCGATAGCAATGGAGGTCAAGGTAAGCCCACGGGCCCAGGCGGTGCCCGACCTCTCACCCTCATAATCTCCGGCGTCATAGGCTGACCGTGCCTGCAAAATAAAGAACATTTAAGACAATTTATCACAGAGCTTTGGTGAATTTTTCCGTTTCTGGAATATAGGAGATTCGTGTCATGTTATAGACATTTTCACCGTAAGGTTAACTTTAATCACTTTCGTCTTTGCCTACTCATCGGAGAGTGATCAATTCTTGCTTCGGTTTGGAGTGATGTTATTGTTTTGAATGGGGAAACGTCAAATGAAAAGAAAAAAGAATAATCCGAATGAATATTTTCATCGTTATGTTTATAACAATACATGTACCGGTATTAAGAACACATCTAACGGTCTCATTCCAGGAATGGATACTATAAGCTTTCTCAATAACAGAGTAAATACTCGCTTCAAGTATACAGCAAATGAATCAATTTCATAAGTCATGAAGTATGTAATATTCACTTTTTTTTATTAAGAAATGACTGTCTTACTTTTGGTGTTCATGCGATTCTCGCAAAATTTGCACGTGTCCAACCAGAATCATACATCCATGAACACCAAAAGTAAGACAGTCATTACTTATATTTACATTAATCCTAATTATTGGTCATTTTTATTTGCATGAACATCGCACATTTTGCCTGTAACAGCGTCAAATGTATCTTCGCTTTGGTAAATTCTTCCTACATGAGCAACCCAAGTTATTGGAATATAATTCTAGTTGCCTAATGGGCGTTCAACATGGGGAATTTACTAGTAATGTAAATATTCGATAATGACTGGCGAAAAAGAATAACTGGTGATCATGTTGTTGTATCATTAATATTTTATCTATGTGAAGTTGCATATCTTCTTTCTGTTTACATTCTGTACTTTTGTAGAACTGTCATTTTAGAATAAGTAATTATTCTTTCGTAATAACTTAGGAATTTCGTTTCTTAAGGAAATGTCTGGCTAGAAAAAATAAGTATTTTCCTTTTCAGATAATTTTAGAGGGGGTCGCACGCCAATGATAATTCAAATAAAAGAATATATTCAATTTTCTTACCATCACTGCAGCAATGATGGCACAGATTCCCGTGGGAAAGAAACAGAAGATTGTGGCCAGAATGGCAGGGACTGTCCAGTCTGTCTGACGGGGTCTCGCCATTATGATTTGGGGCTGGCTGGCAATCTGTTAGAATAGAGGCATGTTTAATAGATTGGTAATTAATTGATTGGTAATAGATTATGATATATGTTTCTCATTTTCAACTATTATATTTCTTTTAAAGAAAACAATTCTGATTTTAATTTTGTTTGCCTTAATTCATATTGTACCACTCTTAACCTCATTTTTGAAACATGTGGACTAGAATAATCGATTCTCTTGAAGCAACCCTAAGATTTGAAAGGAGTGAAAACAAAGATTTTATGAGTTGAAAATTTTCTTAATTATAGCAAATTTTCTGAGCCTGTGTATCAGTGTTTCTTAAGCTGATTTGAGCGATTTTTTTTCTGTTAAACCATGCTGATCCTTTTTATAAGACCAGAATGCACTTCATACCACAACATTAGTTGTTGACATTTGTTGTGGCGCAGGTGTGGGGGATGGTGGGTAGACATAAGGTTGTCCTGCTGGCGGTCCGGTGTATGCAGGAGGATCACCGGGCTGGTCATAACCTGCACTGTATGCTGTAAACAAAAGGACAATGGTACGAACAAATGTAAATAAATATTATATTTTTAAAAGTTTCGAAGTAAAGCAAGAATGATTTTGATAATGATTGACAAATATAATTGCTCCATAAGATTGAAAAGAATCTCCAAGTTTACTCGGTTGCAATTTCCACAGCAAAAAAAAAAAAAAAAGAAAAAAAAAAAAAAAAGAAATAAAAAAAAAAAAAAGAAAAAAATCAAAACCACCAAAAAACGAAAATGCAATAGGACAAGTACAACAAGACAAAGGAGACCAGACACCAAAGACGACGTCAAAACATTAATAATAAAAGACTGTACATAAACCAACGAGACCATTGGGAAAATGGTAACCAGGCATACTTCAAAGGGACACATTTGATATATTCAAGTTCGATCCGTAAATCCATAACGTAATGAATAATTTAATTGATACTTTAAGGTTGTCGACAAATAAACATACATTGCTACAATATACAATATTATTGGAAAAAAAGATTAAACATATTGAAGATAACATAAAAGTGCATATTACACATTTAAAACAGAAATCGGTTGACATGAATGCGGAAGTTTAATGCTGCACCCAACATAAAGCATTCAACCGTTGAGCCAGAATATACACATTGAAGTTGTGGATATCATAGGAGAAGACCAAGTTTAGTATTCGAAATGCAAAGATGAAGACTACTTAAGTAGAATCAGGCAGGGGTGATACATAAATATGTTTGTAAAACTTTTTATGTCTGTTTTGAGACATATATGTGGCATATGATATTCATTTCTCAAGGTAGCGATGGTGAAGCGAGATATTCAACTCATAATTTATAGAGGAGGAAAAAAAAAATGGCGGGAAATAAGTCTCTATATAATTCAACCAAATTTGCTACCCCTATAACTTTCTTCACCATCCAAGTATGAGGAAAATTCCTTAAGAACATTCATATGGACGTTGATCTGAACACATTTCAAGAAAAAAAGTTCTGCAAAAATGTAAAGGTTTTTCATATGCCTGATCCTTACGTGGACATGTACTTAAAAAACAAACTTAACAAATTGTCCTTTGGTCAAAATTCATTTTTCAGATCTTAGATTGGCATTTCTATTCATGAAACGTGTTTCTTTGATAGAATTAAAAAAAAAAAAAAATCTTAATTGCGTTTAGATCGCCTGCTTTATTTGGTTTTCTAAATCATAGTTAGATGAAAAAAGTCTTCAAACTTTTGTAAAAATGAAGTAATCGTTTTGTGTCGGAAAAGAAACACTATGGACTTTGAAATATATAAATATCAATGAACTTATGAGTTAAAGAAGATCCTGACGAAGAAAGAAGATCCTGACGAAGAAAGAAGATCCTGACGAAGAAAGAAGATCCTGATCCTGGAGTAATAAAACAATTGAATTAAAAATGAATAAATCAGAATATAAGTGAACAAAGTTCGATATCGTCATAGGAACATCGATGGCGGGTGCCGCTAGACAAACAGGGGATGCTTACTCCTCTCGGGCTCCTTGTCCCACCTCTAGTTTGCTAGGGGTCCGTCCATGCTCAATTTTGTGCTCTATTGTGAGTGCTGTAGAGATTATCGTCAGGATCTTCTTTAACTGATAAATACGTAAACTTAAAAGTATCGTAAATTTCCTTACTTTTTAAAACTACGACTTAGAATGTGAATTTTCTAAACTGAAATTTCGTACACAAATCTCAAAATGAAATGGAAATAAAATTGTATGAAATGAAGTACAAATTCCTTTCACATTACCGTCATACTGCTTGGATGCCATAATGTGTCCGTCAAAACTCAAAAATTAAGTCTTCGCAAAATTGGGTGATCAAAATGGCCACTGCAGTCTACTCCCTTTTAAATTGTTAACCATGTGATCAGATTGCTGTTATTCATTTATGTGTGCAATGGATCATGCAAAACTCAGGCACATAAGATACATGCAAATTAAACCCACCACACCTCGTACTTTAAAGGTAGAAGATATAAATGATAAATGTTGGCTTTTTGTCAGATTATGTCATAGTACCGGATATTTAAATTTTGGTAGCATACTCTACTCTGAACGTCATATTTTATTTTTTTAAGCGGAAAGCACAAAAGGTATTGTTTAAATTTGATTTTTATAATGCATGATCGAAAGTCTACCCTAAAACAAAATCAATGCACCAGTTTTCATCAATTTAGCAAAACTCATTATCAATACCAACAGCTATATTTAAGAATCTTTTGGTGCAATTCTGCAAATTTTATAAACATCAAAGGTATATTTCACGAGATAACGTAGTCTTTGTGCACCAAGCTTACTTTAATATGCGCTAAGGAAGATTTAAATTCTAACATGACTTGAGAATTTCTCCCTATATGTACTATAGAACTATCCTGGTGTAAAATCTCCAACTTCCTGTTCGCTAAGCTCCACCCGTGGACGTGCTAAATAGCTCGTGCAGAACAATATTAGAATAGAAATAACCACTAGCTAGCTGTACGTGATGTGTTGTCCAGTAATTCCCCTCGTCGCATGAACCAATCAAATTATCACTGAGACTCGGGGAATATCTGGACAACGAACTACGGCTAGCTAGTTGTTTAAGTAATATCAACTATCTAGGAGTGGTTTGTTGTCCAGTAATTCCCCGAGTTGCATGAACCAGTCAAATTATCACTGAGCCGCGAAGCGGCGAGGTGATAATTTGATTGGTTAATGCGACGATGCATTGGTTAATGCGACGATGTTTACAAATTTTCCTGGGTCCTGTAGCATCATATCCCAGCCATCTTGCTACGTCTTTCGGTATATTTTGGACATAATTTTCACAGATTTAGGCTTTAGATTTAGAATTAGATTTAGGCCATGATATATCATTGTTCGGACTGAGGATCACTGTCGAGGATTAAATACCCGAGACGTGCATGTCTGGTACATGCTGTAAATTTATCAGCTTTTAAATGATGCTTATGAATTTGAATACGTTCAACATTCGGAATGTTATTCATTCCGAGGTTCGTAACCGTTCCAGTGGAAATTTAGTGATTTTGCCTTGTCTTCTCGACTTTGAAACTGAATAAGTGATTTGTACTTCTATGATGATTATCTAATATGCATACATGTAATTCTGGCGGCTATAACTGATAGGTACTTCTATGATGATTATCTAATATGCATACATGTAATTCTGGCGGCTATAACTGTGGATCGATGTACTATACAGACACAAACTTCACAGAGGATGTAAGTTAGAAAACGTCGAAAGTTCCAGGACGCCGCAGATGAAATTAAATGAACCTTTCCTTAACACCTTTACAATGTCCCTCCAATGTTTTTGGGTACATCTATCATTAAGTAGACCCTACGGGAAATTTGTCCCTCCCCCCCAAAAAAAACCAGATACAAGAAATTTGGAAATTAAACAGGAATTGCGCTAGATACATGGAATTATTTATTTCGACTTTGATTATTTTTGGATACTAACGAGAATTCAAGCATGTCTGGTATATTGCATGTAGACATTTTCTTTCCAAAAGGTTGCGCTCTGACAGCAGACTTGGACACGTTGTTTATCTTTAGTAGAAGTTTAGAATAAAATCAGCCAATGACTGGAATGAGTTAAAGAAGATCCTGACGATAATTTCAACAGCTCTGACGTTAGAGCACCAAATTGAGCATCGACGGATCCTAGCAAGCTAGAGATGGGACCAGGTGATCGGGAGGAGTAAGCATCCCCTGTTTGGCTAGCCGCTCCTGCCGTCGATGTTCACGCACGAATATGAAAAGGTAGAACACGCCTTATTTATAACAGGTAGAAAACATATGAAGCAAATCCAACAACATTCAACATAAATTTTGATTATTAACTTGAAAAATTATACAATAACAAATTGTAAAAACTAACAAAAATGTTGTAAATACATTATCTTTAAACAGTTTAAAAAGCGCACAGTCAGCGGACAAATATGAGTCACTTTTTAGAATCTTAAGTTGGTCATCATACATCATAGAAAATGTTGATGCTCTTTCAAAATCACCAAGAAGAAAAAAACAATCTTCATTGAAAATGTATGGACATTATTCACATGAAATGATGAATGCAGAATTTGATGAGAAAATGAACTCGATTTATAACATTATCAAAAAGGGAACATATTAAAATACAGAAATAATTAGGAGGATTATTATACAAATAGCTAAAGTAATACATGTAATTGACTAATTACAAAAACAAGATTTTCGGAGTTTAACAACTCCCACGCTCAACGTGTTACATTAAAAAGGGAAACAAAGCCGACATCTTATTTGGGATTGGATCTCTTATCCTCGGTTTTAAGTTAGACTTCAAACACCAATTGAATTGGGTAATCTATCTAAAATGGAGTCGCCAAAGTCATCTGCTTTGAAAACAGTGTTGGGGTTGTTTTTAATTTTATCAAGAGTGCTGACCGTGTTAGCCACTAGAACCACGTACAACACAACACACAGAATAATGGTCAGGATCCCGACAGCAATGGAAGTCAAGGTCAGCCTGCGGGCCCAGGTCATTCCCGACTTTTCCCCTACATAATCTCCTGTAGAATAGGCGGACCGTGCCTAGAAAGAAAAGAACATTCAGGACATTCATTCACAGCTCGATAAAAGAAAGGAATTGATTTCCAACAACACTCAGTTGCAGCACCAACAGCAAAACACAAAAACATCCCATGTTAAGAAAGGTGAATTATGGTATTGCGTAGACGATACAACAACACAGTCAAAAAATAAGTTAGAGAATGGAAATGAATTAAAACATTTCAAACACCGGTTCACGGGGAATCGTATTTCCAATTACACACTGCAACACGAAATAAGTGTAGATATAAAAGAAATAAGGTATCTCCTACAAAACTCGGTTAAAGTAAATTACATTCTAGTTAGGCCAAAATAGAAAAAGAAAATTCTTTTTCAAATCACCATGGCAAAAATAGGGTAGCTATTAGTAAGTAGGTATTTTTGAAAACAAATTTTTTTTCTTACAACGAACATTGTTTCTGCGTCATACATTGATCAACGATTCAACGGTGCATTGAAACAATTATTAAAGGCGAACATGAATTGATGCTTTATATGATGGAATGATAATGTCAAACAATAAACATGATAAAACTCAGACAAGTTATAGATATTAACGTATGAATGCTTGAAAATGGTCTAAAAAGTTTAAGGTCGATAGAAACTATGGAAACAGGGAGAAATATTGTTTGCGACAGGAAAATTCACTTTATCTAAACTGTTTGGTATGAAGTACTACTGACGAGGATTAAAATATCCGAAACACGTGTCTCGTACAACAAAATTGGTACTATAGAACATATATTTCAATATTGACAATTTCAATAACAATATTAAAAAAACAACACGACGTTCTTCTTCAAGAAATTGATATCTTTTCAACAAAAAAGTAACTTTTCGCATCAATTATGCATCAAATGAATTAATATTGTTGCACATAATGATTAGGTTTTCAAAATTCATATGTGATATTCAGTCATTTATTGATATGGCTAGTAAAAAGAATATATGTTGATTATCATGTTGTTTTGTAATTGATGTTTTATCGCATTTCAAGATGGAAATTCGTTTTAGTTGCCGATATTCTGTACTTATTTAGAAATCGACAATTATAGGTATATCAGCGAAGATGTATCAATCGTATTATAGGATATTAAGATCCAAGGAAATATGTCAAAATTGTGAAAGTTTCCATCATTAAGGCAATCGCGTACACCCGAATGGAGGCAGGACTAGGTGCCCCGGAGGAGTAAGCGTCCTCTGACAGCAATGCACTGCATTCAGCACCCGCTACGAATACCAACTAGAAACGTGTGAAATAAAGACAGCACAAAATGTCATTTCTTTTTTCACTTAACTTTTTTCGACTTTGTATTTGCTAAAACATTTGATTTTAAAGGAAAAGTCGTATTCATATCCGAAAATGTAATTATTGAAAATATGATATACATCAATATAATATGACTGAAATATACTTAGAATACGGCTAATGATCGGGTTCTGGTACAAGATTTGATATAATAGGGAGCAACAAGATCAGTTCAGAATGATATCCCTGTAGTTTAGGGGGACGTTTTAATTTTAAGATTATAAGGAGATCAATAACAGTTTATAAACATCCGAACGCGTTGCCTGAAAAACTCAGTTTGCGATCGTAAAAGCAGCATTTACCAGTCACAAACAAAACGTTAAAATGTTCCAGTTATTTCGACTTCAATACCGCATTGAATTTTTCAAAATTCGTACCTTCACTGCAGCAATAATGGCACAGATTCCCGTGGGAAAGAAACAAAATACTGTGGCCAAAATGGCAGGGATTGTCCAGTCTGTCTGACGGGGTCTATCCATGATGATCTTGGGTTCACTAATCTATCAGAATAGAAAAAAAATCATACTATTGGTTACATAAGGTTTTTATTTTTAACTAGCTATCATAGTTTTCGAAAATATATTCTATCTGTGTATATTCATTATGTATCATTCCTTAATTCCTTAGCTCATTTGTAACATGTAGAAAACAAGAAATGCTTCGCTTGGAAAGATACATTGAGTTACAACCCCTCCCCCCAAAAAGGAAGACAAGTCTTTGACTTGAAATTCTATTTTGTCAAACTTTCAGCGCCCGTTGATTCACCGAAATTTGCTTTATCTGCGAAGGTTAAAAATTAAAAGTTTTTCCTGAAATTTTGTTCACCCGATGATAATAGACATAAAAGTGTAATGCTTTTGTAAATGACCAAAATGCACTTCATACCAATGCATTAGTTGTTGAGTGTGAGGGATAATGCGGGTAGGCATAGGGTTGTCCTGCTGGGGGATCCCCGGGCTGGTTATAACCTGCATGGTATGCTGTAAACAAACGAAAGGTAAACTTAAAATGATCTAATGGTAGATATGAATTACTTTAGAGTATATCTGTTAGTCGGGCGATTAGGTCAGATAAGTCACACGAGATCAGCAAGCACAGATATAGAAAGGGATTCTTAGGGGTCAGGATGCATTTGGAATAAGAAAAAAATCTGTTCTTTCACGTTTTCATGTATTTTTATTTTGAATAAACATCGAAGAAGTACCCATCAGTTATTCAGTCTCATAATCGAGAAGACAATGCGAAATCATCAGAACTTCCACTGGAACAGTTGCGAACATCGGAATAAACAATATTCTGAAGTGAGACCAATTGCCCGGGGACAGTAGGTGTCTCCTGTGTGCATGCAACTCCGTAGGCTGGAATCCCAACCCCTGTCGATTTGACCCCCACCCCTGGAAACAATTTTCTAAACCCGTCCATTGAAAGACATATCAAATGGCTAGGTATCAAATAACATGCATTGACGTAAGGAACATGATGCGATGGAAATCATTAGATGTCGAGAGTATTCAATAGATCAGAGTCAAAAGATGTCACATTACGAGGTTATGAAGTTTTTTCCGGACGAGGATATTGATAAGTATCACAGACAATGTTCAAGATACGATATATAACATGTACAATTCAAAGGCTGCTTTGTCAAATTAAAAATGTTTTGAAATGCTTTTAAAACTTGTTTAATAAAAATCTTTGAAACGTTTGTAAGTTTCGATTGACATAAAGCATATTATATATTTCAAACAGAAATCGAGTGATAAGAATGCTGCATCCTACACAAAGCATGTTCAAAGTCAAGTAAGGCTAGTGATCAAGTTAATATGGTGAAAGGGAAACAACAAACAATCTACCAAAACTAAGCAAGAACTATAAAAGTATAAATGTAATAGATCGAATTAGAAAAAAACCCAAAACTAAAAAAAAAAAAAATCATTTTTGCCGATTTTTTGTTTGTCTGAAACATAGTTAGACGAGATAAGACGCCAACATTTCGTAAGTATTGAAAATGAAGAATAGCTCGTAGTTTTGTTTCTGATAAGAAACGCAATTGACTTAAAGAATAGGTATATAATCATCGAAGAAGTACCTATCCATCATTCAGTCTCAAAGTCGAGAAGGCAAGGCAAAATCATCAGATGTTCTATTGGAACGGTAGCGAACTTAGGAATGAATAACGTTCCAAAGTGAGACCGGGTGCCCAGGGAGAGTCATCGTCTCCTAATATGCCACTTGCTGAAATTCATAATGGCTGACAAAATGACGAAAATGTCCGAGGAAGGCAATTTAAGCGCACTTTTTCATTGTTACGTCACCATGGAATTGCGTCTTTTAACAGTGACATCATAATAAAAACAACGACAAAAGATGTTGACTCGGACATTTTGTGCTTTCTAACAAGATCGAAAATGGAATTTTGCATGCATCACCCGTCGCAACAGCTCCATGAAATCTTGTCAAATTCGGTAATTGTCTCGATGTACATGTTGACGTGCATACGAGTATCAGGTAAATATTTCATGTTTGGTGATGATGACAGCCATTCAATCGCAATCCAGAAAGTCACTTATCATTCTGGATCTTATTAAGAAACAAGTGACCAGAAAACAAGAATAAATGAAATAGAAAGAAAGCAAAAAGAAAATTGACGTTCGATATCGTGTAACGATTAATTTTGACAGTAACAAATGAGTTGAATATATCTTTCCTTCATTTACAAAACACAACAAAGAATGAAGATTCTTAAACCTTAATAAGTTTCTAACAACATAAACACGTTATGAAGAAAATTGAATTTTATTAAAGGAAGTACAAATTCCTTTCAACTTACCGTTATGCTGCTGCGATGTCATGATTTGTCCTCCAAGCTCAAAACTTTCAAAATTCTTGGAAAGATTGGATAATCAATATGACTTCTGCTGTTATCCTTCAATTTATATAGATTGTTTATCATGTGATCATATTTATGCTTGTATTTACGTGTGTTCTTAATCATGCAAATCTCATTTCTTGGAATACATCGCACTTTTAAGGGAAAATATATAAATAATTAATATTTGCTTTTAGTCAGATTATGTAACAGCACTGGGCATTCACAAACATTTTGGTAACATATTCTACTTTGATCGTCATATTTTATTTTCTAAGTGGAATGCACAAAACTTTTGCGTCCACATTGGATTTGATTTTAATATTGCATCATTGGAAACCTACCCTTTTACACAAAATCGATGCACTATTTTTAATCAAATCATTTGTCCCCGAGCTACACTTCCCCAATCCTTTTGTAATATTTTTCACGACATTAATTTGTACTTTATTTCCAGCAAACAGGTTAAAATATTCGTACAGGCAGATTTAAAAACAGATGATTTTTTGTGTATTTCCCTCAGAGAAAGCAGAACGTTTTCGGATAGCTTCCTGTTGAAAATAAAGCTTTCCTGAAAGAGAGTTTGTTTTTGCCCTTTATCAATTCGACATTATATATTTTTTTATATTTCGGAAACTTGTCATTTCATAAATAATACCATAGAAATTAAAAGAGCTTAACATCTGAGCACCATCCCTTCAATGTTGTTTCAGTGATGGATTTCATTTAACTATGCTACTGAATCGACACTCTGCAAAGTAAATGCACAATTTAAATTCTAAAGATAAAACTAGAGGGCGCTACTGAAATACATTTGGCTGAGTCTGAATCACTTCGGTATTTAATTCAGTAAGGATAAGGATTTACTTTCCGAAACGTGTCTGGTGCACTAAAATCGGTTTCAAAATTTCTTCAAGAAAGCAAAGAGTTGGAGCACTTCCATATCATCATTATAGTGCTTATCAGACATGTTTTTAATTCAGGATGTTGAATCCCTATCAATGGTAGGAATGGAGCCTTAAATGATTTAAAGGTCAAAATAATTGTGTCTCATTTTGCAAATATTCATCCTCACGTTAGTTAGAAAGACTCCAAATATTGGAAAGGGTGTATTTTGAAATGTAATTGAACTAAATGATGACCTTTTGTAATAAAAAATATGGAGTCCAGGAGTTATGCTTATTTTGATCGAGAATCAAAGGGAAAGTCTAATTTAAACATTTGGGAAAATATTTTGATGATAAATTATAATATATAAAATAATAAGTAAGACATAGATAAAGATTGATAAAATAGTATTTTAAAAAATCACACTTTAGAGAAAAATGAATACATATTATTATTGTAATATTTTAGTGATATGGTAATAATTATTCATCTATAATATTTTAGGAAAAGAGATACATTTATGTCGAATTTATCAAATATGCACTGTAATGTCAAAGGACTATAATATATTTAGAATTAGGAGGAGATCGCCACTTGAACGATATTGTAGTACTCCCAGAGAACCACTCACACACACCCTCACACACGAGAAGTCTAATTTTCACACACATGGATAACATTAAAAAATAATCAAAAATCATAATCAATGGGCTTTTAAAATAATGAAATATACAAAATCAAACATAAGACATGAATATTATGAAAAGAAGCAAATGCGAATACAGATTTCATTCAGTTTCACTTTCCCGATCATTGAAGAAATGCCGTACATGTACGTAATATGCAATAGAAATATAATAATACGGAAGTATTCCAACTCTATGCCTTCTTAAAGAAAATTTCAAACCAACTTTCATGCACCAGACACGTGTTTCGAATATTAAATTCATCAGCGATGCTTCCAGCCAAACTGCTTTCCATAATCAGCTCAAATTCATTTCACCAGCGCCCTCTGGTGTTATTTTTAGAATTTAGATTTATGCATTTACTTTACAGAGAGTGCGCAGCTCAAAATTTCCTGTAGGGTCGATTCAGTAGCATACCCAAATATAATCTATGTTCAAAATAGCATTGCATGGCGGGACGGTGCTAAGATGCATAGAGGTTCGTCCTCTCTTTGAATTTGCGAGGTTTGACTTACAATTGAAAACAAATTTTGAGAATTGACGAATGGTCTAATGAGTTAAAGAAGATCCTGACGATAATCTCAACAGCACTCACAATAGAGCGCAAAATTAAACATCGACGGACCCCTAGCAAGCTAGAGGTGGATCCAGGTGCCCGGGAGGAGAAAGCATCCCCTGTTGGCTAACCGCACCCGCCGTCGATGTTTATGAAGCATGGAAATGAAAATATATAAAATTCATGCACTGTCTAACGTTTTGTCTATATAGAAAGTGCTATGGCGACAATGTCAGGGAAGTACATTCAAAACACTTACTGTCAAACCCCTCGCGGGGAACTTTTTTACGAGCTCCACACGGCAACGGGCATAAGTGTGACACAAATGAGTTAAAGAAGATCCTGACGATAATCTCAACAGCACTCACAATAGAGCGCAAAATTAAACATCGACGGACCCCTAGCAAGCTAGAGGTGGGACCAGGTGCCCGGGAGGAGAAAGCATCCCCTGTTGGCTAGCCGCACCCGCCGTCGATGTTTATGAAGCATGGAAATGAAAATATATAAAATTCATGCACTGTCTGACGTTATGTCTATATAGAAAGTGCTATGGCGACAATGTCAGGGCAGTATATTCAAAACACTTACTGTCAAACCCCTCGCGGGGAACGTTTTTACGAGCTCCACACGGCAAAGGGCATAAGTCTGACACAAATGAGTTAAAGAAGATCCTGACGATAATCTCAACAGCACTCACAATAGAGCGCAAAATTAAACATCGACGGACCCCTAGCAAGCTAGAGGTGGGACCAGGTGCCCGGGAGGAGAAAGCATCCCCTGTTGGCTAGCCGCACCCGCCGTCGATGTTTATGAAGCATGGAAATGAAAATATATAAAATTCATGCACTGTCTGACGTTATGTCTATATAGAAAGTGCTATGGCGACAATGTCAGGGAAGTATATTCAAAACACTTACTGTCAAACCCCTCGCGGGGAACCTTTTTACGAGCTCCACACGACAAAGGGCATAATTGTGACACAAATGAGTTAAAGAAGACAGGGCTTTCTTATTGAACAATTAAACCACCTCGCTTATACCAAAATATTCTAACTTGAGTCTTTGATAAACAGTGCCTCATCAACTAGCAACTTAGTTTTTCCAATAAAGTTCGTTTATTCACGTCAAAAACAGACAGCCTCTTGTATCGATTCGTATAATCTTACGTTTTAAGCTTTCTCGTAAGTATTTGTGTCCATTACGTAATAAGGAAACAAATATGCGTATTGCATAACATGCACGGGAAAACCGGTTCAATTAACTTTCTGGCAAAAATACGTTAATAACATAATATCATCTGTGCTATCAGCTGTGGTAGTTTGTGATATGAATAGAACCTATGTGGGTATATACGTGCTTGTTCACATTAGGACAATACGATTACAATTGCCTAATGCAAAAGTTGGGCAAGGTGTTACATTGCTCATATAACTCTTACCACAGTGAGTTTCTTAGACTTGCTCAAGTCCTTATATCAAATAATTTTAAAATTAAATTCTTGTTTCTTTACTGGCAAGCAAAAGTTGAAAATTTAATAACGAAATAATTGTAATTCTCTTCATATAACTTTATTTGATATAAGGACTTGAACAAGTCTAAGAGTTACTGGTAAATGTCAGTATGCTGGGGTCAAGCATCCATTGGATATTGTTGTCTAAAACTTATCTTCCCCTTAAGATTAAGTTCCATTTACAATTTTGATGCAATGCGAGGTTAGAGGTTCAAGAACATGCCTTTCATTGGAATTTCGCCTTAACCACAAACGTGTACAAAATATACATTGATATACATGAATTTTAGATTAAATGAAGATACATAATGTTGCATGACAAATGTGGATAATGACCTTGTTCCCTTACAATACAAAATGAATAATTCAGAAAATCATGAACCGAAGGCATACAAAATCAGAATAAAACAGGAACCAAAGCAAACAAATGCAACCTCCACCACATGAAAAGAAGCGAACTCCCAATATGGGAGTGAGACTAGGTGCCCAGGAAGAGTAAGAATCTCCTGTTTGCATGCAACACCCGTCGCTTCAATTTGATAGAACTGTCACATCCGATTATTTCCATTTCGGAAGATATAAGCATATCCTGTGGTTGCTTTAAATCAAAGTCATCATACTTTATTGGTACTTTGATTACTCGTCCACTGCATCATCGGTATTATGCTCGTCTTGACTAATAATGGCGAAATGTGGTGTTTCAGGTACGGTACCAGGTTTTTCTTCCTTTTTACTAAAAAACATATTCTGTTTCTTCTATGTTGTGTTCCATCAGAATCAGCGTTGTACGATCTTGGTTCTGAGACCCATGGCTTTGTTATTGACATTATCAGATCGCAATATGCCTTTTGCTGATTTTGTTTTCGTTTATCAATTTTGGACGAACATGTTTCATTTTTTTTGTGATAGGCAAGACTGATTTGATACAGCGTCAAATAAGAGCTGTGTCGGGGTACCATTCCATCGACTGGGGTATTTCGTTATTCGAGAAAGGCAAGATTTGGATCTGTTTTCGCCTATCGGCATTTTTCTATACTGATTTCTCAATGTATGGGCTATTCGTTCTGACATTCCGTTGCTGGACGTATATATTGGTGAGGATGTCGATGACTAAATCCATGCACCGCGCATATAATGGTAAGAATGTCGTATGACTAAATCTATAGTCAGTCGCAAATTTCACTCTTCACTCACGAGATTCGGCGCATTGTCAGTGAAAAGTCATGTCGTGCAAACATTTGTCTTACTTTGTCAATTTTTGCTCTTGAATTTGTCGTCTGCAATTTATTGATTTCAAAGAATTTTGAAAAGTAATCAACAACGACTAAAGCGAAGCGCAAGTGAGCTATTGTCATAGCGTGCCGTCCGTCCCTAGTCCGTCGTGGTCGTCGTCGTCCGGCGTAAACTTTTAGCATTTTCGACATCTCCTCAGCAACCGCTGCACGGAATTTCAAGAAACCTTACAAGAAGCAAGACCTCAAGGCCCTCTACCAAGTTTGTGTTTTTCGTGCCGATCGATCAACAAATATGGCCGCCGAGGGCTCTGATTCGCTGACAAATTTTCGACTTCCACTCTGCAACTCTGCACAGAATTTCATAGAACCATACAGGAAACAAGTACTTAAGGTCCTCTATCAAGTTTGGGTTTTTCGTGCCGATTGGTCAACAAATATGACCTGCCGAGGGCTCTGATTGGCTGATACATTTTCGAATTCTCTGCTACCGCTACACAGAATTTTACAAAACCTTGCAGGAAGGAAGTACTCAAGGTCCTCTACCAAGCTTGTGATTTTCGTGCCGATCGGTCAACAAATATGTCCGACAAGGACTCTGATTGGCTGAAACATTTTCGACATCTACTTTGCAACCGCTTCACAGAATTTTACAAAACCTTGCAGGAAGGAAGTACTCCAGGTCCTCTACCAAGTTTGTGTATTTCGTGTCGATCAGTCAACTAATATCGCAGCCGAGGGCTCTGATTGGCTGAGATATTTTCGACATCTCCTCTGCCACCATTGCACAGAATTTCACGAAACCATATAGGAAGCAAGAACTCAAGGTCCTCTACCACGTTTTTGTTTTTCGTGCCGATCGGTCAACGCTAGCGATCTAAAAGGGACACTTACAAGAGTTATCTCTCTTTTTCCTAACATGATCGCTAGACAACTGGTACAAGTGACAGGAAAATCATTTCACTTCCTCCAGTATAAGGTAACGTTTGTCGTCCGATGACTCGTCATTGTCACATTACTATCCCTTCTATTATACATTGGGACATATTGTTCAGGGATTTAGATCCAATACTGTTTTGAACGAGGTATGTTTCTGGTTTCAAAACGAACGTTCTTTGAATTAAAAAAAGTTCAAAGATATCAATTCGTCTCAAATAATTATCTTTTCAGAAGCTAGTGACACCAGTGTGGATGCCCTTTATGTTGACACACAAAACAATGTTATTTTAATGAAATGTGGAATATAAAAGAGTAAAAAGAAAGTTCAACGAGAAATGAGGGCTATAGAACTAGCTTGAGATTCATTAAAAAATTCTAATATGTCAAAATTAGTCAAATGGTTCACTGTCAACAAAAACTGTGTGAGAATTGTCTAAGTTGGTTGTATAAAAACACTTACAAGAATTAGCGTACAGAATATTTTCCATCGCAACATTTCCTTAGAAATCGAATGGAAACATAGCGATCAACATTCTCAGGCAGAAGACTACTTAAGCAGTATCATTGATTACGAAGATTATGGTATTACGAGAGACTTTTTCGACTTAATGAACAATTTGTGGGGCTTACAAACTATAGATATGTTAGCCAATTCTTACAATGCAAAATTTCACGTTTTAATTCACTTTTTTGAAACCCTTCGCTTGAAGCTGTCGATTGCTTTTATTAGTCATGGGCAAATGATGAGAACAACTGGTTGGTTCCTCCGATTACGCTTGTGAGCAAATCTATCAGATATCTGATATCTTGTAATGATCATGGTACTCTTATCGCACCAATGTGGAAGTCTATTGATTTCTGGCCCCTTAATTTCAGAAACGAGTCAAAAACTCATGTTTTAGTTTTTCGTTCAAACGAGAACATATCCCAGCACGATCTAGTACATTTAAGAATTCAAACTAACAATGTTAAAATTGGACCTGGATACTGGAAGATGAACGTTTCGGTAATTAAAACAGATAGATTTAAAGAAACTTTCGAAACCTTTTGGAAATTTTGAAAAGAGAAAATAAAGGATTTTGATAAGTACAGAACTTGATGGGAATCTACAAAAGAAAAAAAAATTAAATCACTTTCTATCCAAGTAAGTAAATTATTAAATAAGCAACAAATAGAAATTAAATGTCTTGAACAAGAATTGGAAAAAAGTTAATCATCTGATTGTTCCACTGAAAGAATTGATTATCTTGAATCACAAATTAAGCTATATTTTGACCGTCAATGTGAAGCACCACGAATTAGATCTTGAATACGACATTATGAAGGAGAAAATCCATAAAATATTTTTTCAATTTGTAAAAGAAAAATGCTAAATGTAAACTTTGTACACATATAAAACAGGGAAACGGAGAGATAACCGATGATAAAATAAAATACTTCGAGAACAAACTAAATTCTATTCTAATCTATTTACAAGTGAAGGATGGGATGAAGAAAGCGCAATAAATTTACTAAAAGATGTAGATAACAAATGAAGTAATATTGAAAGAGAAACTTTGGAACAAAATATAAATAAGGAAGAGGTTAAAAGGTAAATTTTCAAGGCAAAGTCAAACAAATCTCCCGGGGAGGACGGAATAGTCTCGGAGGTTTAAAAAACATATTGGTATTTGATAAATAATGAATTTCTTAGCCTTATTAATGAAATTTTTGAAAATTCTGAATGAGCGGAAACTCAAAATGGAGGAATAGTTTAATTACTTTTCAAAACAAGGTGATAGATCTGACATAAGGAACTGGCGTCCAATAACATTATCAAATACAGACTACAAGATAATATCGAAAATAATTACGAACAGGCTCAAGAAAATATTACCGAAAATTATTCATTCTGATTAAAAACTTTTCTACCAGGACGAAATATCCAAGATGTCAATAGACTTTTAGGCGATATGATTAAATACTTAGATATCAAAAAGAAAGAAGGTATAATGATATTTTTGGACCAGGAAAAAGCTTTTGATAGGGTTGAATGGGGTTGGACGGATGAATTTGTCAATATTGAAATATATGTTCTATAGTACCAATTTTGTTGTACTAGTAGACACATGTTTCGGATATTTTAATCCTCGTCAGTAGTACTACATGCCAAACAGTTTAAATTACACCAAAATGAATTTTCATGGCGCCATCTACAATACAGAGCTTGTTTTAAATCCTTCAACTTTGGGGATGAATTTAGAAAATGGATAAAGATGTTAATGATAAATGCCAGTTTCATGTCAAACTTCTTTTAAATAACTCGAACGGCAAGACAAGGGTGCCCAGCATCACCTTTAATCTATATTATTCAAAAGGAACCATTAGCCTGTTCATTAAGTAAGAATAAAGATATTAAAGTCATTCAACTACCTGACTCTGAAATAAATGAAATAGAAATTAACATTTTTGCAGACGACACTCAACTACTATTACGCACTGAAAATTCTATCAAAGAAGCATATAGGTCTTTAGCCTCTGAGAAAGCATCTGGTTGTTAAATTAATTTTAGGAAAACGTACGGCATGTATTTAGAAATGTGGAAAGAGAAACTCCCAAAGTTTACAAAAATCAATTGGACAAATGATTCGGTAAAAACAGTAGGTATAGAAAACGGATATAATATTAAAATAGACGAGATATGGCTATACAAAATCTGGAAATAAAAAACTGTATCTATGTCTGGAAAATGAGGAACCTCTCTTTAAATGGTAAAGTTTTAATAACAAAATCACTCATTTTATCTCTTATTAGCTTCGAAATAGAATTAAGGGGTATTCCAGATTGATTTTTAAAAGAAATTAACACTCTGATATGGAATTACTTGTGGGAAGGAAAAACTGATAAGATTGAAAAAAAAATATCGCTATGCTTGACAAAATTAGGGGAGGGTTAGATATGATAAATGTAGATATTCTCATTAAAACAAAACAGATAAATTCAATATACAAATTAATTCATTCAGACAAAGAATCTTGGAATATTAAAGGAAAATAGTGGTTAAAACAGGTTAATGAAGATTTTGATGATAATAAATGTACAAATATTTCAGGTCTTTCATTATCTCTACAGGCTGAATCTTACGTCAAAATACTGAACACTTGACGAAATTCAGTGGAGAGATAGAGCCTAGCATAGCTTGGCCTACGCCCTATGTTTTTGATACCCATCTAGTATATATTCACCTGTTTGTTACTCGGGTTCCTCCATTATGCTGTCTTATAATGAGACATTATACATAACAACTGTGTGTTCTCCGAGACCAATGGGCATCCACACAAGTGGGAGGGTTGTGTGCATGTAATCCGGATAAACACACCATTTGCCTTGCTACCGACTCGGAGTATGACTGTTCTAAGTGGGCAACGATTGCCAGTCGGTAACGTTGGTTTATTTGTAGTATTTTTGTCTAGTATTTGGAAGTCGTATATGGTGTACCTAGTGCCTATTGTAAATCTTTTTATGGGGCATTATATTATATTTACAGGGCATGTTTCGATGTTTTGCCTTGGGTATTGCAACTGAGTCTACTTGAATATCCCCTCCTTTGTTATATTTCACGATAAACCCCATTTTCAAAATATTCAGTTCACAGGAAAAATGAATAAAAGTGGATGGATCCCTCGTTCAGGTTATGTTTGCTTGGATTGTGAGAAGTGATATTTTCATACTATTCTTACTCAGAGTCTGTACAGTATTTGAATCTGAGGAACGTACTTTTTAGCTGAAACTATACGGAAGTACAGGTATTATAATCATCATATGACAATGATCTTAATTTGAGAAGTGAATGGGTCGTGCACACGTAATTCAGGATAACCACACCATATGCTATAAGTTGGCACCGGTTGCCCATTGGTCTAGTCGGTTTATGCGTAGTCTTTTGTCGTATGTCTCTTTTTCGTCTCCTAGTATGCTCGTCTTTTGTGTTTTTGCATCGGATGTTTTGGTGTTTTGCTGTTGGTGCTGCAACAGGGTCTTGTTGGAGATCCCCTCCCTTCCTTTACATGTGTAAAAACAAATTATATATAAACCTTGGCAACATCCAACATTTTTTTATAAGTTGATGTTATTTGTTTGTGTCTTTTTATGAGCTTGTTTGTAACACGTTTTGATAAATATATATTTGTTATAATGTAGTAGTGTAAGAAAAGATGTGCCCAGACCAAGGTTTGAACCCAGAACATCTATACCTCCTGTCAAGCACTCTAACTACTGTATCCGGACCGACAAACCCACTTCTGGAAAACTCATTCACCCATCAAATTTTGAAGTCTCTTCAACCTCACATCAACACAAATAAACCATGGTTCTACCTCATCTTGAGGCTCACGCTCACGACATAAAATATATGGTAGGAACGAGCAAGATGTGCCTAGACCGGGGTTCGAACCCAGGACCTCTATACCTGCAGGTAAGCACTCTAAACAATGAACTATCCGGGCCGACGTGCCCAGCTCTGCCACAATATAGTTATCCATCATTAGAGTTACTCGGACTTTTTCCTTACATAAGGGCAACATTCTTGAAAATATGTTCACCACCTCTGTCAACAGCGAACAATCTTCTGGACAAACATGTCCAAATATCTGGCATCAACAAACATGCATATTGTTACTGTAAACCTTCTTTTATTCTCGGCGTTTAAGTTCGCGAAAACGAGTGAAGAGACTGGTTCACGACGTTTTATTTTCACGGTATAATATGTATGTGTCTTACTACACATGTGTTGGGGGCATATTCGCGGTGTTTTATTTTCACGGTATTGTATGTATGTGTCTTACTACACATGTGTTGGGGGCATATTCGCGGTGTTTTATTTTCACGGATTATATATATGTGTCTTACTACACATGTGTTGGGGGCATATTCGCGGTGTTTTATTTTCACGGTATAGTATGTATGTGTCTTACTACACATGTGTTGGGGGCATATTCGCGGTGTTTTATTTTCACGGTATAGTATGTATGTGTCTTACTACACATGTGTTGGGGGCATATTCGCGGTGTTTTATTTTCACGGTATAGTATGTATGTGTCTTACTACACATGTGTTGGGGGCATATTCGCGGTGTTTTATTTTCACGGTATAGTATGTATGTGTCTTACTACACATGTGTTGGGGGCATATTCGCGGTGTTTTATTTTCACGGTATAGTATGTATGTGTCTTACTACACATGTGTTGGGGGCATATTCGCGGTGTTTTGTATTCGCGAATCGAAGGGGACCTCACTAATATCGCAAAAATAAAACGCTTACAAATAAAAGACGGTTTATGGTTACTGTAATATATTTGTCGGACGTTCCTTTTGGTTCCTTCTGAATATGCGATGATATCAAAATGATAAAAAAAGAAGGAGAAAGTCTCAAAGAAGTTTTCTTTGCAAATAATGTGATCGAACGTGTCCAACTTACTGGCAACAAAATGTGAATACCAAAACAAGGCGATATTTTATTACAATACAAGGCAATTTTTAATTACAATACAAGGCAATATTTAGATACAATACAAGGTAATATGCATGAAAAATGAAACTCAGCTAATAAAACGAATACATGCTTTTGTTTATCTCATTCATAAAATCATACCAAGTCAACAGAAAAATAGATATACATGTACATAAGTAAGAACATTGTCTTTTTGAATAATCTAAATGAAAATGATATCAATTTTATTTGACCGATGATTCAATCTATGTCTAATATATTTTGTGTTTTACTTTATTGTTTCCCCTTTGGCAAAATTAATAACGCATATAGATGACTCCTTTTTTCAGAAGGAGATTTTCAATATACTAGAATAAATACTACTCCCGTGTTTATGCTTCTTATTAGATTTTTCATTTGAATGTAGAAATGCAGAACGTATCATTACTTAACCATGCCTACGAAACAAGTTTTTTTTTCTCTAACATTATATAATAGGAAACAAGATTTTTTTCTAACATTATATAATAGTTTGTCATGTTACATCGAGTATGCTTTGAACCACCAGAAAATCTTAAAACAAAGGCATAGAAAATTAAGGAGAATATAACCAATTAGTTCTCTTTACCAACAAGTTCTGTAAACGATGAAATTTTCGCGTTTTTTTCGCGAATAGAGGGATTTTGCCAAAATTTCCTCCACGCGAAAATATCCCCGTTGCATTCTTACAATGGAAAAGATATTTGTATCACGAATATTTCCCTCAAGCGAAAAGTCTTGATGTTATAATCGCGAAATATTCCCTGCGGAAATTACCACGTTCACAGTATAAGCCAAAAAGCAAAATTGAAAATACAACTTTAAATTGTAAAAAAAAAAGAAAGCACAAAGATAAAAAAAAAACCCGATGGTATGTTCTTTTTCATCTAATTCAGAAACACTCAAACACCCACTAATACAAAATGTACAAGTACAAAGATTTAAAAACACAACAATACCTTAAAGATCTTAGCATAAATATTATCATTATAGATAAGCTTATATAATTATAATCTTATCTTTGTCCATTGACTCAATCTGTGTTTTATATATCGTTTTGCTGTTTGATTTTCCAATAATTGTACTTAAGGAATAGGTATTACCTTTTTAGAAGGATTAATCATTTAAATAAGAGCAGGAATGCTAGAATGCATAGAATGCGTAGAATGCTAGAATGCGTATTTGATTGTTAATATCTGTTTTATTAATCGTAAGAATGAAACATCTTTTATCATACAGGAGCTCCAATAGACATAGGGAAAATCAGATAATGTATATTTCGTAAAAATTCTATATTTCTTTGAAAATAAACATGAAGAAAGGACAAATATTTATGACTGTAAAAGCTACGTAGAATAACAAGAAGAATCTGTCCAGAACATAAGCTAGAAGTTCCCAGTCGTTTGTTATCAAACATTTTGCGCTGCCTAGTCTGTCATCGATGTCATCGTCGTTCTCATCTATATAGTGTGGTATGTCGTTACAAGATATCGAGAGTCTCCGTCCATTTCTGATACCATTGGATTCCTGGTAGAAAGGTTTGAATGTCTTTGAGAGTTGTCTTTCTGGAAGCGGCTTAATCTTATTGAGGACAACTGGGTTGTTCTTGTCTCGGCTCAGATGATGAGATCTGGAGACGCATAAGATACGCCGCAGACCTGTTAGGAACACCCGCTTGACCCACGGAGGAACGCTCTCATTGGTCGATCCTTTGTAGTACACATACATAACGACACCAGACATCACACACGACAGACAGACTAACATCATGGACATGGAGAAGTAGATACCAATGTAAGGAAATGTATCTGACGAAGATGGTAGCTTGTCCTGTACAAGTAGCAGGAAGACCACGATGGTTAGCAGGACTGTGATTTGTAAGGAAATCTTCTCTCCCGACACCGGTGGCAGTAGGTAGCCCAGTAATGACAGCAATGATACGATTATACACGGAAAAAACAAAGTCAGGAGATAAAACTTCGGGTATCGTGCCAATACCAGGTAGTAAACCACTTGAGAGTAAGGTTCCTTGCAACATTTGTAGAACTTGGTGGTTCCATGGGCTTTCATACTGATAAGTTGCCATTCATTGTGCGGTATGAAGTTTTTGATGTCGCCGGTATTGGAAGATGGTTGTAAATCAACAAGACCTTGATCGTACATCCAAGAACTAAACGTAAGGCTACAGTTCTGGTGATCGTAAGGGAAATACGTGACGTCAATACGGCATGCTAGCGTTACTATTGTAGGGAAATGATATCTCACTGATCCGTTGTACATGATACTAGCTCTATACTCCTTCATGTCCGGCATGTTAGCCTCATCACTACATCCCTCATACATAGCTAGGTCTGGCATCCACAGTGTACCATATGGAACAATGATACCTTCCTCACCACCGAAATCACCAGGCGACCACGTGAGAGAGCAATCCCTCCACTGTAGACGGACCCATAACTTTACACGCACTAACTGGAATTTTTCGTTCAGTTCTACTAACTCCCTTATGGCTGTATTGATGTATACCGTCACGTGATCATTGTTTGTACATTTAGGAACAATTGATGGATTATGACGATTATTCTTAAACAAATACTTGTAAAGAGATATCGAGTTATTGTACGTGTCAATGCAGTGACACACAATCAGGAGGCCACTGTACACAAACAGAATGACAAACGCATACATATCCATTAGAACAGCTTTCAACGTCTTGTTTCTCACGATAAGCAGATAATATCGTATTACATTGTGGGTATTAACTGCAAGTTACTTACAGGAAATTAGAAGTTTCCTGAATCCCTTTTTTTTAGACATAAGTTTTCTGGCTATTACAATAGAATACTGTATTCGGTTAAAGATAGGATATCCCGAACCAGACAATTTAAACTTCATTACAAAAACAACAGCTTACATTGAAAGAATCCATTGACAAAGGAGGTGCTGTTGTCTATTCGCACAAAGCATACTTGAAAAAAAAATCAATCATTTGTGATCGAGTCATACAAGTAAAAGTAAATCTATTCCATAAAGTAGAATAGTTATTTAAAAAAAACATAACCATAATCGTGTTTCAGATATCGCATGGATCTTTTGTGGTATCCTCTCGTGTTCATTTCTTCATGCATTGAAATTGAGTCATGTCTGGTCCGTGCTGCAAATTTATTTGTTCTTAAATGATACTATTGAATTTGAAGACGTTTATAATGATAACATAGAATAGAATATAAGCAATAATATCATATGGGCTTGTTATCAAATAGTACATATCGTTGAGAAATTTGAAAGTTTCTATAGGCATGCTGAAGTAATTTGGGTATAATATGCAAATACTCAAAGGAAGCATGTTTTGATACAGTCGGATTAGGTAAACCACTGCATTTTGTTTTCGGAAAGTTGGTATGCCACTCAGTTGCTTCTCGGGCGATTCGGTACAAATTTTAAACTATCACATGTACAGGTATGAACTTTTCCTGTCTTATAATATCCGTTTCTTGTGTCTTATTACGAGGGCTGATTGATGTGTTGTGAGCCTAGTATTGATGGATTTGAATTTTATATGACATTTTGCAACATTTTTCTACATAATCCCATTTAGTATCTATACACTTATGCCATCGACGCTTAAGGGCCTTAACCACTTTTAAGGAACTCCTTATCTTGACTGGTCAGAAATCAATCCAAAGCAAGTATGACGTCATCATCAGACCGAAAGAAGGTGTAAGAAATGGCTGCTTTCAGTTTTGGGAATATATGACAGTCTGATGGAGCAAGATCAGGTGAGTAAGGCGGATGCTTAATCAAATTAAAGTCACAATCATGAATGGCAGCCATGGAAGTGACAGACTTGTGAACAGGAGCACTGTCCTGATGAAACAAAACACCTTTAACTAGTGAGCTTTCCGCGGCGCTTAAGTTCAATATTTTCCCGTAACTGTGTCAGAAGTGAAGCTTAGTATGTGCCATGAAAATTTGCACAATTCATCGAAGTATTTGCACGAATCAGATGGACTACTTGGAAATTTCAAATGTAATTAATATGCCGGACAAATATTTGACCTACATGAGAGTTTGATGCATAACTTTAATCGTACCGATGTAGGCTAAATGAAACACCCATGGCAAAAAGTGCCGAACTTAATACTTTCGTTCCTCAGCGATTTTACTGCTATCTCCTTCTATAAACCATGTATGTCCGTAATAGAGGAAAATCCAATATGGCGAAATTATGCAAATTAGTAAAACGGACGTATAAGTTTCTCCATATGGGTACTGCAGATGAATCTCTTTGGAGATTCCCTTTTAAGCAAAATCTAATCATCCCTCTAACTTAGACTGTGAAGTTATGGTCTTTCTAGAGATAATTTTGTTTTTATTTTGCGGGGGATTTTAGCATGCAAAAATAAAACTTAGTAGAAACAGGGCAAAATAGGCAATGTGACATATTATTGACTGTTTAGGAAGGTGACCATGATTTCTCATCACAAACAATAAGAATTAGATGAATATGCTAACTCCTGAATATGTTGTGGCCTTAGGGTATCGACCCAGATAAATCAGACGGTAAGACCCTCTGTCAGGAAAGCGGAAGGTCTAGGGTTCGATTCCCGGTCTGTCCACTTGTTTTCCCTCGTCTGTAACATTGGTGTCAAGACAATGAACTCATCAGTTACTACACAGTGTAGGCGGCTTAGCACTGTGAGAGAGAGAGAGTCAGGAAAGTAATAAAGATTTTCAAGAATAAAACCAATGAAGGCACTTGTGGAAATCCTTAATTAAACCTGAGAGAAAGATGGCTGATTCAAGGCATCGGTCCGGATAGCTCAGACGGTAAGAGTGTCTGCTAAAAAGCAAAAATGAAAAAGGCTTCGGATATGATTCCTTATAGGGCCACTTGTTTTGCCCTGCATGCTACAAATCACAGTAAAAGAAGCGCTAGCTCTTCTAAAATATTTCCCCTGCTGAAAAAAGTACACGAACATTTATCGAAAATATACATTTGGATTAAAAAACAAACTTATTTGAAATATTTGAGGTAGATCAACTAACTAACAGTTATTATCAGGTTTTGAAACGATTGATTAAAGCAGTTAGATTATGTTATAATAACCAATTATCTGGACAGGAAAATTATTATGAGTTACTCCTTCTACGTTTCTTTTTTTTCGCCCACAAATAACGTCAAATTTATATTTTTTAAATCGTAAAGGCGGCCTTATTTGAAATCCTAGAAAATTTATTCGTTCCCTGCTTTTAAATTGAATTTTAATGTGAATTTCAGCGATAAAATTGTCGCGAAGTTCTGGTAATTTGTTATAAATGTCGAAGCTGATTCATAGAATTGTTTCGTTAACAAACGAAGAGCAAAGACCCTTGAAGGAAAGGATATTTGTCTGTTCCAGGTAAGAGTTTCTTTTGATTGTCTTCATATCTATAAACATTCTCCAATCTCAACATTTTTGTCATTGAAAATTTAATTACAATATATCAATTTTGTTAAATCAAGGAGGGAACCTCCAAAAAGACTCGATTGAAGCACCTACAGCAAAATACCAAAAACACTCCCAAGTAAAAATATATAGAAGAACTGAGGGGATCTCCAACAAGACCAGAGCACACACAGCAAACAACGAAACCACCTGAAGCGAAAACACAGAGAAGACATACACAACAAGAGACGCAAGAAGGGGCAAGGAACACCAAACACGAAATTAAAACACAAAAAAAAAAAAATAAATAAATAAAAGACTACACATAGACCAAAGACAAACAGGCAGTTGGTGCCGACTTAGCACACTATCTGCTATATTAGTAGCAAGTGGTGTGGTTACCCAGATTTTGAGCGCACAACCCTCTCACTTTTCCAGTTACCCAAAGGACATTCACAGCAACACAAAAGGGACAAGCAACAGCAGTTACGACCTCAAAACACAAAAGACTTAACATAGACCGACGAAACCAATTGACAATTGACCCTTCCGAACACAGAAAAAATTTGACAAAATCCATGACGTCATAATACAATTTCGATGTTTGACCGAGGTACGAAGCTTGTTTGTCCGAGGTAAAAGTATTGTGATGTCACGAAATTATGCATTATTTTCCCGCAAGTGGAAGGGTCAATTGGTCCCAACTAAGCAAGAATTACAGACAAAGGTGTACGACAAACGAGATAATTTTGGCTTCAAGATCTTTGACCATATTGCGATACACCTTTATGGTGTCAATATTTCTCAATCAAATGCGTTAGAGGGCGCTCTTTTCGAGGACGCAGAATCGGAAAATGCTAAAAAGCTTCTTTTTTTTTAAAGATTTCGCTGACAATTCGCTAGTCACTGTGTATAATCTTTCTTGAATTTCAAAGCATTTATGAAAGATAAGGAGGAGAATATATACAACTAGAGGTGGAGCGTGGTTGTTTTTTTTTGGGGGGGGGGGGTCATGTAGAACAACCACGTCAACAAACGTATTCGAATGTCATCAACAAAAACCTACCTCGTCAACAAAGAGATCAACAAACATGGACAAATACATCTGAAGGACAACAAAAAGAAAGGAGGGAGTCCAACTATTATACAGTACACAATGCACAATTTTAAAATATAGTACTTAACGGTAGATTGTGCATACATCGACGGCGGGTGCGGCTAGCCAACAGGGGATGCTTACTCCTCCCGGGCACCTGGTCCCACCTCTAGCTTGCTAGGGGTCCGTCGATGTTTAATTTTGCGCTCTATTGTGAGTGTTGTTGAGATTATCGTCAGGATCTTCTTTAACTCATCCATAACAGACAAAAAAAAGGATGAGATCTCCACCAACACTCGGTTGCTACACCCAAAGAAAAACATCCCATGCAAAAATACAAAGCAGACATGCACAGCACGAGACGCGAAAAAGGACATGGAACACAAATACCACAAGACAGAAACATCAAACAACGAACCAGAAATGACGAGACAAACATGCAACAAATTAATATTTGTAAGCTACAAATTCTTTATACGACAAACCTGCATCAACACAAACCGGATGTATGCGCTTAGCAAAGTCATAAGCAACGTCGTTAGCAACACATGATTCCTGAATTGACATTACATGTATTTAGAATACAAGTACAAACAAAGGACAGGAATCTGTCACATTAGTAGCAAATGTTGTGGTTCACAACTCCCCTCCCCCTCACTTGTCCGGTTACCCCTTGGTATCGAGGGACACAGAATTGTAGTGTATTATACAGACTCCTCATCGTAAATGATCGTCAACAGATGACCAAATATCTTCAAATTCCATTGAAGGGTGTGGGGATGTGGAGATGTTACTCCTCTAGAGCATATACAACCATTTGCACGAAGTAAATGATTTCTTTAAAATATTTAGATAAAAATGTTTATGTATTAGAATCTATATATAAGAACATTCTGTTTTTCAGTATGAATACTGCTGCTGGATTTGTGTTCATTATTTACATGTACTGCCTGTTTTCTGTACAAGGATATCCCTTGCCTTTAAGATTAAGAGTGAATCTTAATGCTGATAAAGTTGCGGAGGTATGATTGATATTGAAATTATCTACGAGTATCTTGGGCTAGATTTCTATTTTATTTCATATTTATTACGCGTTATATGACACCCTTTGAGAATAATCGGTTTTACACTAGTTAGCACTATTCTAGAAAGCTATTTCTCGTTTTTAATATAATCACGAATGTAGGCAAAATTAGCTCTCCATCTCTTTGTTATCTTTGAAGGTGCTAAAGAACACGAAACATTTAAATGTCAGCTCACGTGCTTTGGTTTCCATGATTTCCATGAATTCTTTAACATTAATGAAAAAAAAAAACAAAAACAAAACAAAAAAAAAAAAAAAAAAACAAAACAAAACAAAACAAAACAAAACAAAAAAACAAAAAAACAAAAAAACAAAAAACAAAGAAACAAAAATAAAAAACAAACAAAACGAAAAAAAAAACCCCAAACAAACAAAACAAAAAAAGAACAAAACAAACAAAACAAAACAAATAAAACAAAAACAAAAGCAAGAAGACTAAAATATAACCGTGTCATTTTATGATTAAAAATTAATTTTGAAAATATTCTCTATTTTCATTTTCTAGGAATTTAACCTTTCCATGTTTGAGGGAAATATAGATGTTATCAATAACATTCAAGAGTCGTACCAACTGGAGAACCCATCTACTATTTCATTGTATGTAAAAGAACGTCTTCTTACCCTTTTTGATATCATTCAAAGTTACGAGAAAAGAAAGGAAAGTCAATATGCAACGAAGAAAGCAAAGAAGGACACCGATAGTAATGATGTATATGTATCAGCCATAGATAACATAAGGCAGAATAATATGAGGGGAAGCCGTGGGCAGTGTGCGGTGTGTGCTAGGTGTGAAGACAGAAATCATCGTGCTCTCAGCATTGCTTGTTACGAGGAATGCAGAACCGGGAGACACGGGACAGCTATCCCTCTTTGTCTTACTTTAGTACAAGATTAAAACAATTTTCAAGATAATCTTGATGCTTTTTTTTATATGAAAATCGTTTGCTGACACAATGGAAGACAACATATCAAACGAGACCAACACGCTGCAACAGCGAAACACGTACCCATGAAATAGAAGTACTCAAAGTAGGTGTGTAAATTTTGGCCCTACCCCTACGTATAAATATAAAATATATAAAATGTAAAAAACATAATGAGACACAAGCACTCCAGCATATTCACGGTGTTTACTTGAGTGTTTCTGTGTTTATTAGTACAAAAATCGAAGAAGGACCCATCAATTATTCAGTCTCAAAGTTGAGAAGGTAATTAGGCAAAAGCAAATATATAATTAGAATCTCCATTGGAGCAGCTGGGAACCCCGAGATAAACAGTATTTTGAAGTGAAACCAGGTGCTCGAGGAGAATCAGCGTCGATCTCCTGTTTGCATGCAACATCCGTAGCAATAAATCAATGAAAACTCAAATATGGTGATTGTCTCGATGTACAAATTGGTGTTCACATCAGGCAAAGATGTCTTGTTTGGTGATGTATTCATTCCTTCACTCCGATAGAAATTGTTAAATCTACTCTCCTACAAATCAAACGAAACAAGACACCCCCCCCCGAAATCCAAAACAGGCAAACAAAGCCGAGTAGGTCACTATTATGGATGGAGCTGCCTTAGGAGCAGGCTTCCGTGTAATATGTATTCCAGATGTTGAGCACATGCTTGTTTCGGATAATGTGTCCACATCAGTGGTACTTCCATTAGTTATAGGGTGTGTTCCTGTCATACTTCCTACTCAAAGTAGGTGTGTAAATTTTGGCCCTACCCCTACGTATTTACATACCTACTTTGAGTAGGAAGTATGACAGGAATAAACCCTGGAGATCCCCTCCTTTCTTCTATAACGAACTTATCATTCCGATAACCATTTCGTAATGCTTTCTTTGTAATTTTTGACATTTGAAAATTTAGTGACCTACCTCGATATCAAGATAGGACACAACGTGACCGTAATACTGCGACGTCATTGGATGGAGTTCGTACGAGTCGTGATAAAGGCCAAAATGATTGAGATCAACCAAAACTATTTAATGACGCCATCTAGTTTGATATCTAAATCTCAACCAAATATTTCTGAAGACTAAGCGGCTGCAGATGTCCTATAATCATAAAGTAGTAGAACAAAATGCGACAAACATCTTTGAAGAGATGGAACAAGGATGTTATTTTCTATCTTGAATGTTGAATGTGATATTCAGATAATTATACTATTGTTTTAATTTTGTGCTCCAACTTAATTCTCTCAGGAAAAGAAAAACACGTTAAACCGATCATCTTCGCGCCTTACCAGCTCAAACATGCAACAAAGAATGGATGTTAGTCATGACAGAGACAACATACCTCAATTCTGCATCCAGGGAGTAGCCTTTTCTGATGAATGTTACATTTGTTTCTCCCTGACATGGTCGCCACTGCACTTTCTATATAGACGTAACCACATACAGTGCATGTTTTGTAGATATTGTTTTCATTTTCGTGCGTGAACATCGACGGCGTGTGCGGCTAGCAAAACAGGGGATGCTTACTCCTCCCGGGCACCTGGTCCCACCTTAAGCTTGTCGTCAGGATCTTCTTTATCTCATTTGATGTGGCGCTCATTTGTTTTCTATTGAAGCAGGAAACTGTTGGTTTAGCGCCAATCTCTCAATATCTGTTTGTATTCCCTCATTGCTGGGGATAAAGAAATTGTTGCCATTGCTGGAGAGATATGTTAATATATTTTCATATGTCTTGAATCCAACGAAATATGGAACTGCATAATCTTAAAAAGAAACTTATATAATTGTTATCATCATACTTGTCGTTCCGTCCTGCCTTTCTGATTCATAGCGTAGCTAGATACCAAAAGTCGTGTCAATCATTCCTATATTTCATATCATTAGAGTAAAGATGTTGACCCATTCCCAGATTGCAATCTGAAATATGGACTAAGATTACTATCACTTATGTTCGTAAATATACTTCGAATGCAGACATAATGTAAACAAATCTCGATCATTGAAACTAAATATTATGAATAAGTGACTACTGGAACTCTCAAGACCTAAAAAATTCGAAGAAGTTTACATCTTTTCATAGAAATCTTGAGTTTTTGAATTGATTTTCCCATCCAATTTGCCTATTTATATAAAACAGGCTAGACTTAAGAAATGGGAAATGAATAAATCTTTGTATTACAATTTGAAAATAGACAGCTTCCAGCGGCATATAGAATGATCGGTAGCAACCACATGCCTATTCAGGCTATCTTCCGGTGGTTAAAGCTTACGCTGCGTCACCTTTCATTACAACATAACTACCGTGCACATACAACATAGCCGGTGTACAAACATAATCTGGATAACCAAACCATTTGCTAAAAACATGACAGATGACCGTTCATAATATCCAAGACTTTAAAGTCTTTTAATAAAACGCCCACTGTCCGCGCGGCTCACTTCGGAAACTGGATAAGTGCCATTTTGCCTACTTTATCATGCTAACTTAAAATTGATACCATCCAACATATCTCGCTTAGTCGTAAATTTTGGTATAAGTTATAGGGTAGTCAGTACACGCAATAAAACTTTATAGACAAAACAATTTTTAGATGGGGCATTTCCCATGCTAATTTTCTCCGTGACGTCGTGACGCTCTCCATAGGCTCAATTTTAAACTGTTAACATTGAAAACGCCCCATCTAAAATTAATTTTCCCTGTATAATATGATTGCATAAGCCCTCGACAATGTAGCATATACCAAAATTTACGACTAAGCGAGATCTAATAAATGTTATCGATTTCATTAAAATTTCTGAATTATAAAATAGTCAAAATCACATTTATCTAGTTTCCGAAGTGAGCCTCGCGGACAGTAGCAGATCATCATCCGAAACATGCGCGTCTGTTGCACTGCATTTAGACATTTCTGTTCAGATGGCTGTTTTCTTGTAGCAGTGTTGGACACTGTCTGTTTTCAGGGCATGTCTCTTGAAGTTTGAGGCAATGATTGAGTGTAAAAACAAGACGACTTTGCTTAAAGAATCATATGCCGTCAATCGCAAAGTAAAAAGAAACAACGCCCTAGAAGTATAAACAGAACATATGCCCAGTAAGAAAAACGTGATTCTCTTGTGATAACGCCTTACTACGAGAACTATAATTTATCAATTAAAATCAATCTGAGTGCGCGAGATTCCAGACCTCATAGAAAATTGACACATGAAACAAAACTTGTGATATTATAACTATCGTATCAGAATTAAAAAAAAATAAAAATTAAGAATTTGTAGTAAAAACTTGATGTAGAAACAACGCCCTAGAACTAGGGAAAAAGAGAAACACCGCAAAAGAATCGACGCCCTAGAAGTAGGAAAAAAGAATCAATGCCCTAGAATTGAAAAGAAAGAAACAACGCCCTACAGGTAGGAAAAAAAAAAAGAAAACAACGCCGTATAAGAAGGAATCTGCAAATAAAAATTAATTGAAACAACTTAGTTTTTTTAATACTTTTTTGAACATGTATATACATTTATATAAGCTCATTTTAATGCATATAAAGGCAGAAATATTGTCAACATGTAGATAAAATTTTGTTTCATTTTCTGCTGTTTTGTATTCATAAAGATGACATTAAATTATTTCAAAGGAAAAACACAATATCTTCTTTGAATGAAAACCAATTCAAAACGATCCATTTTTTCAATATTTTGTTTTTCTTTATATCATCACATGATATACGAAAATGAAAAAAAAGAAACTCTTATTTTAACATAACATGAAGGAGGAACTACTTTCATTTCGGTTTTGCTCTCAAACACCTTATAATTTACATTTTCACTGATATACGAAATAAAAAAATGAATGAAATAATATTCTCTCATACCCGCGTATGTGTTACATAGTAGGCCCATGAAATACAGCTATGTGAGCTACTTCTGTATCACATAACACGTGACAGCTGTATCACATATCACGTGACGCTATTGTTTCGATTGTTCACGCTATTGTGACGTCATGATTTCAGCCAGCAAAAAACAAACAAGCTAGCGGCCACGTCACAACAATCGTTTTTCAATGTACTATTGCGTTTTATTTTGAAAAGCCTAATGCTCGTAGTTTATTCTTATAGAATAAACCATTTTAGGGGGCGCTGAATTCGAATATCGCAAAATTTTCGCAATTAGATCAATTTGACATCTTTCAAATTTCGTCCCTTTTCTTTCAGTTTTGCTTTTGACCCTTAGATATGAGAGAAAAATACTCATTCATGGTCTTCTATGAAAGTTACATCGGTTCCATCCTCGGGGTCTCAAAATTTTGCAAAACCCTCGGAAAACCTCGGGTTTTACATGATTTTGAGACCCCTCGGGTGGAACCGATGTATCTTTCATAGAAGACCATGAAAGAGTCTTATAGTAATAATAAAAGAGAAGATACAAAATATCATTATTCAACAATGGATCTTTTTACTTCATAATTTGCTACGTTTTTTAATATGTCTACAGCAATGACAGAATCGAATGGCCCTTGATATGACACGGTCATAGGGATCCAAGGAATGTAAAAACAAAGGTAGATAATTCCAAGTTTTTAGTTTATGTGGTAGAAAATGAGGGCATTTGTGTTGCATGATATTAACAATTACAATAAAAGTAAGAAGTATAAGTATGGGTACACCTATTCCTATGAGAACCGCATCGCCCGCTAATGACATACCAAAAATGAAAGTAGGAAATACAAAAAACATCACCATCAGATACAGTATGGCAAACCATCTATACTTGGCTGTCGTGTTACCCAAAATCTTAGCTAATTCCATGGGAACTTTCCTAGTTACCGGTACAGGATAAAACAGGAGTATTCCCGTCACATTGAAGAATAAATGGACCATAGCCACATGAAGGGCGACAGGAATATCCTCAGCAGATACGGAGAACGCTGCAAGGATCCCTGTAATAGTTGTCCCAACGTTGGCACCAAGTGTGAGCGGATACATCCGCTCAAGGGAAACCACCCCTACACCGACAAGGGGAGTCAGCATGGACGTAAATACGGAACTGCTTTGAACAATCACTGTCATTCCTGTATATTATAAGAAACAATAATAATGAATTAGATGAAATTATTTCTTTACAATGTATTCATTAAGAGTTTCAAACAGGAATAAGTTATTCGATTCTTGTTTCACTTGCATATGTTAAGTCTCTATACATCTTTAACAATATTTCTTTTTCAAATATTTTACCATATAGTGCACCATTATCTTTCGTTGAATGTTACAAAAAGAAAAGTTGTTCTCCTTATGAGCATATCTTCACTGCATTAATGCAACATACATAAAATAACATTTTACATGGATAGATAATTTTGAAACCTTGTTTCCCTTGATTTCGAAGAATTTATTTAGCTGAACAGAAGTAATATTTTGGGTATGAAATGGCTTATGAATGAAGACTAAAGGTACATTATATCATGACTTTACCAACCTGTTCCAATCAGTATAAAAACATATCCTGTCAAGAAAGCAAGTTTTCCTGGAAATTCTGAGTTAATTGTGCGCTTGATAGTCTTTGCTAAAGATCCTTTCAGTAAAGAGTTAAGGAGTTTCACGATTAGAATCAACGATGAAATTATCAGAATCAATGACACTATTAGCATGAGGACACCGATGACGTCATCAGATAAGTCTGTTTGAGCGAATAAACTTTTGCCTGAAAAACAAAATGAATAAATACATAAGGAATTAATGTATTTATGGTCGTTTTACACGAAAACAATTTATCAAACTTAGATCTGTCTTTATAATTACATTACGTAACTCTAAATTCTATATTCTGTGAATTAGAGATTTTTTTTCCACATATGACCTTTATATACTGTCTGCATTGTATATCTATTTCTTTATCTTATTTCCTAGTACGAAAAGGCAGAAGCCAATAGTCGGTATCTTGTTAATATTTCAAAATTTCTATATTTGTTTTTTCCAGGATAATTAAATCTTCGAATCGAATTTTGTTACTTAAAAGATATAACAAACATGGCTGACATTTAAAAAAGGTTTTCCTAGTTTGCATCTTTATCTTAAATCAAACTTTTCTCCTCTTTCTCCCTTTGGTGTATATAGTTGTGATTTCATTAAGTATTATATCCCTTAATTTCCATAAAGGGCGATACTGTCTAGTTTTAAACGTAACACTAAATGTCGCCTATTGATGTCATTTCTGCTACTTACGTGGCAGATGGCCGTCCTAAGTCGGTACCGGTTGCCCATTGGTTTCATTGGTTTATGTATGGTCTTTTATGTTTCATGTTTCTATGGTGTGTGTTGGTGTTCCTTGTCCCTTTAGTGTCTCTTTCTGTGGATGTCTGCCATGTGTTTTTTTTGTATTGGGTGTTTTGAAGTTTTGCTGTGGGTGCTGCAACCGAGTATTGTTTGAGATCCCCTCCTTTTTTTCAACTTACATCTTTTCACATGGATATAATCCTTGATGGTATGTGAGTCATTGTACTTGACACTTGTGTTCCCTGCTTCCTTGTTGATAACGTAGCTAATGCCATGTTCCGTCAGATTGGTAATGTAAGCCTGAGTACCATTCACATCTGATGATAGACATTTGAATGGTCCTCTCAAATAAAAGTTATAATGATTATTGAAATAAAAAAAAAAGTCTCCTCTAGATTCCAAGAATCGATGTTAATACAACCATGTGCGATATCAGATCATAAACGATGCCGTCTGGCATTAATAATATGCGTTTATATCAGGATATTTTATGGGTTTTGTCTACGTGGTATTACCAGAAGATTAAATCTGTAATTGTTAATGGCAATAAACATAAAGAACGAGAATCTTGAACTTTTTCTAAAGACGTTTCAGCCAATCATAGGCACCTTAGTTGTCAGAGATATAGATATTTCAAATGAAATGTGGTTTGCACATACTGAAACTTTATTCATCATTTTTAAACTATATTATGTGTATGTGTGTGTAACAAAAGAAAAAGTCTGACAGAGTACACCAGTAAAATGAAATCACATTTTGGCAAGTTCTTAATCATTTTCACGAAATACTAAATAGTTTACACTTAGATCTCAACACGGCAGTTTTAACAGTTACTTCATAATATTGATGGAGGATAGGTAAGAGTAAAAAGAGGTTCAAAATTTTTCCATATCTGGGTCTGAATAAAGAAATGTCGCGGAAAATTGTAGCCAGATTTATATTCATTATAAATTGTTAATTATAAAACTGACCTTTATAGTAGATCGTTTTATGACTGTCAGACACATTGTAGAAGAAGTCCTCATTTTTACACCATCTCTTCAGAATGGGTTCTAAGTGGGAACCATGCCTGCGTTTTGCCACACCAGTGATTACATCTTTATCTATCTGATAAAATACGATATTCACATATCCATTAACTACAATGACGTGACGCCATGATATTGCCGTCGACAGAAATCCTGTCAAACTGGGGTTCCTGAATCCAGAGGTACTTTGCAATAAAACATCTAGCGGAATATGATGAAACAATTGGTGCACCAAGATGAGATTCAGGGGTAACAAAATATCTGTCGGCTGCCATATAATGATTTCAAGTCATTGTGGATTAAAACAAAAACAACAAATATGATTAATTTTGAATTTTGGCATAGTGACTAAGAGCAGTCATTCCAACTTTATTCCTATCAACAATCTTAGTTTACTTTCTCCTTTTTGATTAATTTGAAAAATAATTGGGATCTGAGGGGTTAAGGCAAGACCATATTGAGGCTGGAAAGGAGCGGAAGGAACCTATGACGTTACGGTGCCAGACGACATAAGTTTATTTCTATATACCACTGTGCTAATGTTCTGTGAAAAATGAATTATCGTATCGGAAAATCATTATCAAATCGATATAGTTACATGAAAAAATGTATCAAATCGATATAGTAACATGAAACAATGTATAAAAACGATATAGTTACATGAAAAAATGTATCATATTGATATAGTTACATGAAAAAAATGTATCAAATCGATATAGTTACATGAAAAAAAATGTATTAAATCGATATAGTTACCTGAAAAATTGTATCAGAATCATACATGATTTTATTTAACAAACCTCAATAATTAGTTTTGTGAACGGCTTTGTGATGGCTTTGAGCATTTCTTGATTCTCAGCTTGAAGATTATCCAAGTCCATACTGTCAACGATGGCCCCGGTAAGATAATAAAGGTAAGAAGTTGCCACCTCTAATGGCAACAGGATAAGAACGGTAAGCCAGTTAAACATGTCCAGAAGCACAGCTCCACCGAACGCTCTTCGGAACTCTTCCCTATTTATTGATTGCGCAAGAGACACAATGGTGTTGGTTACAGAGGTGCCGATGTTTGCTCCCATCACCATAGGGATTGTAGAGTGGAGCTCAATTACTTCAATAGTGAAATAAAAAGTCTATAAGTTTCTTGGATAAATGTCTCGTTTAAAAGCATGTTTTCAAGATTTTGGAAAGCCATTAAAAATCAGATGTATCTCTCTTGAATTATCCCACACCCACCGTCAGAACATATCTTGGAAGAGGATTGTGCGCACGTAATCCGGATAACCACACCGTCTGCTACTAGAGTGACAGATGGCGATCTAAGTCGGCACTGATTGCCAATTGATGTCGTTGGTTTATGTGTAGTCATTTGTGTTTGATGTTTCTATGTCATGTTCCTTGTACCTTTTGCGTTTCTTTCTGTGAGTGTCTGCCCTGTGCCTCGCATATGGTGTTTTGGGTTTTTGTTGTGGGTGCTGCTACCAAGTGTTGTTGGAGATCCCCTCCTTTCTTCTATTTGTGAGTTGCGATACGATGACAATATTAAGACAGCTTGTATTTGATTCTTTGTATCTTTTTCAGCCATTTTAATTTTGCACAGCTCAACAATATTTTTGGCGTCATCTTCAAAGTGTACCGATTTTACAGTGGGAGTCCGTAGAGATTATTATTACAATGTAAATTTCAGATATGACTGTACATTTTTTTTCCTGTCTATCGATGGATAGACAAAAACCAGTGCATAAAACCATATAACCAGCGAAGACAACGGTTTTTGTCTATACATCGATAAACAGAAAATTATCACTGTCATTTCTTATAAATAAATTACTATTATTTCAAAAATAAAACTTCATTTTTCTAGAACATCATTTTTTAAGACTGACGTCGGCCCCGTCAATTGCACAACAGAGGAAACAGATAATCACTGATAGACAAGGAGAACGCAGCTTTCATAATTGAAGAACTAACCATGCTTTTAGAAATAAAAACGTTTCTGGACAACATCTGATAGGACAGTGAAGGTTGTTCTGTCATTTTATCTTTACAAGCTTGTTGTCATTGGATGTCGGCGCTCTAATCATTGGTGTTTATGTGCGTCCCCGATTATATATATGCGTCTTCTAGTGACATATTCTATACGGGTATAGATACAATTTTGTCCCATACTATTGTACAGGCGTTATACGGACAATGTGAAAATAATTAAATTACAAGTATTAGCGTTAAAAAAAGGCTAGTCAGGCGCCAGCAATCATTTTTAAGAGGCTAGGAACCAATTTCTTTCACGAAAGGGGGAGGGTTACTCTGCACATCTAATTGGACCATGAACACCCCTAAGTACTAAGATCCTCCAATTACAGACATTAACATGAATTTATCTTCCTTTGCAGTCGGCCGTTCCATCGACAGCTAAGTATCATGCGCATGCTTGCTGCCATTGGAAACGGAAAAAGCTGGCTGATTGCCCGTATGCTACCTCTACGAAGTATGTTCGGAAGTACAAACATGCCTAGTATGTCCGGCTTCAGGAAGCCGGACATTTATACAGAACTTTCACACGACAAAGGAAAAAGGCAAAACCACTTTTGAGACATGAAGGAAACGAATAACACTAGGAAGATCAATGTCTGTTCATAGACTTTTGCGGGTCATGTCCTTTATCTAAGATCACTGAAAACCAGTAAGACGATTTTGGATATCAATGATTCACCAACTTACTGCCTTCGCCGGCGAGTGTGATGATAATAGAGGTAGTTGTAGATGAACTCTGAAGTAAGACTGTGGCCAGGACTCCTATCATTAAACCTGCCACGGGATTACGCAATAAATCACTCTGACGAAATGTTTTCCCTGCTGCTTTGCCTGGAAAATAAAGGAGAAAAGTACAATTTTCTTCTCTATATTTACCCTACCTCAGATCTCTCAACTTTGAAATTAAGATGTATTTGATTTGAAATAAATTTGTAAGTTGTTCGTTTAAATGTTATATCAAATTAATGATATCAGACTTTTAATACCTTTCTGTACTATACAGCGCAACTTTAATGGTGCTCATAATAAAATTCCTTACCTCCTACAAGTTTGAATGCATCTCCTAGGAAACCAAGTGAACATATGAAGAGATAAAGTGACATCAGTACACCGCATATTTTCAATAAAACCAATATCACTGCAAGTATCTTCCTCCTTGTTGTTAATTCTGGAAAAGCAAAGGTATGGCAATAGCAATGGCTCTGTTTTATTGCTTCTCAGAATAACAAAAATATATATATTCAGACATGGCAGGAAATAGAAATCTGCATGCTAGACAAATAAATTTCTTTAGTACTTATACCATATATGGAATGAATAATCTACTCGTAATATACCTTCAGTTATCGAGATTATTGTTCCATATGCTTGACTGACTCATTCAAATAGAATACAATTATACCGTTTTCGTTTATGTCGATACCAGGAATGAACGAAGTGTTTCTAATAGACATTTTTCACGTTGACGTACTTCGGACATCGCACACCGGACTTCGCACTTTAGAGGTCATATAAAAGAAATAAGGTGCGATTAGAAAAGGAATCCCTGAACACACAGTGACTGAAATGGCATTGGACAGTTTTAATTATAATGTATTTCAACACATGGAAACAAATTAATTCTTCAAAGAAACTACTCTTAGTTCATTGGAATAGAATGATCATTTTGCATTTGACACAGTCCCTTCGAAGTCCGACGTGCGAAGTAAGCGAACATGAAAATGTCCACTAATACTAAATGTATATGGCCACGAACAATAAGTTATAGTGTTTTAACCTTCCTTTCACGACAAATTTTCTCTTTAAAAAAGGAAAGTCCTTACAAATCAAAGTTAGCAAAATAATACACTAGAATATGAGTCAATAAAATGATAAAAACAAAACAGAACAAGAGCCCCAGGGGGCACAACGCTCACCTGATACCCATGCACGCTGTAATTGACATACTGACATTGAATACTGATAGTGCCAGTACCAGGATTTTAGCCCACAACCTTTCTAACAAGATTTTTGCCGGATGCAGACAAGTTTTTTTTTTTTCAGACAACCTTTAAAAGTACAAACAAGAGAAAATAGTCACATTTCAAAACAACTTTTTTTACTGATTTGAAAAGATGGATTATGCGATCCAAAGTCATATGCCCAGCTAGTATAGTTCGATTATGCAACATCAAAAATAAAATCATTTTGTAAAATTCCACATTAATGTGCAACAGAAACAGAATAAAACAATGAAAAGATTTCATAAATTAAGTTTATTTAAAATTGAACACCAAACCTTTCATTATTAATAGCTAGTATGCCAGAAAATAATAAAGCCTGTGTTTGTGAAACACGAATGCCCCGCGGTGGCATCTTTGTTGGTATAAACACCATTTTCTGTTAAGTATGTGAGAGGTCAGGGTCAGAGTAATGTTGGTATCAATGGAAAGATCTTGTCACAAAGAATACACATGTACAATATGAAAGCCCTATCACTAACCATTCAAAAGTTATGCCCAATGTTAAAGTTTTTGAAAAGTAGGTCAAAGGTCAAGGTCAAGGTCACGAGGTCAAAATTTTTGGTATCAATGGAAATATTGTCACAAGGAATACACATGTGAAATATGAAAGCTCTATCACCTTCCTATCAAAAGTTATGCCCAATGTAAAGTTTTTCGGACAAACAGACAGACGGACAGGCCAAAAACTATATGCCCCCGTATCTTTGATTCCGGAAGCATAAGAAACAAAGACTTTTCGGTTTTGCCTTTATTCATATTAAATTATACAGAAATCTATGAATGAGAGCTTTTGAATAGTATTGATTTCATCTTAATACATGTAACGTACAGTCAAAATCGTGTTAATCCAATTAACACAGACAAGTTGTTAGCGGACAATATTAATTCAAGTGAGTTGTGCAGAAATTGAGCCAATTTATTTTCCAAACAGCAGTGTACGGTGTATCAAACCCCATGACCCAGTGAAGCCACTTGGACAAATTATTTTCGGTAAATATGCTGAAACGCGGTGCTTGGAAATGTTTTTTTAGCATATTGAATCAATAGTCGTGATAAATTTAACTTCGAACTTGATCTTGTCTTTAATGCAATCTACAGATAGGTTTGAAAATATGCAAAATTCGGAACATTTTCGATGAGGACGCAGAGTTCCTGTAAAAAAAGTGAAATTTGCGAAAAAAGGACATGCATGACCCCCGCCCCCCTTTTTTCTTTACATTTTTATGCGTGCCAAAGATTCGCAATCAAAAAAGACCAATTTTACAGACTTCCGGGCATTTCAAGTCAGTCAAAATTTTTAGTGTGCACCTTTTTATTTCCTGTAGTTACCCCTACTAAAGGGGCAAGGAGGTATTGAACCAATCAAATCTGTAACACAAGATATATGGTGACTATGTTTACCATAGATACAGAAATAAGACAGAGAAAATAATCATTAAATAGGGAAATTGTTCTGAAATATGCATGTATGAAAAAAAAGCAATCCAAGGAATGCTTGTGTCGCCTGCGTAGCGGATTTTTTTTATTGAAATTAGGTCAAATATCAAGGGCAAGGTCACTAGGTTAAAAATTATGGAATGTTTAGAAAGGTCTTTTCATAAGGAATACAAATGTAAAATATCAAAGCCCTATCACTTACCACTCAAAAGATATAGCAAATCATAGATTTGTTGAAAAGTAGGTCAAATATATAGGGCAAGTGCACGAGGTAAAACATAGGTAATCACAGATTACGAAGCTCACCTCGTGACAGCAAAATTCAATTCAAACATATTTCTTAGTACATGTATATTGGCTTTTAAAGGCAAAATCACTCAAGCAGAAAAAGTAGGTCAAGGTCATTTTATGAAAGTTTGATCAAAGATACATCCAATATGCAAGTTTGGTACATGTAGCAGTTATACTTTGCTCAATATTGGCTTTTAAAGGCAAAATCACTCAAGCGGAAAAAGTAGGTCAAGGTCATTTTATGAAAGTTTGATCAAAGATACATCTAATATGCAAGTTTGGAACATCTAGCACTTATACTTTGCTCAATATTGGCTTTTAAAGGCAAAATCACTCAAGCGGAAAAAGTAGGTCAAGGTCATTTTATGAAAGTTTGATCAAAGATACATCCAATATGCAAGTTTGGTACATGTAGCACTTATACTCTGCTCAATATTGGCTTTTAAAAGCGAAATCACTCAAGTGGAAAAAGTAGGTCAGATGCTGCATCCGATGCATGGGTCCATCTCGGCATCCAAAGATGAATCACTTGTGCAAGTTTGGTTACTGTAGCATTAGTACTTTGTCAGATACTGAGGTACCCCAAACTTCTTATCCAAATCACTCAAGCGGAAAATGTAGGTCAGATGCTGCATCTGATGCATGGGTTCACCTCAGCATCCAAAAATGAATCACTTGTGCCAGTTTGGTTACTGTAGCATCAGTACTTTGTCAGATACTGAGCTACCCCAAACTTCTTAACCAAGTCACTCAAGCGGAAAATGTAGGTCAGATGCTGCATCCGATGCATGGGTTTACCTCAGCATCCAAAAATGAATCACTTGTGCCAGTTTGGTTACTGTAGCATCAGTACTTTGTCAGATACTGAGCTACCCCAAACTTCTTAACCAAGTCACTCAAGCGGAAAATGTAGGTCAGATGCTGCATACGATGCATGGGTTCACCTCAGCATCCAAAGATGAATCACTTGTGCCAGTTTGGTTACTGTAGCGTTAGTACTTTGTCATATACTGAGCTACCCCAAACTTCTTAACCGGACGCGGACGCGGACGCGTGGGGTTATAGCATAAGCTCACTCAACTTCGTCGAGGTGAGCTAAAAATGATGGTATGTGAAGAAAGGTCTTGTCACATGGAATGCACATGTGAAATATCAAAGCCTATCACTCAGCAATCAAAAGAAATAGCCAATCTAAGATTTTTTGAAAAGTAGGTCAAATATCTAGGTCTTGGTCATGAGGTCAAAAGTTATGATATGTGTAGAAAGGCCTTGTCACAAGAAGGAATACACATATGAAATATCAAAGCTCTATCACTTACCAATCAAAAGATATAGCAAATCTTAATTTTTTTTAAAAATTAGGTCAAATATCTAGGTCAAGGTCATGAGGTCAAAATTATGGTATGTGTAGAAAGGTATTGTCAAAAGGAATACACAAGAGAAATATCAAAGCCCTATCACTTGCCAATCAATAGATATAGCCAATCTTGTTTTTTTTTAAAAAGTAGGTCAAATATCTAGGTCAAGGTCATAAGGTTAAAAAATATAGTATGTGAAAAAAGGGCTTGTCACAAGAAATACACATGTGACACCCAAGTGTGACAGACAGACGGAGGGACGGATGGACGGACAGACGAACAACAGACAAAGTGATCCCTAAGTGTCGCTGTGCTTCGCAGGCGACACAAAAAGTCAACATCTTAAAAATAAATTCAGCGTATATTTGATAGCGTATGTGGCCAAGTTAATTCGAAGTATGAAAATAAGTACACAAAGCCAAACTAGCTATAGCTTGTCTTATTTAAAAAATCATTAAAAATCTAAAAGTTGATATTTTGACAAAATTCTTTCACAGTTTCATTTCTAGCGATAAATATAAAAATAAAAAGAGAAAAAAAACTGAAAAAGGGAAAAAAAAATTGTTGGGGTCCCGCCGGGGTTTGAAGCTACTCCCCATGGGTCCATTTGGCATGGAAAACATCCATTATACCTATGTACAATCTTAAAAAATATTCCTTAAAAATCCAAAAGTGGATATCTTGACAAAATTCTTTCACTTGTAGGGTACCATGCATGAGTACCTCATACCTACAAATTGTCATGACAATCTGAAGAGTGGTTATAGAAAAGAAGCAGAAAATGTATGAAAATCAACCCCCCCCCCTTCCTTTTTACATAAGAAAAAAATTCATAAAAAATCAAAAAAATAAATTTTAAGCATAAAATACATATCAAAGCATTAAGTAAGTTAAATATGATAAATATGTAGTAACTGAGTGTGTAAAATCATACACTTATTGAGTTATTTAAAGAAATAGTGCAAAAATGTGCATTTCTGACAAAGTCCGAAAAGACGTCAAAAACGCGTCAAAAATTTGACTTCGAAGTGGAACCAAAAATAACAACACTTCTTAAGACATCTCTCTAGATCATCCTGATGCTTTCGGTTTGTCGATACATGCTTCGGTTCTGAAGAAGAAGTTTGTCAAAGGAGGGCACCCCCCGTGACCTACTTTTGGCTGTGGTGGCGCCACCTGTTGACAGATCCGGACGAAAAACAACAACACTTGTAGGGGACCATGAGTTCTTCATACCTACCAAGTTTCATCGAAATCCCTTCAGCCGTTCTGGAGAAGAAGTTTAAAATGAGAAAAGTTTACGACGACGACGGACGATGACGGACGACGGACGACGGACGACGGCGACGACGACGGACGACGGACGACGGACGACGGACGCAACACTATGACAATAGCTCACTTGAGCCTATGGCTCAGGTGAGCTAAAAAATAATGATGAATGCTTAGGTTATGATAGGAAAGGTTGAATGATAAAGTTCAGGTACAAAATCAAACATAACTCAAAATCTTTACTTTGAAATTAAAATCACATTTAAATATTCCAATAATAAATTTACAACCAAAATTTAATACAATTTCTTAGGAAGCTCTAGAAATGAAAAAAAAAATGATAAATTATCATTGACAATGAATAATCATATAATGAAATAACTAGTGAAGATGTGGTTAAGAATAAAATAATCTAGAGAAGGGGGGAAATTATTTTAGAGTAGATACCAAAAACCAAATGAATTCCGATCAAAATTTATTTATAATAGATACTACACGTATCTACAATAAGCTGAGTCTGGTTCGAGATCTCCTCATTTTATGTATTTACTGTACAATCAGCACACAAAGTATAGCAAATCGACAAAAATATCAGGTAATTTTAATCATTTAAATAAGGCACAAATATATCAGAGAAGTAGCGCTATCAACAGCCAAGGAGCCAAAGAGCCAACATGACATAACTGAGTAATTACGGAAGTATTCCAACTCAATACCTTCATGAAGAAAATTCCAAACCATTTTTTCTGCACCAGACACGTGTTTCGAATATTAAATTCTCATCAGTGATGCTTCCAGCGGAGCCACCAAAATTCATTTCAGTTGCGCCAACAGCAGTCAAGGAGCCAAAGACCCAGGGGAACATGGTATAACTGTGTAACTCTCCATTAACAAGGCAATCGCGAACCCCCGCATGGAGGTAGGACCAGATGTCCGGGAGGAGTAAGCGTCCTCTGACTGCATGCAACTCCCGCTCCAAATGCCAAATAGAAACATGTCAAATCCGGTTATATCCAAATAGGCAAAAGATGATCAACTGGAAAGGTCTCAGTCAAGTATGTCCATAATCATCCTTGATAGGCAAATGTCGAAAAGTGCAATAAGTTCCTTAAAGCAATCATGGAATTTTCTCAGTCAGTCAGTGCCATGATTTAGACAGGACTACGTAACAATGAACACAACAAATTATCCAAGCCAAAAAAAAAAAAAAAGAAAAAAAAGAAAGAAAAAAAAGAAAGAAAATAAACAAACAACAAAAATAGACAAATAATAAAAAACAAAACAAAAGACACAAAATAACAACAAACTACAGACATCAGCACAGAAATGAATGAAAATCGATTAAAGAGTATCAAATATGAAATATTTTGGTATCATTTAAGTTCTGATTACGATCAATCCTTTAAGTATCCATACCTTTCCAAATAGGGCCGTGTTCTTCCTCTGTATCTACAGCCCAGGGATCGTCCCTCTCATTCTTGTTTTGTTGATTATTATCAATAGTCTCCTCTTCCAAAGTCAATAAAGTCTTCATCTCTTGCTGAAAGCAATGATGATCGTAATTTATATTTCGATGCAACACTTTTTTTTTTAAATAAACAGGGTTGAACACACATAATCCGGATATCCAAACCCTTTGCTGTCGGTGTTGAGTGACAATATATGTGTTGCTATACGAACCTCAAGGGTGTCATTCTCTTACGTGTCATGTCATGTCATTTGTTTATCCATTTTTAACATTGTTATAGTTGTATCAGACGATTTTTCGTGTAGTTGATTCGTGTTCATTGTTCGCTGCTTTCACAGGTCTATAATCTGCAGAACTCTCTATAATGTCTAGTCTAGTTGAAAACATATCTTTATCATCATTTACCTTCTATTTCGGATTTTCTCCTTATCTTAATGTTTTAACCTATATAGAAATTAGAAATGTTTAAATGAATAAGTAATTGTTATCAAAGTAATTCATTGTGGATTACAATTAGTACGGTGACCAAGTGTCAAAAAGAGCTCTAGTTTTCGACTTTAATTGACACTCAAGGTACATGGCTAGAAATCATCTCAAATTGAAGCTTCAAGATTCCTCTTTAAAATGTAATGTGTCGTAAGAAAAAAACTCGGTGCGAAAGTTGTGTTTTAGGGCAAAAACCGTCCAATCAAGTAGAAAAACACTGAAAACAGGAAAAAGCTTACAATTCTGTTGTGAATAAATTTAAAAATTCGGGAAAAAATTGAAGTGTCGTGATAGAAATTATCTTTCAATTCTAGTAACACTCAATTTCAATTTCAGTACAGAAGCAAGTATTTTTGGACAAAAAAGTTCATTTGTGGGCAAATTTAAAGAAAAAGTCAGATAATTTTTCTTATAAATTTCGCTCCATTGTCTGACATGTAGCAAATTATGTATCATGCATAATTTTAAAAATTGCCTCCATGCCTGCTCTTCCAATAGGCAGTTACATTTCTTTAATTAACTTTTTAATAATTAACAAAATGAAAGATTAACTATCGACACCTCCGATCAAAAAGATGGTGACCAAGTGTCAAAGTAAATGTGTTCTAGTTAGAGAGTTTGATTTACATTCAAGGTACATAGACATTTGATAAATGAAATCAAAGTCTAACGATTCCCCTTCAATATGAAATATGTCGAAGAAAATTGACAGGTGCAAAAGTGGTGTTTTGGGGCAAAATTTCTTATTTTGGCAAGAAAAACTCTGAAAACGGGAAATACGTCTACAATTTTGGGGAAATAAATACAATGAAAATAAAATCATGTAAATGTGATGTGATTGGAAGTATCTTTCTTTTGTATTAACATTCAAAGTCAAAGTCGATACAGAATGCGTATTTTTAGGTCCAAACGTTGACTCTTCTGCAAATGCGAGGGAAAAAATTGGATGTTACCCATTAGGTTCAGTTCCTTCTTTATGCATAGCAACTTAACATAATTGAAATAATTACAATGCCCACTTTTCAACAGACATGGCGTTTGTTTTCATTTTCTTTAAAAAATATACTCAATATTGCATAGGCGGATCTAGGATTTTTTCAAAGGGGGGGGGGGGGGGTTGAAGATTTTGAAAAAAAGGGGGGGGGGGGGGGGGGTGTTGAATGTATACTATCAAAAGCTTCTGTTTCGCAGTACTACCTTAAAGGGAGCATTATTGACTACACAAATCTATATCTGCTTTATTATCTTTTAAAGCAATAGCGTAGCTCTGCCTGAAAAAGTGGAGGGGCGCAACATCCCAAAATTTCTAACAAGCAAAAAAAAAAAAAAATAAATAAATAAAATAAAAAATAAAAAAGGTGTGTGGGGGGGGGGGGGGGGAGGGGGGAAGGGGGGGGGGGGAGGACGAGATTTAAAAAAAATATGGGGTTTCATGCACAAATTTTAATATTTCTGGTGCAATTCTAAATTTTAAGTACATGAATAAATGTATGGCGAGCGGTAGCGAGCCAGGAATTTTTTTTTTAACAAAATATTGACTTATCAGAAAATACTTTCTATACCCTCTATCATTAACAAGTACATATAGTTTGAGTTAAATGTCTTCATGTACGTTGAGGATGGATCAGAATAGCTAAATTATTCAGAAAGTCTATAAAGAACTGGCGAGCGGTAGCGAGCCAAAGAAAATTTTTGAAAATTGACCGAAAAATTGTAGATTTATGGTACAAAATGTTGCTATTTTAAACAATGTTAATGCATCATAAAATCTTGTGATTGAAAAGGGGGGGGGAGCATGTGCCCCCGCCCTTCTCCTACGCCCTTGTAAAGTAAACACAATATCCTATTTATAACTAAACACGCATCGGAGCAAATATTATTTTATCAGCCTCAAATCTTCAATATAATAATAATAATAATAATATTCAGACTTTATGTCACAAATGTTGTACACCTTGGTGTTGAAAGCTTGTTAAGTAAGAAGGACAGAAATTAAGTTTTTTTTAATGTAAGCTCCCTCTCTCTCTCTCTCTCTTGGTTTTTTTGTGCGAATAGCACATAGCGATTGCCTGATTTCTTCACTCATGGGAGCCCCGTCTACTGAGTATGTATAAACGATGTTACTCTGTTTACATGTACCTTGGGACTGCGTCAGCGTCATGATCGGTATAAAGTCTGATCACTGTCTGAATCAATGAATTATATCTATATGAATCGAGCTGTTGTGTTATGTACATGCATGACCTAATGAATAAATAAAGCCTACGCTCACGCAGCAAGATACGCCCGTTGGGATTTTTTTCACAACACCAAAAAATTTAAGTCCCATAACTCCATAAGGACAAATTGGATGAACCTTAAAATCGAAAGGCGGCTTCCTCTTCAAAGTCTGATCAAAATGTACAAATTTCATGAAAATCTGTTGACACATATTCAAGTTATTGCGTTCCATGCACCTATATTTTGCCCTTAGCTTAACATGTATGTGCATATAACCCCCCCCCCCCCCCCCATTACACATAATTTCTGGATTATGTGACAAAAAAATTCAAGAACCCGTTATATATGTGAAAGAACATCCTTTCTACTTGAAGTATACACAATTTCAAAACAATTCAACCTGAAATAGATTTTTAAATAATTTTTAACTATTTCAGTATATTTTCACTGTATTTTAAAATATCTAAGTCCCATAACTCTGTAATGACATATCGAATGAACCTGAAAATCGAAAGGCGGCTTCCTCTCCACAGTCCAATCAAAATGTATGAATATCATGAAAATCCGTTGACGCATATTCAAGTTATTGCGTTCCATGCGCCTATGTTTTGCCCATAGCTTAACATGTATGTGCATATAACCCCCCCCCCTCTTCCTATTACACACAATATCTCGGTTATGCGACAAAAAAATTAAAAACCCGTTACATATGTCAAAGAACATCCTTCCTACATGAAGTATACAAAATTTCAAAACATTTCGACAAGAAATAGATTTTTAAATAATTTTTAAATATTTTAGTATATTTTCATTGTATTTTAAAAATCTAAGTCCCATAACTCTGTAACGACATATCAAACAAACCTGAAAATCGAAAGGCGGCTTCCTCTTCACAGTCCAATCATAATGTATGAATATCATGAAAATCCGTTGACGCATATTCAAGTTATCGCGTTCCATGCGCCTATATTTTGCCCTTAGCTTAAAATGTATGTGCATATAACCCACCCCCCCCTTCCTATTACACACAATATCTCGGTTATGCGACAAAAAAATTAAAAACCCGTTACATATGTCAAAGAACATCCTTTCTACTTGAAGTATACAAAATTTCAAAACATTTCGACCAGAAATAGATTTTTAAATAATTTTTAAATATTTTAGTACATTTTCACTGTATTTTAAAAATCTAAGTCCCATAACTCTGTAACGACAAATCGGATGAACCTGAAAATCGAAAGGCGGCTTCCTCTCCACAGTCTGATCACTATGTATAAATTTCATAAAAATCCGTTGACGCGTATTCAAGTTATTGCGTTCCATAGGCGGACGGACAGACGGACGGACGGACAGACGGACGGACTTCGCCATACCATAATGCGTCCCGTCAAATGACGGGCGTATAAAAATTGCATCTGTATGTACTGAGATGAACACAGTGTGTTGGAAACCCCTTTCCGTTACCAGGTGATTATCTGTTTTAGTGGACAATATATAAATGAAACGGTGCTATCGATAAAGATATTAAGTTGAATCACTGAAACATAAAACTAACTTCAAGTAGGCTTATTTTGCCCCTCTTCACAAAATAAAATCTGTATACGACGGAAAAATTAGGAACTTCCATCATGAAATATGATATTAACAATTATGAAAAATAAAAGATCAAAACATTCCCGTTTAGGATATATCATGTTTTTATATACTAAAAAAGAAGTGAATTTTCCTTCAAATTCTTAGCACACACCTAACATTGAACATGAAAGGTTAAAGAAAGAGTGGGGATCAAATTAGAAAATAAGATTCGTCTTCTTTCCTTGTATATGGAATCATCAATCGATAGTCATATTGGATTGTTGCATTTTTTAGGGGGGGGGGGGGGTAGATTTAATGTGATGTTATTTGATTTTCATGTTCACTGTCAGACATCATCTTTCAATTCATTACGACAACATTATGAGTGAAAAGTTGTGATGGAAAAAAAATATATTATAAAAGCACTTGCACCCACTTTTACTAACTGAAAATATAATCATACTTTTATTGCTATATGTTATCTATGAAAATGAAAGTGTTATTTGTTATCTAATTACTACTCAACGGAAATGAAATAAATTAAATGAAATAAAATGAAAGGTGCTGTGATGATACTGGCTCAAAAGATGATATGGTTAATTGACACTTCGAGGTAGTGTAACGTAGGCTACTGCGGTCACTCAGTTATATTTGTGTAATAGATGTAATGAAATCCCTTTGGTAGCGTACACGGTAAACATGTATGTACAATGTATATAAAACCAAATATTGTGGTGTAAATCCTCGGTGTGATGATAATCCTTTGTGAAAAGATAATATCCAAATCCGAATAAAGTTTCCTAGTTTATTTACAAGTTTACGATATGATTAAAACGATATAGAAACAAAGTATAACAATCGAAAGATAGCGACGCGCACTCTACAGACACTGTCTAGACACTGAGATGCTGGGCCACCTGCGCGTCGCTATTTATAGCTACGCTGGGGCAACCCAGCGTGAGCTGCCGTTTTCCAGGGCCAGGTGACGTGAGCTGCCTATATATTGGCAACTCAGCGTAAGTTGCCGATTACGCTGGTCAGATGGGCGTTGTATTTTACTTATATAGAGTACGTTTAAATCAATTATATAATAAAGATAGATAATATACAGACATATAAGCATATTTAAACTTATTTACATTACAACATTACAACTCCCCCCACCTAAGATTTTGACTCCGTTCAAAATAAAATCAATCATAATAAAGCAACATGATAATGTAAAGAATAGTTTCAAAGATAAAAAGTCATATCAAAATGTCAATGATATTCACAACAGTGTCTATGCACATAGTTCTGTTCTTCGCAAAAGTTCATCAAATATCGAGGGGCATCCACGTAGTTTAAGAAATGTCACTTCTGAAGTTCAGTTCACTTCTATGGTAACGTCTGAAACATCTGAGTTCATCTGATCCTGTCAAAACTACGGGGATTCCAGGCTACGTCCGTAGTTCATCCGTTCATCTGATGCTACAGGGAATCCAGGATGCGACTGTAGCAACTCCAATATCATCTTTCCATATACATGTACTACGGGGATTCCGAGCTACGTCCGTAGTATGTCCAGACTCCAATCATCTTTTCATATACTACGGGGATCCAATGTTACGTCCGCAGTACGTCCATTCAACAATTTAAGACAGCATCAGCTCACAATAGATAGTTATACTACGAAGTCACAAAATTACATTTGTAGAATGGTACACTAATATCACATTAACATCATAATACAGGGATTCCAGGCAACGTCCGTAGTAATTCCGTCCAACGTTGAAAGAATCATTGAATTATTATTACACACACATTTATGATAATCCATATACCGGTATACTACGGGGACTCCGGGCAACGTCCGTAGTATGTCCATCCAACGTTGATTATAAAACACAGAAAACACGAATACAAATAAATCCAAATATACCACAGGGACTCCGGGCAACGTCCGTAGTATGTCAATCCAACGTTGATAATATAGCAAATACATATAACACGAACTAAACTACTGGTGAGCTCACTGCTATCTACTATTTACAGAAAATTAACACGTGTCTTTATTCTCTAAAACGAACAGGGCGTTTGATCACACGGCCACGCCTTGTTTTCACAGGATCACTTTCTAATTTCTCACTTTCACTAGCTGTAGATTCTTTCTTATTCACTTTTGTCATCGCTTTCTCTGTTTCATCCTCACTTTTGTATTCAGGAATATCATCATCCTCTTCTTCACGAGAACTATCTTTTTCTTTCACGATGTCACGAAAAGTATCTCTTTCCTTCACTATATCACGAGAACTATATTCTTCTTGCACAATTTTATCAGGAAGTTTGGGAATGATATCAGGTTCCTTCACACTCTCATTCACTTTCTTGGTTGCTTCACGCAGCACTAATCTTTCTAAATTTCGGCGTACAGTTTTTCCTGTGCGATATCTTTTCAGATTGTCGGCATGAACGATTTTCGGATTAAAGTTCCTGGAATGCTGAATTTTGTATAACACATTTGAAAGTCTTTCTAGCACAATCCACGGTCCTGTCCAATTTCTCGACAATTTAATCTTAGTTCCGGTCACTTGTTTAGGTTGATAAAGTCGCACTGTATCGCCAACGTCATAATTCTTTTCTACGATATTGCGATTGTAGTTCCTTTTCTGTGTTTTCACTGATTTTCTTATGTTGTCCCTGGCAATTTTATGCGCCATTTCGAGATTTTCACACATTTTCTGCACATAATCACTACGATTGACGGGAATTTCTTCCTCGAAACACGTAAAATCGCTCATCACATCTATCGGCACTTTCATTTCACATCCATACATCATGCGATATGGCGTTATTCCTGTAGTTTCGTGAACAGATGTGTTATACGCCATACATAATGTGTCTATAAAACGATCCCAGTCCGTTTGCACTAAATTCACATATTTTGATAGCATTTCCTTGAAAGTACGATTTAATCTTTCGACCATACCATCGGATCTAGGGTGAAATGCGGTAGTCCTTGTTTTCGTTATATCCATAACAGTGCACAATTGAGAGAATAATTGACTCTCAAACTGACTACCTTGATCTGTATGGAGTTCTAGTGGACATCCATAACGCTTGATCCAACCACGGAAAGTCACATCAGCCACGGTCTCGGCTTCAATATTCGGTAACGCATACACTTCGGTCCACTTCGTGAAATAATCCGACACAACTAACAAGTACACATTCCCATTCTCTGTTTTAGGTAAAGGTCCTGCTAAATCGGCTGCAATCCGCTCAAATCGTCCTCCAGCAATATAACTTTGCATAAAATGTCTCTTTTTCCTCGGCGGATTCTTCTTTTCTTCACATATATCACACGAATTCACATAATCTGTGATATCACGATGAAAATTAGGCCAATAATATGAACTCATATCTGCTCTGTTTATTGTCTTTTGAATCCCTTGATGTCCAGATGTCGGCGAGTCGTGTAAATACCACAAAATTGCACTTCGTAACACTTTTGGCGTACATATTCTTAGTCGCGTAGCACTCTCCTCAATCCACTGAATACACAGTACTCCATTATACACGGTGAGCACTTCCCAACGTCCTGACCAAAACTTAAATTCTGGATGTAAATGACTTATCGACTCGAATTTCGGTTTAACTTTGGAACCATGCTTTTCTATAAAAGCAATTACGTGTCCAAGTACGTCGTCTTTAACCTGTAGTTCTCGAATTCCGGAAAACGATAAATCGGCATCTGGCACCGGAATAGGTTTAGCTCTCCTAGGTCGATTCTCTCGTCGCCCTCTTTTTGATTTTAAATCCTCTTTCGCGTTTTTATCGTCACTTATCGCAAACAAACACTCAATATCACATATAGCTTGATCACTTTGTATATCGATACCACTTCGATCACTTCGCAAGTCCTCTATGTGACTCTCTCGCACACCGTAATATTCATCATCTAATTTCCGTTTGCACTGTCTACACACGGTGTCATTTTCGGTCATCTTAATCCTTGAAAGTCCGTCAGCATTACTATGCTTTTTACCGGCTCTGTGCACTATCTTAAAATTGAACTGGCCTATTTGTTATAACCATCTGCACATCTGACCGTCCGGTTCTTTAAATCTATGCAACCATGTTAGAGATCCATGGTCAGTTCGTAACACAAATTCACGTCCTAGCAAATAGTGTTTAAAATACTTCATGAAATACACCACTGCAAGCATCTCTTTGCGCGTCACACAATAATTACACTCAGCAGTTGACAGAGCCCGGCTTCCATAAGCGATCACTTTTTCACTGTCACCTTGAATTTGCGATACACATCCAATCGCAGAATTACTCGCATCGGTATCAAGAATAAAATGTCCTCCTTCCGGATCCGGATATCCTAGGATTGGAGCACTCACTAATTTCTGTTTCAGAGTATGAAAGGCATGGTCACACTCCTCCGTCCACTCCCATTTCTTTCCTTTTTTCGTTAATCCATGTAAACATCGCGCAATATTTGCGAAATCCTTTATGAACTTTCTGTAGTATGACACTAATCCTATAAAACTACGAAGTTCACTAACATTGGTTGGTTTTGCAGCGTTTCTTATTGATTCTGATTTTCCTGGATCCGTTTGTATTCCTCTGGCTGATACTACGTGTCCTAGAAATTTCACTTCCTCCTTGAAAAATGAACACTTTTTCGCTTTCACTTTAAGATTCACTTCGTCTAATCGATCGAACACTTTTTCCAAATTTTCCATATGTTCGTCAAAATTTCTGCCGAAAACTACGATGTCATCTAAGTACAAAACGGCTATTTTCCACTGAAGTCCTATCAATGCTCGCTCTATGATGCGTTGAAAAGTTGCAGGAGCGTTGCACAATCCGAAAGGCATCACTGTATATTCGTACAATCCTCCCCGAGGAGTTGCGAATGCAGTCTTCTGTTTGTCGTTTTCTGACATTGGAACCTGGTGATACGCCATATTTAAATCTAGCGAGGAAAACCATGTTGATCCACTCAGGGCATCAAGGTCATCTTCTATCCTCGGTATGGGGTACGCATCCTTCACTGTTAAAGCGTTCAAACGGCGGTAATCTACACATACACGCCAACTTCCGTCCTTTTTCTTCACTAAAACCAACTGTGAAGACCACGGACTATTCGATTTCTCGATGAGACCCTGCTTCTCTAACTTCTCTATCTCCGCATCTAAAACTTCCCTCTTGAATATAGGTACTCTACGCGGTGCTTCTTTAAATGGTCTCTCATCACTCAATTTTATGTCGTGTTCTCCGAATTTTACTCGTTCCAACTTCCCATTCGGATTCGCGAACACATTACATCTTCTAATTAGGAATTCCTTAAACTTCATACACTGCTCCTCGTTGAGGTTTTCACATCCTTCCTCATAAGCAGCTTTTAAATGCACCGGCAAATCACTACATGTAGTTTCACACTCTTCACGTACTACGTTCACATCACTCGTAGCACTAATCGGTTCACTAACACACTGAACCGGAATAAATAACGCAATAACTGTACCCCTCCTCACTTCTACTGGTTCCACTCCTGGATTGTACACACGGATACACACATCACGATCACGCGCACTAAGTAAAGATCTCGCTAAAACTAATTCATGAGCATGAGCAAATTTTTGTAAACACATAGGTAATCCCTCTTCCTCTGTTACATACGAAAGATATGACGGAATAATAGCCTCCTGTCCCGCATTGATTTCCATAGTTTCGGCACAAAATATTTTATTTGTTCGTTCTCCTTCATTAGGATCAAACTTCACAACAAATTCTGAGTTGTCATGGTCCCAATTACACTTGTATTTCACATAAAAATCTTCACCTAAAAGATTTTGGGTAACTCCTCCCACAAATATCCGAAATTCAAAGTTCATTCCTCCGAAAGTTAGAATCATTATCGCTGTCCCTAGTACGTCTATAAATTGTCCGTCCGCCGCTATAAATTTACTCCGTACTCGTTCTAGTACTGGCCTACTATCGGGTAACATGTTGTAGTAGGTATCCTCGGTAATAAATGATCTACGGGCACCAGTATCCACTTTCCATGTCACATTAGCACCCTGGATCAGTCCATCCACAAAGAACCCTTTTCTTCCGGGAATCCTGAATTCGCTCCTGCTCTCGAACACTGACTGATCACCGTGGTTAACCTTATTTGCACAGAAACGATCCAATGCGTTTGACGACGACTTTAAACACCAGTCAGGTTCGTTGGTACACACCTCTCCAGTAATCTCAGACTGAATAACACTTCCGTGCTTTCCGTGTGTCCTTTCATTAACTACTTCTGCTTCGTTGAAAATCGGATCACAATATATCGTTGTACTAGGCCTTTCTGGTTTCTCGACCGGTGCACGGCCTACTGCCTCGGTCTCGAGTCGTTTAACGACTTCGAATGGTTGTCGGTGCGGTTTTGACGGTAATTCCCTCTACGATTATCTCTTTTCGGACAGTTCCTGGATAAATGGTCTACAGAATTACAAATAAAACATCTCTTTTGCGAAAAGGTTCGGAGTTCACCAGCTTTCGACTGAACATCGTGTTTATTGCGCACTTTTTGCATCGCCTCGTTTCCAGTATACAGAACACGTTTGTTTGGTCTCACAATATCCTCCCGTCGATTTTCGCCTAACCTAATGCATTCCTCTTGCATTGCGGCAGTTACAGCATCCTGTAGATTCCTTGGTCTTGTTCGTTTTACTGCGAAGCGAAATTCGTGATCTTCGCTGCAATTATCGAGAAAAGTTTTCATGCTACTTTCCTGTACGTAATCTCTGTTGTCGGGGTATGCCTTGCGATATAGATCCTCTATGGCCTGTCCAAAATCTCTAAAAGTCTCACTTTGCTTCTTTTTCCGCATCTTAGCCTCAGCAACATAGCTCTCTTTCATCGCACGGTGACCAAATCTATCGTCCATAGCCCGTTTTAATTCAGTCCAGTTATTTCTTATTTCCACAGGAAGTCCGTAAGCATAAGTTTCTGCCTGCCCACGTAACACAGTAAAGAAAATAATGCGAATTCTCTCCTCATTCCAGCCATTTATTGTCGCAATGTTTTCAAAATATCGAATAAATTCGGACCATATATCTTCACCATCTCCTTTGAATATCCGTTTCACAGGGACCTGTTGCGAGAAACTAGCGCGTTGCACAGGGTTACCAATGGCACCCATATTTTCGTCTAAGTATGATGAATTGTATCTAGGGAAATTCACATTACTCCCGAGGGGAGAATCAAATCTTACGTTCCTTGGATTACGTATATTTTGTCGTTTTCGGAAACAGTACTTCCACAGAATTCCTATGAATAATCCTATCATGAAAACACAGGCACTCGTCACAAGCACTTCCTTCGTCATCACCAGCAACAAATATCCAGGAAAGTATTTATAGCACACGGCACACAGTGATCCAATAAGAACTGAAATGATCGTCCATAGTTTGAAAATCCAAGTCCATCCATCCTCAGAATTATCGAATCGCGTATTATTTGCATCACACGGCACATTTTGTCGGTCTGAAAGCACAGGTGTGCTTGAAGCTACCGGTGTACATGTATTTGCAGCTTCATTAAACGAATCTAATAAGTTTCTCCTGACCGAAACCGGTGATTTTCGTCTTTGTCCGGACACACGAGGGGTTATCTCCCCTGGTTCATTTTGTAACTCACCTGTAAGTTCCATTTCACGAGGTGAATATGTCGTTTGATCGTGTTGCATCATCACATTTATTATAATCACGATATGCACAAATATTTCACACAACGCAAAGAAATCCAGTTTGAATCGCTGACTAAAAATTCACACGAGGCACATAACACACGTGAATAAAATCTTTTTCGTCACAGATTTTAACACAACACGGCACTATTCACTTACTGAATGCACAAAACACAGGCATTCGGACAAAATAATGTTTTATACGATATACGCGCACAGATTTCACACAATGTCACAACACATATATCGGTCACAGATTCATAAAATACACATCTATAAGGCGAGCGCACACATTTTCTTCTTACGGCTCATTGTGCACAAATTAATTTATCAACGCACTACCGAGCAAAACATTTCACTCGCGATCACGAACAGTCACAAAGTAAAGATAGCACAAAAAAAAAGAAAAATAATCGCGCACAAATAAATCACAGTATTATGCACACTTCGCACAAAATTATTTCACACACGAACAGTCACAAAATGAACGCGCACAAATAAATCACAAAACACTACACACTCTGCACAAAATGATTTCACACGCGGGCAGTCACAAATCATACACATTAAAATAAATCGCGCACTAACAAATTGTCAATAAATTACAAACACTATCGCGCATGAAATTCTCACATATAAATATATCACACGCAAACAAAATCACTGAAATATGCACTTGCACAAATCAATATAAAACGGTCGCGCACTCGATTAAAACACAAAACATATACTTAGTATATGTATCACACGCGATCGCGCACTATCACTTCACTTCCACAGAATTTGTACGGTATCAAATACACATATCAATATACTTACCGTACACTAAATAAAAACGAATCGATAATTTCACTTATATATAATAACGATATAATATACACACGTAGGTCACGGGGAAATATATACACTAAGTCACTGAATCCACACGCAAAACACTATAATCTTTTCACTGATCACACCAATACTTACTTTTCATCACAAAATTTAAGAAAATTGTTTCACTTTTCCTCCACACACTTCACATCGTTTTCCAGAATCCATGTACAAGCACTTTGGAAATACTGCGAAGCATTCTTTGCATTCCACTCGCGATTTCACTTGCACTTTTCGCACGAAATGAACATATCCAAATTCTGTGTAATCGTACACGCGTACGAATTTTGTCGGTTCCTGTACATCCATAATGAAGAATTACACACACTAGAAAAAAAATGCACTAAAATGATTAAAATATACACAAATCACGTAGGTTATATCGCACGAGCTGCCACCAGTTGTAACGTAGGCTACTGCGGTCACTCAGTTATATTTGTGTAATAGATGTAATGAAATCCCTTTGGTAGCGTACACGGTAAAAATGTATGTACAATGTATATAAAACCAAATATTGTGGTGTAAATCCTCGGTGTGATGATAATCCTTTGTGAAAAGATAATATCCAAATCCGAATAAAGTTTCCTAGTTTATTTACAAGTTTACGATATGATTAAAACGATATAGAAACAAAGTATAACAATCGAAAGATAGCGACGCGCACTCTACAGACACTGTCTAGACACTGAGATGCTGGGTCACCTGCGCGTCGCTATTTATAGCTACGCTGGGGCAACCCAGCGTGAGCTGCCGTTTTCCAGGGCCAGGTGACGTGAGCTGCCTATATATTGGCAACTCAGCGTAAGTTGCCGATTACGCTGGTCAGATGGGCATTGTATTTTACGTATATAGAGTACGTTTAAATCAATTATATAATAAAGATAGATAATATACAGACATATAAGCATATTTAAACTTATTTACATTACAACATTACAGTAGATAGAATTACACTAAATACACGACACGACTAAAAAAAAACTAACCAATAACTTCTACTAGACTACTAATACGAAAATTATGATATATGATAAGAAGCCTTTTTAGCATCATACTGCTACATTATATTTAAATAGAAACGCAATTATATCAAACTGATGATATATAGCGTAAGCCTTATTCTGAGCACCTAAAAAAAAAAAAAACAAAAAAAAAAAACAAAACAAAAAAAAAAAAAACAAAAAAACGACAACATTATGCATTTGCAATTTAGTTCTGTCTTTATACTTCCATAAAGTGGCCTACGAAGGTGTTCAGGAACAAATATAACTTTGAAAACACAATATTTTGTCATACATTGTAAGTGATATTATTCCGGCTATTCGCACTCAGTACCTTTAGTGCTTTGATTTTTTTTTTGGTCCGACCAAAGGGGGGGTTGCAACCCCCCTATCCACCTCGCTAGATCCGCCAATGATATTGGGATTTTTTTATTAAAATTGAAACGTTGTAGAGAATTATTAAGATGTTAACCTTTAATGTTGTATAATCAAGGGGAAGAATTTTCCTTTTAGTAAAAATAAATTATAATACCATGTTTACTAATTAAATTATTGAATTTATTTTTTTTCATGGAAAAACCTATTTTTTATAAAAACATCAAAATGCAGTAAGATCAATTAAACAAACTATTGAAATCAAATAGATTTTGCATTTCAGTCGAAGAAAACAATTTAAAAAGTCAGTAAATAGGCTTAAAGGTATGTGTAGGGTTTTTAATACAAGGATAGGAAAATTTCTAGAATTAGAGAAAAATATCATTCAATTTTGATAGAGAGTGTAATTTTACTCTCTGTAAGTAAATGCATAGAATTAAAAAATAAAGTAAATTCAAAAAATATAACCAGAAGGCGCTACTGAAATTAATTTTAGCGGCTTATGAAAAGCACTTTGGCTGGAAGCATAACTGATGAGGATTCAATATCCGAAACACATGTCTGGTGCATAATAGATAAGTTTGAAATTTTCTTCAAGAAAATATAGAGTTGAAACACTTCCGTATAATTAATTCAATAAATAGCTATTTACTTATAAATTAGACAGAAACAAACAGTATACCCAATGCAATCAGTCAACCAGCAACTGAACATTTATGAATCCACTCTCGATAAGCACCTTAAAATTTATCATAACGATTTATTAGTTCTATGACATCGTTTGCTAGAAATTATGTGTTCTTTTAGCTTGTTTTTTAAGAAAGCATATATTCCCTCTCTCCTCAACGTATAAAAGATATAAGATATAAGAGTGAAATATTTCAATAGAGTGATACAAGATGCATAGGAAGAGTAAGCATGTCAAATTGTAAGCAATTCACAACTAGGTACAATCTGAAAACACGACAGAACTAAAGTACGTAGTTACTCCAACGGTCCTAGCGAAAGTAAGAAATAAACTATTCAAAATCCTAAAAATGAACGACGGATTAATGCAAAACTTAAAAAAAATGAAATAATGACATCGAAGCATCTAACTTTTCACTACATAAGGAATTATAAACCAACGATCGGTTCTAACGAGTAATTCGGAATAATTTTCTCCACATTTGCGGAATGTTGTATTTCTTCATCAATGCAAAACTATCTGAGAAAACCAAACTATTGCTGTGAAAAAAAGCAATTTTTAGGCATTATCAAAATCATTCGAATATTGCGTTTTTCAAAGTATGTTCATCTGACGACAACCGCAAATGATAACACTCTTACTATTGATACTTTTACTACTCGATGGTATAAGACACTTCTTTGACCAAAATATGAGGTAATTTCAATCCTTTTTTTTTGTAATAGAGGGTGCCTATTTCATCACAAATCTGTGGAATTATTTTGAAAAAAATAAATTTCGATAACCAGCTCAAGATTTTTGAATGTTTTACAAAAACACATAGAATTTTGTTATTTTTGTATGAAAAAAAAGTGTTTTCCTCAAAATTGAATGGTACAAAAATAAATGTATTTATGATATATATCGACAAAAATACAAACCTTAAAGAAATTATCAGCACTGAATTCAAACACAACTCACAATTGAAGCTCTTGCTATGTATTAAAGAATGACCGAATTCAAAAAGGTGGTTTGAATAAAAAAATCGAATTTCTCATATGTCGCAAAGAAATGTGAAACCAAAAATTGTGTCAATAGAAAGTGTATACCTTATATTTATTTTGTAGATCATAAAAAAAAATCATTTAGGGGCTGCATAATGGCATGGGGAGACAACTACATCTGAAACTTACTTTAAATTTTATCAAATTTTCGTAAAAATTCAAATTTATTGGCCCAAAACACACATGTTTACTTCGAAATCAATATTAATTTATGCAAAATTAGAAAAAAAGCATTTCAAACACTACCTTTTCATATATCCGAATCCTCCAAATTGAAGACATAAAAGAATTGTAGATATTTTCCCGTTTTCAGTAATTTTCCTTTACAAAAAATCATTTTTTCCCCAAAACACCACTTTCGCACCTGATACAATTCTTACGACACCTTGTATATGAAAGACAAGGCTTTAAACTTTTATTTCATGTATTTATTAGCCATGTACCTTGAATGTCAATTAAAATTAATTTTTTATACCCTTGGTCACCGTACTAAATTAACTTATCGGAAAATAAGACATCTCCAACAGGACCACATTGCTGCCAATACAACGGAACACACGGACGTATGTAAACTACAACGGAACACACGGACGTATGTAAACTACAACGGAACACACGGACGTATGTAAACTACAACGGAACACACGGACGTTTGTAAACTACAACGGAACACACGGACGTATGTAAACTACAACGGAACACACGGACGTATGTAACATATCCATTCGTTTTTTTCTCCGATTCGTTAGTATTCTTGAACCGGCAATTTGTATAAAAGATATAATGGATCTCCAGGGAACCTTTGTAGCAGCACCCAGAGCAAAACACCTAAACGCCATATTGTGAAACCATAGTGGGGACACGTACAGCAAGACAAAAAAGATTAATCACTAGGCACTACAGACATCAAAGACGGCATCAAGAACATTGAAGTGTTCCAACTCTTTACCCTCTTGAAGAAAATCTTAAATCAATTTTAATGCACCAGAAGACACATGTTTCGGATAGTAAATTGTCCTCAATACTTCAAGCCAAAGTGATTAATTTATTTCAGTAGATAGCTCAAGTTTGATTTCTTGAATTTTGTGTATCTTTTTTGTACAGAGTGTGCAGCTCCAGATTTCCTGTAGGGTAGATTCAGTATAGTACGAGTATAAAGCATAGAACTTTAAATAAAATGCACTGTAGGGATGGCGTTATAAGATGTTAATCACCTTGAATTTCGATAATATTTTGTAATGGGATGGCAGGTTTCCAAATTAGCAAGGAAATATATGATGTCAATGTTTAACGTCTTCAAATTCATTAGCATAATTTAAGAGCAGATAAATTTACAGCATTGACCAGACATGCACGTTTCGGGTATTTAACCCTCATCAGTGATCTTAAACTAAAAACATTGAAATATGGCCAAATTCTGTGAAAAATATGTCCAAAATATACCGAAAGACGTAGCAAAATGACTGGGATATGATGCTAAAGTTTCCAGATTTCCGAAATTTGAGAAAATTTTGTAAACAGAAATATTTGAATGCGTTTGATGATACGACCAACCGAAATGAATCGAACTTGGCTACAGGTGCCCTCGGGGACTCCTGGTCCACCAGCAGGGACACTCTCTAAGTGGTATAAATGTTTAAAGTCTTAAAATTCATTATCATCATTTTAGAGCAGATAAATTAACAGCGTGGACCAGACATTCACGTTTCGAGTATTTAACCCTCGTAAGTGATCCTAAATCCAAAACATTTAAATATGGCCAAAATCTGTGAAAATTATGTCCAAAATATACCGAAAGACGAAGCTAGATGACTTGGATATGATGCTACAGGACCCAGGTTTCCGAAATTTGAGAAAATTTTGTAAATAGAAATTATATTATCAGATAACCTAATTGCTTTGCAGTTCAAGGAGTCCCGTGAAGATATATTCTTCGAAGCTTGGAAGGGAGGCTGATTTGCAAGGGCATAATGTCAAAATTAACATATTAATCATCTAATAATAATATTCTGATTATCATTAATTTCCTTAACTTATATTAGTTTTAGTGATTGATGTTTACATGACTTACCATGTCGTTTGTTAAAGTTGTTTTGTTTGCTGTTCGTAGTTATAACTACCAACCTGCGAGTGTGTTCCGCTGAGGTCAATGTATAGGGAAGTCTATAGCTACACGTGTCCTCCATATTCAGACATTTAAGACAGTGTCAGGCTCATTTTGTTTTTGATTGAAATATTTCTTCCAGAGGGAAGGGATGATACAAATAAAACACAAACACTCAATTACACAATTTGCCACAGTCATGTAAACTGGATGAAAGTTAAACGTCTTCAAATTCAATAGTATTATTCAAGAACAGATCAATTTGAAGCATGGAACAGACATGCACGTTTCGGGTACTTAAGGCCAAAGGGTGAAAAGTGTTAGCGTTTTCATTTTATCTTATATTATGAATTTGTTCTATTTGCATTCGCTCTATTCGTACTTTTATATATTTTTCCTGATTTGATTGATAAGTTTATCAAATAAACCTCTTGGCCGTGTTATTCCGTTGCTTTGGAAACAAATCTAGATTGGTGAATGATATATATATTTATTACCGATACTTACCATATTTCTCTCAGTTTGTGTAACATGGCCCCCGTTATTCCCCTCCTCTTTTGCAGGTGCTCTGTGTGTATCCATATTGTCTAATTTCTTCTTGGTATAATATAGGTGAATTCCTATCTCAGAGAGAACTTCTTATCCACTATGTTCAATTGAAAACTTCATAAACAAACAGAAGGCCGCGACCATGCAACTTCGATGTGGTAAAGTTTGTCATCTGTCCATTTGGGGTCTGACAAGACATTTTTATATTCTTTCATTTTTTATGTTTTCCAAAAACTTGATGTTTGTTATCTGTAAACACCCTGAGGCAATGTTCACAAGTGTATACTCTTAGTTTGCCTGTGATATATGTTTCAGTAAGTGCAAGTATCGACTTCAATACATGCATACACTATTTCAACAATAACAAGCAGCTGTTATGTCATGTACATGTTGTGTGTAAATTCAGGTCACGGATATATATATATATATAGGAAAGACACAGTTTCATCGTGACTTAATTTGCGTTCGTCCAAGATAAGACTCCAGTTGCACAAAGTCATTTTAGCGAATAGATATTCGTCCTAGATAAAATAAAAATTCTGCCTTCTGTGACAGTTTGTCAAATAAATATGTGCGAGTCATAAATTCTAGTCCCCGGGGAAATCATTTGTAAATTTTCTTATTTTACATATTTCATAGATGAAGTATCGAGCTCCTTCATGACATAGCTGCGTCCTTAGCTGGCTCTGTTTTTAGAATTTGGATCTTCCCTCATTCTCTTCAAGAGTCGGCCTCGGGCATCACTGATGACACATAACTTGTTGCAATGCGCATAGGCTACACTAAATTTTTTTTCGAATGAACATATACTTCAATATTGATAATTCTTATTCCTACAATGGGCGTCATTGGGTATTTCAGAGTTTGACATTTCTTGAACCATGAATCAAAAGACGTTTAACAATGGTACTAAAGTAGGCCAAGCTCGCGGTTTAGAGTATGTTTTTATTATCTTAATTAGTCATTTTACATTTTAAAATGCATAAATAGATTTAGTGACTCTTAACTCTTAGAATTATACTCAGTTTTTTTTACAAAGTTTACGTCCATATCATGATGATGGTCAAATAATTAAAAATCTCTAGTCAATCTGGACAGCCAAACACATTGTTGCTCCTTCTTTAGAAGTATGCTCCGATCTGACCAATCAATATCAATTCGATTTTAACATTGGTTTTATGTCCCCATAAGCAAGCCAATTACGTACATTAATTGTACATTAATATATATATATATATATATATATATATATATATATATATATATATATATATATATATATATATATATATATATATATCATAGAGAGTCCATCGTCTAATCTCAATGTGGTAAGTTGGTCGGCAGAAGGGAGAGCTCAGAGTGTCATTGTGTTTTCGATTGTGAGACTCTCCCCTTGATAGACCGCAAATTAAATCTTGTGCGATTTAGAGGACAAAATTTGGACATGTCCAAGACGATGAGGAAAACTTACATACAACGAAACAATGAGTGGCAAATAAAATGTATGCACAAGCTGACGATGCCAATATTGGCCTATGACCTATTCATGGCATTCCACTGATGAGACATTATTTGTTGAAATTAGCATATAGTGCACTGAATTATTACGACAGAACTATATAATATTTAAATACTAATACATGTATTATCAACCATTTGGTTGGATTCTTTTTTATTTTTGTTATGATAAAATTGATGATTAAAATGTTACATTTCATAGCATCAATTAGGAACATATAAAATTTGCAGCATGGAAAAGACATGCACGTTTCGTGTACTTAACCCTCGTCGGTGATCCTTGATCCAAACAATGAAATAAGGCCAAAGTCTGTAACAGTTACATGTATGTAGAAAGAGACGTAGCAGAATGGGTGGTATATGATGCTACAGGACCCGAGAAAATTATGTGAACAGAAATTTTCAAATGCGATTGAAGACCGAAGTTAATCGGACTTGGCTACATGTATATGTGCCCTCGGGAACTCCTTGTCCACCAGCAGTGACACCCACCAAGTGGTTCAAATGTTAAACGTCTTCAAATTCAATAGCATCATAAAACTTTAAGAACATGTATATAAATTTGCAGCATGGACCAGACATGCACGTTTTGGGTACTTAAACCTCGTCAGTGATCTTCAATCCAAACAAAGAAATATGGCCAAAGACTGTGAAAATTATGTTAAAAAATTACCGAAAGACGTAGCAAGATGGGAAGGATACAACTAAGGTATATCTCTCTGTTGACAAGCTCTGGCATTACAAGGCTCTTCGTTATATATTCTAGTGTTAAACGTCTTCATATTCGATCAATAGCATAATTTAAGTACAGATAAAGCAGCATGGACCAGACATGCACGTTTTGGCTACTTAAACCTCGTCCGTGTTCCTCAATCTAAACAATGTAATATGGCCAAAGAGTGTGAGAATTATTATGTTAAAAATGCATCGAATGATGTAGCAGGATGGGTAAGGTATGATGCTACAGGACCCACATTTTAGAATTTTCAAGAAATTTGGAAACAGAAATGTTCATATGCGGTGTTCAAAGAGACAGACGATCAACCGTAATGGATCGAACTTGGTTTCTAGGTTATGCTTAGAATTTCACTCATGATATATTCACTATTTGGATTTTAAACGTGTCTTTCGGTCATGAATCAAATGGTGCACTTGATCAAGTTGATATTGAAGTATTTCAATACTGAGAATGTCATTTCTCTGATAGTGGACTATTTGTCCCCGATGATATCGTTTCCCTCCGTTCATGCTTCTGTACTGCCCTGAAATATTTTTGTAGATTTACATATATATTAATGCTAAATTTGATTCTCTGATAACATGTCCAAATCTTGTTCTTTGGCTTTCAATTTAGTCTAGAATATCGCTCACCATATTATCCTCTCTTTCGGCCACCAGCATCACTGATGATAGACAAGGCCATGGTTATTAAACGTTTTGTTTTACCTCCCGAACTTTTTCCGAAAGGTACCCTCTCGCCAAGCATGAAAACACACTAACACATGATAAACAGGGAAGAAGTTCGGAAAGGATGACTTAAATCACAATGTCTTTTAAAGAAAAATATTGATATTTTTTCTTCGAGTAAGATGGATATTTCTGACTTCAAAGTTACAAAAATCATTCCGAGGAATATGTGTGTTGCCTGTGAAACATAGCGACACTTTGGAATCACTTTGATATAGGGTGTGACATTCAGACGGAATGACAGACTGACAACGGAAAAAGTGATCCCTTTCATATTCATGATGGTGTAGATAATATCATTTACTGATATTTTTACCTGCAAAATACATGTTTGATTTTTTTCTGAGCAATAGGTACCCGCCCGTGGAATTAAATTGAAATATTTTGAAATTAATAATATTACAATAGAACATATATTTTAACAATTATAATTTTCTATTAAATTTTGTCGAAAATAGAGTTGTTAAACTGTTTCACATCCTCCTTTTTACTGTTATTGTTGTTGAGGTAAGTCATGTACAGCTCATATCCACCCATCCTGTTACGTCATTCGGTACATTTTTGGAATTATAATAACTTTCATACACTTTGGTCCTATCACATTGACAATGTTTAGATTGAGGATCACTGACGAGGATTAACTAACCGAAACGTGCATGTCTGGTCTATGCTGCAACTTTATCTGTTCTTAATGTATTAGAGGTATAATAAGAATATTGTCGAAAAGCTAGAAATCATGTACTTCCATATATACATTTTTTTAAAAGATATTTTATATTTTTTAATTGATTTATTCAACTCGCCATGAAAGTGTATGGTACCGAACACTGCCGAAGCCGTGCGTCTTCGGCCAACTTCTTGGTATTTTTTTTTTTAATTTTTCTGTTATCAAAACAACCGGAAGCAGGGTATTGTATCCCTAATGCCTTAAATGATGCCAGCCGGAACGCCAATCCCTATTTTGACGGTTGGAAGCATTTTTTCTAAAAAGGGCGGATAACTCTTGACACAAAAAGTAGCAGCATAAGAATGAATTGGGCTAAACGACCTTAGTTGTTTATCTCAAATTTTAAATATTATTATACAACAAATAATACTCGGATATAATTCACTACATATAACTGAAATTCCTCTGAAAGGGATTTTTGATATTTTTCAGCCCTGCTAAAGATCCGACGAAAATTGTGCATACACCGTTGGTTTTAAAAGCTGACACAAATGCTCCCCTTTGCACTTCTGGTCAAAATTCAATGATAATCTTTTCAACAGAATCCCAATTATGATACCTATATAGAATTTTAGTCAATAAGTACTCTATAAATAGGAAGTCTATAAATAGGAATAAAAACGCAATTACGAGGACCAGATTTTAATTAGAATTCATCATTACGAACTCAGAATACACCAAATTCAAGTGGCAATGGAATTTCTAACATTTGTCTGATGGTGTGATACCTTGTAGATGATTTTGTGCCAGTGCCATGTTTCATTTTGGCAAATCTAACCACTTCGCAGCACCGACTTGGGTACATGTGTACTCGTGTACTTGCTGTTTACAAACGAGTTTCCATACGTTGACATGGAAGATGGACGCCCGAACAGCAAATCGAAGTTTGAAAGGTGACACAAACCCCTTAAGGCAAAGATCGGCATACTATTTTTGGTTTTGGTGACTTCGGTGATATATAAAGTTTACATTCAGACTGTTCCCAATCATTCCCAGCCGGGATTTTAAAAGTAAATAAGCAATAAAATGCAGGTAAACAGATCGCTGGCGAAAAACTCCCCTTGACAACGCCCGATTTATTTCAAAATGCCACAAAATTTACCTGATTAAGTGTTATAACTTGAAACGGTATCTCTATTGCCATCAAAATCACCTGTGTCATTCTTGTTTACACATGCAGCACAGTCAGTATGACGCGTTTTTGATGACGTGGTGCACTGTCGTCATATTTAAAACATTTGTCACGTGACTTCGTTTTTAAACTTCAAAGACAAGTGCCGACTGGCGTTCCGGCTGATGCTATTGAATTTTATGACGTTTGACATTCGGTTAAGAAATGACTGTCTTAATCACGTGCAAATTCCGTGAATCGCGAAGCGATTCTCGGAAAATTTGCACGTGTCCAACCAGAATTATACTACCATGAACAACCAAAGTAAGAAAGTCATAACTTATATTTCCATTTGAACTAAATATCAGTCAACCCATTTAGCATTTATAATGAGCGAATCTTATAACGTCAAAAGTATACGAACGTTGGTAAATTATCCGTACTTTCAAAACTAAAGCATGACGTCACAATAGGCAACCCGAATTATAGTTTATAAATCCCTTTTTAACATGGGGATTCTTATGCAATGGAAATATATGTACAGCATCTCTCTCAACACAAGACAACGACACAAGCTGTAACACATGTGGACTTCAACAACAATAGCAATGAGGACAGAGATGTGAATGAACATCAAAGCATTCTATCTAGCTCAATAAATGTCACATAATATGACAAATAGTTGTTAACTCTATCTATTTTCGTATATATTCATATACTATTTTAGTCTACATGTATTTATACATGATCCAATGAAATAACTTTATAAAAAAATGTGTTTAAACGTGTTATACGTTCACAACAGTATAATCTTAGAGTATATATAGAAAGAAAGGCTTTATGTTTAAAATTCGACGTGTTGCCATGCACGCTAAATTATCTCTTATTTCCATTGTTATTATTAGGAAGCGACGATTCTGATTGGCCGAGAAATTTTGTTGATACCTACATCAACACAGAACGAATAGCAACGTCATAAGCAACGTCGTTAGCAACATGATTTCAAAGCTACAAATAAACGTTCACAACTTGAAAAGCTTCGAAACGAAATGATAAGTAATCAATGTAATATTTTTTTTCGTTGATCGAGTTATCAACACCAAAAGTTGAGGGAAAACTTAAATGCATCTTGCGTGTAACGCGCACGATGCAGTTTTTCCTCAATTTTTGGTGTTGATACCTCGATCAACCAAAAAAAAAAAAAAAAAAAAAAAAAAAGAAAAAAAAAAAAAAAAAAGAAAAAAAGAAAAAAAAAAAAATATTACAATGATTCCTTTATTCATTTTTACTCCTGTTGATGATTCATTTTCCGCGACAATCGCATTTAGATTTTTTTGTCCACACGGAATACTGCACTGATGTATGGTAGCAAGTAGAGTTGGAACTCTTTTTAATAAGACACGACACAACTTTATTTTTATGTCATTTTTATCTATGAACCATACATAATTATGACACATACATATAAAAGTAATTCGTAGTGTTGCCATGGAAATATTCAGAGAAAATGTGACAATTGTGATGAAATATGAGGTGGATACAATATAAGACAAACACAACGTGGACTTGTCGATCTGATAACAGTCATGGGACAATCTCGCTCTCTGTACACTTCAAGTTTAGTACCTCCCTGAAAAAAAGAACAGAAAATGCATCATAGATCTTGAAATATTGCAATTCTAAAATGCTCAGGATAGGTTGCTGTCAATAAATTGAGGCAAACATTGGAAAATACGAAAAAAAAAAAAAAAAAAAAGAAAAAAAAAAAAAGAAAAGAAAAAAACCTGCCTTCATGAACGCAGACATTACCACTCTCGCATGAATATTGAAAGGAAATATTATTGCAAGCGCGGATGTAAAGTGGGGGTCGGGTTGAGCGTAAGGACCCCCTTGAATAAGTCAAATCTGCTTAATATTTCCGTTTTGGCGTATATTTTATTTTCAAAATCAAAGGCTGGAACACTCACACCCAGGACAGGCTCGGGATCACCAATCCCCGGAAAATGTTAAGATCCGCCCATGATAGGAATCTATGATACGGTCAACTATAGTTTTATATAAGTTTAGAGTACTATACACCTACCTGCTTTTAACCCGAGGTTATTGTAACTGTCTTATGGGTAGGGATAGCAACAGTATCCTCCTGTTCTGTGACAACCAAAGTCAAATTCCCAGCTGCCACAGTTTTCTTGTAGGGACTGCCATATATTAACACGAGGTGGAGGTCTACGCGCGCCCGGTGGGGGTCTGCCGCGCCCTCCCCTTCGTCCGCCTTTGGGCGCACCTCCTTCTGACTCCCCCTCTGCTGCGTTGGCCCTTGCCTCGGCATATGGATCAAAACACGTACCTCCGTCCATTCGGCAATTTGTCATCACGTCTGAAAGGGGATTTACAATTTCAAAAGCATGTATATATATATATGATGATATGAACCACCTGCCTTTCAAGTGAAGACAAAAGTTTAGATCGTCTACATGAACAAAGAAGAATAAAAACCCAACAATATATATACATGTATTATCAGTATAGGGAACCATTCAGAAACACACACCTCCGTGTATCTGCTCTGTTTTCTAGTTGTACAGTCAAGTTGGTATTATAAAATTAATGTATTTATGAAATCGTATATTATTTACAAATCATTCATATATAAAGGCGTTTCAGGGGAAGACCAAGATATTTAGGGGCATTTTTTTTTTTGTATCAACTTCGCCACTATTAACACTTCCCCATCCGCACCTCCCCAAAGTCGACGCAACATCTAAAATTTGTCAAATTTATACCAAACACAAAGAGCATGCACTATTTGCAAGAAATTAGAAAAGTACTATACATGTAGGTCAAGCTGTTGACAACATTATTGTTTTTTTTCTAATGCTTTATATATTACCATATTTCAAAAATATTTTGTCTTTAATACATTTCATAGGACGAATAAATAAAGTGTAAAAAATATTCTAGAAGTCATGCAGAAGATATCATAAATTTTTGTGACGTCCGTTATTATTTTCCGTTTCCTTGATCTTTTCTCATAATTTGTACGAATAAATAGGCACCTTTCAGTTGCTTTATCAAACAAAAGCAGTAATTAATTCAAAGAAATTCTTGTAAGTGAAATGTATCTTTGTTTGTAGAGTTATGTAGGTCAGAAAATGAAATAATTGTCATAGCGCTCTATAAAAGGCAGTGAGCCTGACCGACAGTGACTGATTAGGTCCAGCGCGCCATACCAACACTTGATTCTGGTCCTTTTAGCTGTTTACTGGTTTATCATGTAATGTACCTATACTTAGACAGCTTTCCCTCTCCCTAGGTGTCTAATTTGACTTTTCATTAATAACCTCCGTAACGCGGGATGTATTTATCGTATCCAGCGTCACGTAGGAGATTTGAAGGCGCATATTTAGTACGAAAGGCCATCTATCTACTTCAGAGAATGTTTATCACTATATGCCTATTACAAGGGACTTACTTCCTTTTGATTTGATATACACAATTTAGTACACATTAATTAGATATAGACTATATTGTGTTTACTGTATTCAAAGTTCATGTGCGGATCTAGAGGGAAATGGGGAGGGGGTGTCAGCAACCCCCTTGAAATTGTCAAAATACTGATTTGCCCCGTGTTTTAGTATAATTCATTTTCAAAACCATAGTCTGAATCCCCCACTCATTATCCGCCTACGAGCTTGTACACCCCCCCCTCCCTGAAATATTATAGATCCACCCATGATTCAAAGTGCTAGTATACGATTTATTGCTGTAGACGTAATTTCTGTTCTATTTATAATTATTCATAACTTCTACAATAATATTGGGAGAAATACTATGTATTGGTATGGATAATGGGTGTATGTTACTTATCAACAACTGACGAAATGTCCGCGTTACATGGTTAGACAACGTAAACAAGAACTAACACTCTCCACTCTTTACAAGATAAATAGACATCTTACACCAAATACGAGCCTCGGTCTTGTCATTATGGAACACTGAAAATAGGTTATCATTAGTATTCTTGACCGATAGAGTATGTCCGAAATATTCAATTTATCTAAGCAGGGCGAATATTCGTAGATAGTATCATAAAAAATGATAAACAAATAAATAAATAAATTGATAAATAAATAAATGAATGAATTTAAAGATAAATAAAATAGAATAAATTGATCACTAGTAATTAATTTAGATGAATAAAAATAAATGATAATGAATTACTCAATTAATCTATATCTGTTAAGAAAAATATAGTCAGAAACATTCGTTTATTTTCAAACGTTTCGGACTTTGGCCTTGGTGTGAAACGTTTGGAAATAAATATATATATAAAAAAGGTTCAATATTGATGTTGATGAATGAATAAAGTACTAGTATATAATTTAAATTATTTGTCGGATTACAATTAAAATTTTACTCGTAAGCGTTTAAAAATAAATGTGATTTGCGTAATTCTTGACAAATATGACGTGTGCGAATCCACAAAGTTTGTCAGGAAGGGTCTGCAGTCTTTGATTTTCAAAAAGATAAAAGCTCCACCATTTTGGTTTCGCAAATTTTAAAAGGGATGAGCTGATTCGATCCCTCCGCCTCTTCTCGAGACTAATTAATGCATGTGTTCTAAAGACAAACAATGCAATCTTTAAAATCAGAAATAATCATAGTTCCTTGATATTCTACATTTCGTCTTTTAAGGGAGATGATATCTTGAATTATGTTATAAAAGAAGGAAAAACCAAAACATATCTGTTGCAGCTAATATTGTCTTCTCAATTTCTTTTGGCAAAGATGCGTGTAAAAGTAAACGATGAGCAAACAAACTAAACATAGCACAATGCGAATTCAAAACCATCGGAGGGATTTTAGAAATATAGAGATAAGCATATCTATAGAGGGCCTCAATGCCTGAAAATTTAATTTATCAACAAAAGAATGTGTAAAAATCTATAAATATAAAAAAGCGAGAAAGTGCTAAAATCAATAAAATTTTGGTTAGCGTTCTGTAAACATACTAGTATGATAAAAAATTACCTCTGTACTCGCTGTGAAAATCACCAAATCCAAACCATGCCTGAGATCTTTGGATGAAAATTATTCCTAGCAACACGGTGGCTAGCGCAACCTTCAGCAACATGTTGCAGAGGAGTCTTACCGGCGAGGTCCAAGCCCAGGTAGAAGTACGAGCAATTTGGGCACGAGAAGTCTGTTATATTGTCCAGAGGGGGCAAAGGTCACGATGAACCCCCGAAACTGACGAAAGCGTAAAATAAATAAATCATAAGAGACAGTCTATAGTGTCGCCTTAATGTAGTTTAAAGCTTCGTAAATGTTATAGTTATTTATCAAATGGTATGGTCTAGAAAATCTAAAAATATAGAAGTCCAATTTCCCCCCATGTCCTTCCAAAAGAAGAAGAAGAAGAAGAAGAAAATAGGAATGCACTTCGAGATATCGTTACCCGCTGTGCATGGTCTTTTCATGATAATACGTCTGTTGCATATATATTTCGGTAAAATAATAATTTTCCTATGGACATCAAGAGACAACAGCGGGGTTACAAAACACTATTTTGTTCTTGATTACAAGTTTGAGTTCTTTTAAAATAACTCAGTGAAGAAGAGGGGAGGGGGACTCGGGTATTAAATGAAAAACCCGGATTACTACAACAATTTCATGTTGTAGTTTGATCATGATACACATTTTCCACATAAAATCAGATTCTTAAAAGAGTTTTAAGTTGTGTGTCGTATAATGTCTTAAGTGTGTTGATGTTTGAGGGACACATTCTATCTTCATATAGAGTTTGTGTCATACGCCTGTACACGCAGGGAAGTAAAAAGACGGAGAAGGGTGTTCCAGTTTATGAAGTTCGAATTTGAACTCTAATACGATTGTCACAATAGCATTACTTTATACCATTGCCACATCTAAATTATCAGTGGACACCTTTCTCTCAAAAACCTTTAAATGGATTTGAATGAAACTGGGTGGGCTGATTGATATGTTGTGAGCCTCGGTTTTCTGGAATGCAGAAGGTATTCTGCTGATAGATTAGTCCTAAAAAGACAAACAATCAATGGCACATACTATTCTTCACTTTTGACATAGATACGAGAAAATATTAAACTTAAGCGCCGTGGAAAGCTTAGTTAGTTGAAGGTGTTTTGTTCCATCAGGACAATATGCTCCTGTTTAATCACAAGTCTGTCATTGTCATGGCTGCCATTCATGACTATGGCTTTAATTTGATTGAGCATGCGCCTTATTCACCCGATCTTGATCCATCAGACCAAATTCATCTATTCCCAAAACTGAAAGCGGCTATTTCTGGCACCCACTTTCAGTCCGATGATGACGTCATACTTGCAGTGGATGGCTTTCTGGCCAGTCAAGATAAGGAGTTCTTTAGAAGTGGTATTGAGGCCCTTAAACACCGGTGGCAAAAGTGTATATATGCTGAAGGGGATTATGTAGAAAAATAATGCAATATGTCTGATAAAATTCAAGGCAACTCCATAAATACTAGGCTCACAACATACATTTTGTATAATACATGTATAATATATTAATCAGCCCTCGTATATTTGCAAAGAGTACTTTTAAAGGTATCCTAAAAAAGACAAAGTGCTATAGTAGTCTCAAACTACATCTTTCATTTTTTTAAATCAAATCTACACTATTCAAGTAAATAGCAACCGTATAAAAGCACCCCATTATTTAAGATTATTTTAAAAAATCGGTAAAAATAAGATATGGAATAATGGATGGTGACCAGGAGAGTTCATAAACATGAGATAAAAAGTAGTTGTTTCAAATATTGAGTGTATAAAATTAAAAAAAAATTAATAATATAACATTTAAAAATGTATTAAGAATTTAGATGGTGATTTTTTTTTTTCAAACTATGACTTGTGATGGTAAAAAATTGTACGAATGACAATATGTTAAAAAGGGGACGGTTCAAAAAGTGCAATATTAAAGTAAAAACATGTTGGTAGTTAACATAAAGATAAAACTGAGATATATTTTAAGCTTTTAGAAGCCCATTTAGAAGGGGAGGAGTTACTTTAAAAACTGTGGGTGTGTTGTCTGTTTAAAATCCAGGGGTACTGTCCATTAATGGGATTTTACAGTAATATTAATAGTTCTATCCTGCACGATTTAATCTGACGTAAGGTATAGATATATAGTCCCTGCAGGTATTTTCCATTTTGTTGTACTGGTCATTTGCACGATTCTGGGCCCTTTTCTCGAATTCTGTCCATATAGAAGGTGTAGTCTGTATGAGCAGGGTCTTCTATGTATTAGTCGGGTGACCAAGAGCCTAAAAAATAAGATTTAATTTCCATTCTTAGTGCAAGGCTAAATTGTATACCAAATGAAACTATAGAGTTTCAACTTTCAAAATTGAGATGTCGTCAAAATATTTTGGGGTGCCTTCATTGTTTATTTAGAGGTCAAAGGTCATAGGGGTCAAATTGCGTTTATCTTACTTTATGCCTCTTAAGGGTTTAAAAACTGTGTAATTCAAATGAAATAAGCAAGCAAAAACTTTCTTTTGGACAAAATTCGCATGAAATAAAAGAATCTTAATTTTTGTAATATTTGATGGCTTTCAGTGTATCGATGACGTCATAAAATCTATTTTTAGACTCGTCCTATTTCTACAATGAATTTTCATTAAAATTCCACAATTTTCTTGTATATATATGTTACTAAGGTACTTAAAACAAACCCCTGTATACGCAAAATACATAAATGCACAAATCTGGAAGCTTTGCAAATAAATTACCGGTCTGTTGATAACCTATTTTGTCCATTTGCCACTGTATCTACCATAGACATGTGTTAAACAGTGTCTTTAAAACTATGATTAGACATAAGTATTGATTGCTAAGTGAAAGAGCTTTCATATTTCATATTAATATTCCTTGAAACAATACTTTTCTGAACACCGACCTAATTTTGTTGTCGTAGGCGAATACAGAGTTTTCAAAAGGAGGGATTTTAAGACTTTAAAAATATTTTAAGAAAGGGAGGGGGGTCGAAATGGCTATTGTATTATTTTATTTTTCAACTTACTTTTAGAATTTTTTCTTTATGAATACTTCCTGGGGATGGGAACAGCAAGCAGGAAATTTTGACGAAATGAAGTGTACATTTGTACAATACATTTGGTATAATTCAGTCATTTCTGGTAGAACAATAGTAATCAAAATTTGATGCTATACTACTGATCCGCCGGGCAAAGCGAGGCTGGAGATTTTTAGAATATTTAGAAATATTTTTTCGAAATAAGAAAAAAAATTAAACGAATGAGCAAGAAATTATTCTTCAAATTTTACGCCGGAAACAAAGGTTGGCTGTAGACATCCTGTAGCAATGAACACATGCTCAAAACTCAGTGCACATAGGCGGATCCAGAATGTTTAAATGGGTGGGGATGAGATTTAGAGGATTAAAAAAGCTAACACATCATAGTATGTTTTCTTTTTTACATTTCATACATATATACATGTATATATGCTGGCGAGCGAAGACAACCGATGATTTTCAAGAATTTAGGAGTACATGGTGTCTAGAATTTATTCCTTCTCTAGGAGATGAAAAAAAAATGAAATGAAAACCAGAGATTTATCTTGTATTTTTGCGAGCGAAAGGAGCCGGAAATAGATTATACGTTAAATTGAGTTATTTCCTGTCATTACTTTGGCGGGTAATACCTTCCCACCATATCTGTTTCTCCCCTCCCGTCCCTTTACATATGATCGACCTACTTATCTAAAATCTTAGATGTACCAAATCTAAGTGAAATGTTGTTGAAATTTCACACTTATTTCTTATGTTATTCGGGCATCATATGTTGATTCATATTGGCACATTAAAGCACAAAATAAAATTTCTTGGGGGCACAAAATGTTGACGTTTCATGCAAAAAATAGCATTTTTTCGAAAATCAAATTAAATTAACCGAAGCCCGTTTGCTTCATTGAAAATAACAATTATTTACTAAAATTATTTATTAAAATGTAATCATGATAACTAGTTATCATGATTTTATTTTGGTTAAGCCCCTAGGTGAATCAAAAATGTAATCATGATAAAAGTATTACATGTACTTTATATCGCAATAGAATTGCGTTATATTGTAATGGTAATGCGTTATACAGCAATTAAATTGCATTATAGCACAATTTTATTGCTTAATAACGTAATTTTATTGCAATGAAATTGCAGTTTATTGCAATAATATTGCGTTGTAACGCAAAAATATTGAGATTTAACGCGATGGAAATGCGTAAGAGCGCAATTTTACTGCCTAATAACGCAATCTTATCACAACAAAATTGTATCATATTGCAATAAAGTTGCAATAATATTGTATATATCGCAATGATATTGCGTCATATCGCAATAAAATTGCGTAATATAGTAATAATATTGCGTTATTTCACAATAGTATTGTTATATAGCAATGATATTGCGTGATATCGCAAAAGGATATTATAGATTTGCGAAACATTGTGATCTTATGCAATACATCTGAAAAATATCGAAACAATATTGCGAAATAACGCGTTATTCTTGCAATATCACGCAATATAATTGTAATAAACATTGAGTAAGTACCTATCATATATTCATTCTCAAAGTCGAGAAAGCAAGGCAAAATGATTAGAATTCCCACAGTAACGGTTGCAAATTCGGAATGAATAACGACCAGGTCCCGGGGGGAGTCAGCGTCCTGATTGCATGCAACACTTGTCGCAACAGCTCCTTGGAAACTTGTCAAATTCGGTAATTGTCTCGATGTACATATTGATGTACACATCAGGTAGTTGATGATGACAATCATTCATAAAACGAATAACTAAAACGCATATCTATTGTGACATAGCGATAAAATGCAATACCTCCGAGGAATAACGTAACAGAATTGCGAAATAACGTATAATCCTAGCGAGATGACACATCATTATAGCAAAATGACGCAATATTATTAAGATATAACGCAATTATGTTGCAAAGTAACGGAATATTATTGCAAAATAACGCAATGCTTCCGAAATAATATGCAATATTATTGCGATATAAGGCAAATTGATACATTTTGCCTGTAATATGAAATAATCTTGAAGTTCCCTTTTCTTGAAATATCATAAGTCTTTAAACACCTCTTCAACCTTTGAAAAAATCCTGGATCCGCCTTATGTATTTGTTTATCCTTTCAACTGCTAGTGGTTTATAGTGCTCTTTCAGCCTGATTTGAATCAAATCTGATACGACATACGTTCACAGGCCGGCCGCCATGTCAACGTAACAGACGTCAAGTTGACTGTGCATAAGTGAATGCATATAGTTCTGCATCTATGTAGATTTTCAAAACATGCTTTAATTCTTCAAACAAATAAATATTTCACTCACTTCCTCAATGTAGCAATATATATTTTCATTTCTTTTTAGCAAATCGATACTGATCAATGCACTGTTCTTACACAAGCAACGACAAAATTCCGTGTCATACGTCAAAAATGACGTCGCAAACAATAGACCATACTCCACTTCACATGAATATATTTTGCTTTATCACGGCGTAAAGTCATCTAAGGTTAAGAAATTAGTATTATCAAAGTATAAATAAAAGATATTAAGCGTTATGGCAAAATAAGCCAATTTCGCCGTTCATGGTTCTTGTCCTTTTCACAGATTTATGCGTTGCCAATTTTTCACATAAGTCAAACTTTTTGAGACCAAATTGCAACTTTACAACTCTCTTTTTATATCCATTTACATACACATCTGTGTTGCTGGGGTCTCTATGTTTTGCGGTCTTGTTTGTGTGGGTCATCTTACAGTGAGGAGGTTGTTTTACACCACAATTGTACGTTCTTCGAGACCTCTGGGTAATTGGAAAAGTGAAGAGGGTTTTGCGCACGTAATCCAGGATAACCACACCATTTGCTACTTGCGTGGCAAATGGCCGTCCAAAGTCGGCACTAGTTGCCCATTAGTCTCGTCGGTTTATGTGTAGTCTTTTTGTGTTTGATGTTTACTTGTCGTGTGTCTCTTTTTCGTCTCATACTATGCTCGTCTTTTGTGTTTTTGCATCGGGTGTTTTGGCGTTTTGCTGTTGGTGCTGCAACAGGGTCTTGTTGGAGATCCCCTCCCTTCTTTTACCTAGGATTTAGAATGTAAAATTTATATTATTCGTAGAGTATTCAATTTTTTTATTATTATTATTATTTTTTTTTGAAATCGCGTCTTTCAATTTTTTTTATTTTACGATGAATACAAATGTTATATTCATTGATTCCTATTTTCTGTGATAGTTCCTTTAAAACCAAGTTTTTCACCCCAAAAGGCGTTTAATGCAACAAAATAAACCCTTATTTTTGCAATGGAAATTTCTTTGAAACATGATTTTTGTCTGGAAAGGCGATTTATGCTAAAACAAGATAGGTTTCGAAGGATCAAGAGGTATGCACAAATCGACATCATGCATGAAGAGGTATTAACAACGAAAGAACGCATGACAAGCATACACTACTTATCTCTATTAGTCGCTATTGCAGGTGGAAATTATTGGAAGAAATATTTGTTGGTATATTGATAAAAATGCTCTAATGTACCATCGAAACAGATCAATATTAAAAAGAAATATTAAAACAACTTAAGAACATAAAGTATTCGGAATCAAAATTCAGAAGTAAAGTGCTGTCAAAAGATGCTTGTTAAAATCGTAGTATTGTTCAGAAATTGTCTTCGAGAGTGGATGAAAATTACTTTAAACGACTTCTAAATTAGGAATCGATAGGATGTTTCGATTGTGAAGGTGAAATTGTCACATTTCAGCAAATTTGAAAAAAGACTTACATTAGCATTCAAAATATGAGAATTTTCCACCATTTTTATTACGTCATTTCAACGTCAAATTTGACGTAGTAGGCACCCGTAAAAGTTTTGACGACATGTCAAATCGTAAACCTTAGACCATAACCTTTCATTTGATACCAAATATAGCCTTGCACTAGGAGTGGACATTAAACTCCTAAAATAGAGCACTTTTTTAGGCTTGGTCACCGTACTATATGTGATGTTTTTTTTTTTAATGTTTTTCTTCTGCTAGCTTAGTGATCCCCTCATTCTTTGAACAGTGTGACATATAGATGTAAGATGAGCTTGAGTATACCGGAACATTAACACCGTAACTGATCCTTAAATAGTGTGTACTTCCGCTTAGCGACGTTGTGGCAACGGCGGCAAAACGTCCCATTCTTGTGCTGAAGAAAAAGTGCACAAATTTTTCGTTTCCATCAGCTAAAATAACGAATAAAAAGTAACAGTATATATATTATATCCACAAGAAACTAGCATTATGATCGATTTTATCAAATAAACTAAATTGAATACCCTACGAAAGATTTGTATATTACACTTGACATAGTCGCGCAGGAAAATATTTCTGTTTCCGTTCTCGAGAAGTTTGGAGCCACACGCGACAAATTGTGAACAACAATAACACAGCTTTTACAGTCATACACAATGGCACAGGGTGATCCAATGAAGTGGCATCTGCCAGGCTGGAGAATAGAGCAAAAATATGCACCTGGTGTATTGATAGGAAACTGGTCTGAGGAAAGATACACAGTAGGTTATTTCACCCTGTACTCAGCTCTGCACTACAGTGTACACTCTCATAACCATGAAACATCAGTGGTCAACTTTATGACTGTAAAACTTTAGTGATCAAGATAAGAGGAATGTTTCTACTGGGATTCATTGCGCTTTCCAGTAACTTGATACAGGGATCTAACTCGATTGACATCATGTCATTGTCTTTAGAAAGGCAGTGGCTCTGGATACCAATGTTCGTATCTTTAGACCTATGTCTCAGCGTACGAACATGTTTCCGATTGGTCTGTAACTGTCACGTGACTTGGGTCATGTGTCCATAACAAAATAAAAAGTTGATTTTTGTAACCATATCTATACGAGTTTATTCTGCATAATCTGTAATTTAGCAACCAGGACAAGAGGCTATTTTCTATACTCTCAATCATAATAGTGATCACTGATCAGTAATAGACGCGCACTTGTCAGTTGTTGTGTGCATGTACTGACGTTCTGTTGCTCCAGCGGAATTTGAAGTTTTTGAAAGTTTTGAGACGATAACAAATACTTGCATGTAGCTGCAGCTCCGTGCTTTTTACTTAATTAACTTTTCAGAATATGTCACAAAAAAGATACAATTTGAACACTAGATGCTTTGAAAAAAAAACGAACCAAATTGAAATATATATGCAGAAGCTCACTACGATTTGTGTTCGTACGCCAAGACATAGGTCTAAAGATACGAACGTTCGTATCCGGAGCCACTGCCCTTTAGAAATAGGCGAATAAATGTCAAGACCCATTTTCTTAGATATATTTCGATAGATTAATTCATACTGTATCTTTATACCAAATTTGAAATGCTTGCAAGAAGAGATATAGGGTACCCTCTACCATGTCTATTTTGAGCGCCACATTTCAGGGTCAGACAAAAGTTGTCAGTTAATGATTAGTGAGACATTACCAAATCTGGTCACCAATCAATTATCAAATGGTCTCAACACTTCAAAAACATACACCTACATGATATCACCTTCTCCTTCTTCTTCCACGATATTTTCATTGTGACATCAAATTAAAAATCATGACAACGCAGGGATTTTTTTAGGGGTGAAATATATCTTGGTACTAAAGGTGTCTATGTGCATTTATTGGTCTTCATTAGAAGCGAATTTTTGCTTGTTTTCTCAATTTATTTGTATATTTTTTTTCCCAATTTCTACCAAATGTCGCTATTTTCCCCAATTTTGAAGGCCCAGGCCCCTGGAATCAAAGGGTAAAAAAAACCCTGCAACACATAAAGTCAGTGCGATCAAATATGACGTCACAATTAAAAACTTTTGCCAAATGATGTGATGTCTGCAGGTAAATCAAGGTTTGAAAAGGTCATAGATATTTTCTGGAAAATGGACTATTGAAAACAATTATAAGAGACCCATGGTCCACATCGCTCACAATTTAAATGAATTGGATTCAATGAGTTGTGTGCATGTGTTTCTTTCAAGATGTGAAATTCAATATGAAAATTATGAGCAGTAAGTACGGTCATACACAAAGATTAATTGTCTCAGGAACCTCAGATTTTGCATAAAAATTGAAAATAAACAATATATCGCAACATATCGCAAACAGCTAAAAAATATTGCGATACAAATGAATATTGCGACTCTCTTTTGGTGCATCATTTCACCCCTATAGCATACATCGAAGATAAATGCACTTGCTTTGTGTTGCAAACCCGTATCAATAATGGGTAAGGGTTCCAACTCTATTCCTTCATGAAGAAAATTTCAAACCAGTTTTCATGCACCAGACACGTGTTTCAAATATTAAATTCTCATCAGTGATGCTTCCAACCAAAGTGCTTTTCATAAGCAGTCCAAATTAATTTCACTAGCGCCCTCTTGCGTTATTTTTAGAATTTAAATTTTTAAACACAAATTAAGACAATTATATACCATCAGAAATGAATGATTTGTCATACATGTAGTTCTTCTCATTTGAAAACAAGTTTTTTCTTGGCACAAAAATTGTCATATCAGTTTGTAAATCATGCAGAGTGAGATTGCCGTCATGTATAGTATACTAAGATTTATCATGATTGTTCTTTGTAATCCATTTCAAAATTTTCTTTGCAGTTTCAAAAAGGAACAACACAACACAACAGTACAAATAGGATAGACTTTAGAAACTTTGGTAGTCACCGACCAGATGTCATTGTTAGGAGGAAAGCTTTGCTGAGAAATGATGGAATGGGACAGGAATATATATTCCATCACCATGGAAACAAATATGCAAACAATACTATTTCATGGTAGGCCAATAAATTGTTTTATTTTGGTTGAATTGACCAGGTCACATACTAAATTAGTGCTAGTATGTTTCATTTTATGAATTTCAAGTGAGTATCACAAAAATCAAGTGATGAGCTTAAAGTAAAGATTTCATCTAACAGACCTTCAACTTCAGACAAACTATGCCTGCATGCAGTGTTTCAAAGAAATACCCTCAAGAGAGGGAGGGGGGGGTACCTCTCTTCCCCCTCCCACCCCTCCCTCCCATTTGTTGCCCTTCCCTCCCTCTCTCCTCTTTCACCCTGTCAACCCCCTCTTAAGAGGTGGGATTTGTAAATGTAAGAAATTTTCTAAATGATGAAATTTTGTGATCATGGTGATTACCCATTAGATAATTATAAATCATAAGTTATGAAAAATGGGAGAAGAGAGATAAATGTAAAACAGAGTTGGGAAATGTATCCATGTATTTAAATCAGATAGAATTATCTTCATATCTTGAACTTGAAAATATCAAAGTAAAAAACAAAACAATTGAACTAAAGGATTGAAAATGTAATAAAGTGATATGTTGTTTTATGAAGGTATGATGAGCAGTACAATGGGCGGTTTCAGGAGAACACTCTACCAGATCTGAGAGACTGGAATGGACATAAGCTGGCATGGGCTCCAGAAAAATCTGACTACCCAGTACAAGGTAATACTCTGTTCTTATACTTACATGATGTTAACGGTCTATAGTCTGTCACGTAACCATGAATGGGCTCCAGAAAAATCTGACAATCCTGTAACAAGGTACTCTTCTGTTCTGTTTCTACTATTTACATGATTCTTAGCAGCATAATATATATTTGCCATTTGTCCATCATCTGTTTGTCTGTCTCACTTTAAACTTGACTTGTGCTACAGCCACAAATAATTTGTATACAGGTATTATCTTAATGTACTCTGTAGTGAAGTGAAAGATTTCTCGTTCTAATTCTATTTTGCTGATGAAATATCATTTTTGCTAGTGAAATAAGTGAACAAATTAAAAAAGAAAAAAAGATCTGAGAAGAAATTTGTTTTTCTCGATAATGATCCTTTATCAAAACGCCAATATTATGGTCATAGTTTCAAGGGTATGTTAGAAATGATTTCGTCTATAGCTTCCGATGTCTGTTCATTTGACTGAATTTTCTCGGCCATTCTCAAGCTGGGTTCTATATCAATTTACACATAATACACACCTCTACACCTCCTTACAAGAGTTTTCTGTTGATTGCAACAATTTTCAGTTTGTTTATGGATTTACCTTGACCCAAATATTTGACTTTCTTTTGTCAAGGCATAATAATCATGATGTCTTCTACATTCTACTGGTATTGCATAAATTGCTGATATTTCACATGACTGTATTCCTTATTTATATTACCAGGTGGTCCCACTAACTTTGGTCTTCACCAGAAACTTCAACAGCGATGGAAAGACCAAATAGCAGATGAGGTCAAAGGTGACTTCCTGTCTACATATCAAAAGTCGTTCATCCAGCCAGGAAACGAGAACATGGTGCGAAATAGGTACGCTATTTCCAGGGATATGTCCACGTCGTTACATCCATATAACAAAATCAATGCAGACTTGAAACTCAGAAATGTCACTGCCTTCAAATCTCCTGAGCGACTGCCGGAGATTGCCTCTGTTTGAGGCAGATAGAAAATAAACGGTATTGAAACAAACAGGCTTCAAAATGCTATTAGAAGACTGACATTTAATAATTGTTGTAAAGCTATAATATCAATTTTGATATCCTTTTACATTATAATTACATACACCAGTGCACCTTAAATTTCTTTATATGATCATTGATTTTTTCGTCTAAAAAATTTTATTTATTGTGCATGAATTTCCTGATTCCAATTTATCCCTACCAGTAATTATGTTTTCTACTCTTCCATTATATTTTGGCAAAAATGACAAAATATATTTGTTCATCAGAAATAAATGTAATGGGTTGATGAAGCTATTTGATATTTGTTAAATCAGAGCATCTTGTATATTTTTGATTTATAGACATAAAATTTTGTAAATCATATTGATAGGTATAAATTGTTAACCCAGTAAGAGTTTTTAAGCCTAAATAATATTGCAATAATATATAAGCCATTGAACATTACGGCGTTGTATTCTATGCTATATATGTATATGTATTTTCATGAAATGACTACAGAGATTTTATTTCTTTAGAATACACCGTGGGGTATCACGTGATACACAAATGATATGTTCCACGGGAATCCCCTTTGATTGAACCAAGTAAATACTGTCTAAATCTACTTTATATGAATTTATTTTAGGCGTAACATTTGGTCATTATTATAAATTATATGATGGTAATTAATTCTGGTCAAGAATAGACGTTTAAACAGAAAATTTTTTATCTATCCGTGCACCATATCATAACATGTGGCGAGCATTGAAAAATTTCTGTTTAAGTGCTCTCCGAATACACGTCTATTCTTGACCAGAATAAATTACCATCATATAATTGATAATACATGTAATGACCATATGATAGTCCTAAAATAAATTCATATAAAGTAGATTTAGACAGTATTAACTTGGTTCAATCAAAGGGGATTCCCGTGGAACATATCATTTGTGTATCACGTGATGCTCCACGGTGGAATAGAAAGTGTCATCATAAGAACCATCTTATACTATATCCAATATATATATAACATTATAAAGTACCAATACGGGATCCCATATAAAACTATACCCGATATAATATTATAGATTCTCTTTGTGCCACCACCTTCTCTGTTCATCCAGTCATACATGTATAGTATTATTATACAGTTTTCTATATCATATATATCGTATGCTCAATCGTCCAGTATTTTTGCTTCGGCAGTCTCTGAGTATTATATGCCTTATCTATGTACATCCAATGTCCAATAAGGTCTTTTTATGATGTATTGTTATTTCCTATATATGAAAGGTTAATAAAATTTGTCACGAAATATTACCATTTTACTAGATCATGATGTCTAAACATAATGATATGTTAACAGTATGATGTCATAGGATTATGATGTCATAGTTTGATGTCATTATGATGTCATAGTAATATAACATCATACCATTATGATGTCAAAAGATAAAATATACTTTATTTAAAGTTGGTAAGTCATAATAACAGTTTAAGATAAGCTCTATTGAGCTATTAGATGGACATTACATAACACAATATAAACATGATGATGTAATAACATTATTTTGAAAACTATCATTTTAAGGAACAGTTTCTATAGAATTTGATAATGTCACAGTTAGTGTATGTGAGATACCTTTAGAAAGGGAAATAACTCTGTATCAGGAAAGAAAAACAATTGTTACCAATACTATCTGTGATATGTTAATGTAGAGTTTATGCTCTTTAAGTGCTTGATCATATAAATAGTCAGTATTTTTTGTTTGGTAGATAATTGTATTTGATCTACTTGTCCCCTTGTATTGTTTAATTCTTGAATCATGAGTGGAATTTGTATATTTCATATAAGTTAATATATATGGTGACAAGGTGAAATTTTTAGCCAAGCTTTATTATTATTCTTTGCTAATTTTTCCAATTAGAAATAAAGTTTATTTAACAAAAATTACCAAGGTTTAAATACATGTATATTGAATATCAAAATACGAATGAACTTTAAATATTTGATTGAACTATAATTTCAGCTATTTAATCAATCATTATTTCAATTGTTGTAAATGTATTAATTCATTTTGATATGATAAAAAAGAAGCTTAAAGGTTCTTGTTTAAAATGATGAAGAATTTTTGTTGTGTTTGAAATTTGGTAGCTTACAAAGCTATGTCAGTATTATATCACAAAATAATCAGTATTTGTCGACAGAATTTAAAAACTAATTCTGTGCATAAGGGTATCCACCAGGGTTCCTTCTTAATACTGTTTTCGTTTAATGTGTATTAAGAATTTAAAGTTTCTTGGTGTTAGTTGTATACACGAAAAAGAGGCATAGATAAAAATTATAAATGAATAAAGTTATGTCTGTAAGAAAGGGTTATCAATTACAAGATCACTGGAAAACCTTTCTATAACAATGCATTTCTGTAAACATTATACAGGTTTTATATGCATAATTTCTAATGACGATAAGGACTGCCTCATATTTCTGGGCTTTTGATATTTGAATCTCTTGCTTAAAAAGTATTTGATGAATTCTTAATAGAGAATAAAATGGGTACATTTGAAATATGATTCTTAGAAAAATGAGAAGTTTTTTTATTTGACTAATGTTTTTGGTATGAGGTGATTCACACTCCTGATCATCGTGTTCATTAACTGTTTTTTTGTTGCCTGTGTTCCATAACCCCGTCTTTGTTTGTTTTCTTGTTTTAGTATATACAGCTTTATAGCACAGAGTTTCTATTTATTTTTATGTAGATATACATTGTTAAGATTTGTACATTCATATAGTGATGTTCCTAGTATGTTGATTTTATAAAGACACTGTGATATTTATAAAATTTTCTGAATTCATGTATTAAATTAAAAAAAAAAAGAAAAGAGATTTATGATTGCTCATTTGTCAACTGATCAATTTTTCATTGGTCTAGATATTCTAATCTTTCCGTTTCCTGATCTTCCATCTTTTAACAATTTTATAGATTAGTTCAGTGATCAAACTTACTTGTCTAATTGTTCATTGGTCAACAAGTTGTTCCAAAATCATTGGACAGGCAGATTGACTAGACAGATATCTGATTGGTCTGGTTGATGATTTTCGGAGTTGGACCAAATTGTGTAATGCTGGATCTGGCGTTCAGCATTCATCTATAATGTCATACCTCCAAGTTAACCACCATACTGGATTACAACTCTCGGACTTTATCCATTTCTATGTTCCATGCAAAACATTGGGCACGGTCCATTTGATATTTGGGGGGGGGGGGGGGGGGGGGGCTTGGATTTTTTTTTCGAAAAAAATAATTTTGCTCTGAATTTTAATGAAAAAAAATAATTTGCTTTTGGTGTGACAGAAAAAATGATCTTGCTCTTACAAATAATCTTAATTTGAAGAATTACAATAAAATTTTGCTAAAATTCCAGAAAATTTTCTGGCTCGCTACGCTGGCGGCAGTTTTCAATTCATATTACAAAAATTTTGGCTCGCTTCACTCGCCATATTTTTTAAACAAAACATAAAGTTCCTATTTGAAAATATCAAAAGAATGAATGTTAAATGAAAAAAGAGGCTTCCTTTATGGCTTAAATACGTTATCAATATAATGTATTACTATTAATAGATGCATGTATCATAATCAATAGAGTCCAATTTTATATGCAAGTTTTGAAGGAGAACGTCTGTTTTTCACCAATTTTACAATTATAAATTTGAAAATGTGTCTTGAAGAACCTCTTACTCAGACCCTCTTACTTGTATCTTATATAAATTTTGTTTACTGAGGATTATATTGTAAAATTCTTTTATCTCTCTGTTTAGATGTGAATTAAATTTGTGCGTAAGAATGAAGTCATATTTTAGAGTTTTTAGTCAAAATAAAGAATTTCTATTGATAAAACATAAACATTCACCAATGTTAGAAAAAAAAAATTATTTGCTCCAACTTTGCAAGAAAAAAATAATTTTGCTCCTGTCTGGGGCGAAAAAAATAATCTTGCTCCGACAAAAACCCAAGCCCCCCCCCCCCCCCCCCCCCCCCCCCCCGAATATCAAATGGACCGTGCCTTGACATTAAAAGAATTATTGATACATTTTCAGAGGAGATTTCATAACTAACTACTGACTATTCTGTAAGAACTTCCTATTGTTCGTAATTCTCTTCAAGACATTGATGTATACGATGTAAAATCTTCAAAAAATTTGTTAAAGTAGAGCATAAAGTACACTTATAGTAAGAATAATAATGGTCCTATAAAATATTTCTCCTTCCAGAATCAAATGGCTGATGAAGTTTGACAAAGAATCAGGGACATTGCAACGTAAGAAAAACATGAGAGACAAAAGATCAAAGTAGGAAGCTGAAGAAATAATGTCCATTTCTGACCAAAATAAATGAATTTTGAAGCAGATTTACTAATATTACCTCTTGTATTTGATGTTGCAAGCAGATCACCTATAATAGATGAGTGTCAACAATTTGCTCCACAGTCTTTATTTAAGAAATAACAACTAACTAGCTGTGGTTTGTTGTCCAGTAATTTTCTGAGTCGCATGAACCTCTTAAATTATCACCAAGCTGCAAAGCGGCGAGTTGATAATTTGATTGGTTCATGCGACGAGGCGAATTACTTGACAACAAATCACAGCTAGCTATAGTTGTTATTTCTATTCTAATATTGTTCTGCACGAGATCTATAGCACGTGGATGGGCGGAGCTTAGCAAACTGGAAGTTTGAGGAGGTTGTTTTACACCACAATTGTACGTTCTTCGAGACCTCTGGGTAATCGGAAAAGTGGGAGGGTTGTGCGCACGTAATCCAGGATAACCACACCTTCTGCTATTTCCGTGGCAGATGGCCGTCCTAAGTCGGCACCGGTTGTCCATTGGCCTCGTTGGTTTATGTGTAGTCCTTTGTGTTTGATGTTTCTGTGTTGTGCGTTGACGTTCCTTGTCCCTTATGCGTCTCTTTCGTGCTTGTCTGCTTTGTGTTTTTGCATTGAGTGTTTTGCTGTGGGTGCTGCAACCGGGTGTTGTTGGAGATCCCCTCCTTTGTTTTATTGGAGATTTTACACAGGTGAGTTCTATATTACATATATGGAGAAAATATCAAGTCATGTTAGAATATATTATATTTGATCACTAATGGACCATGGGTGATCATCATAAATTTGGCTTTAAATCTGAAAGGTCAAGGAAATCGGAGATGGTGACAGATAAATGCTATCAATCCTATATACAAAGTAATCATCAAACCCATCATATTGATGAGTGTTTTGAGTTTAGTAAGTTAATTAAAGGGAAAGGTCATAGATAAATGATATAGAAAAATCTTTTTAGTATGCTGTTTCAAACCAGCCATCATCAAACTAACGGGTAAACAATTGATTTAAATGCAGGTTATTTACTTAAGGCATATTAGATGTATGGTGTGTTTTTCGGACAAATTGCAAAGCTCGACTTTTGATAACGTGAGGTTGGTGAGCGGACTAGCAGGTGAGTGGGCGTCAATCGTAAGTCCAATATGTTTAGTACTATTGCTGTAAAAGCGTAGTAGAATTATAAATACACATCGATAGGAGATGTGCACTATTGATTTTGAGATCATAAGGTCAAGGTCATTGGATTTTGATGATTGAAAATGGTTTCCAAATTTGAATGGAGAGTGTATTTTACCTATCGTCACGAAACTTGATACATGTAGTAATGTTAATCTTCTAGCTATCATCCTCCAAGGTCATGTATAGAACTATAGAACGTGATGGGAAATGAATCCCAGATCACAAAAGAGTTTGTAGGGCACCTCTTTACCTTTTTGAACAACATTTCAAACCAATGCTAATACACCAGACACGCGTTTTGTATAGTAATTAGATTATTATCAAAGGTACTTCAAGCCAGTGAGATTTCCAGTCAAAAGGTCAAGGCCATAGAACCTTGAGTATTGAAAATGGATTTCATGATAAAAATGGAGCGTTATTGACCATCTAGACTGGAACCTTATATAAATGTTCTGTAGGAAGGGGTCACTACTATGTCTTACAATGCTACTGTCAATAGTGCAGCAAGACATTATTCACTCTCATTTGTAAAAGAAAGAAGTGGATCTCCAACAAGACCCGGTTGCAGAACCCTCAACAGAATATACTGAAACACCCCAAACACAGAGTAGGCATAAACGGCAAGAGACGCCAGGGACACGGAACACCAAATGTAATTAAGTTTCACACATCAGCAACGGTGCATCTGTGAGACACACAACCCGGTTATTCTCTAAAGACTATCTTCCAGAGTAGTAAAGATTTTAATGCAAGGTTCGAAGTTCAACGTGACATCAGCCATATATTTAATTTGATTCGGTGCATGTATAAACAAAATGTATGTACCCTTCTATGCAAATCGAAGTGTTCTCTTCCTTCACAACTGAGATGGCATGGTCTTTAAGTAATTATCATACCCTATGAGCTTGACATATTTTTTTGTTTTATTGAACACTGCTTTGCCTCAGTCAAGAGCGCGCACTAAGTTTGTTTCGAGCCCTTGGGCTTCGGACAAAGTTGTCGATCTCTTGTTTACGCTATCTTGCTAAGTCGATCAATAATTGTGTGTATGATCAAATTGCCAGCTCCAGTAAATACTATATTGAAATCGTGCATGAATTGGTGGAAAACTTAAACAAAGAAGTTTGTAATTGTTTCTTTATCATTCTCTCTTACTCGAGATATGGATCCTATGCCTATTTCTTCTGTTAATTGTCTTTTAATTTCGGCTCCAAGTTTTGTCAAGGTTGTATTGTGAAATGTACTTAAATGAAAATGACCAAGTACCATTGGAGGGATGGTGCAAGAGTGTAAGCCTCCTATATTTTCATTATTATTCATAATGAAATATGAAAAAAAAAAAAACAGTTGAATTGATGGAATTTCAAATGTAACGCGGAAATAACATGTCGCCATAGAAAATCTTATCTCTGGCATCATCGTTGGTACGTAAAACACCGTTTCTTTTTATTAAGCGGATGACCGTCAAAAGTAAGTGACAATAAACATTGGTTTTTGTTATTCGTTGTCGCTTTGATATACCGGTATGTCTGCTATGATTCTTTGTTCGCCTAATGTCCCCTTTTCTTTGTTGAAGTTCCTCTGTAAGTGTCTGGTGAACACTGCTTTTCCCAGTCTGCCGGTGTGTTCCGCTGTGGTGGCACATGGTGATCTTATCATTGTTTTTAAACACCACAGACACGTAAACAATACGCAGACAAGGGCATTTTTGTATATAAGCACAGAAGATAGATGAATATATGTCGACCGACCATTGCTCCTAGTGAGGCTCGAACCAGCAACCTTTCGGTCACTGGCCCGACGCCCTATCCACTAAACCACGGGGCTGACAAGGTGATCTTGCTCGAGATCTCTTCCACAACATTTCATATTGCGAAGTATACCAGAGAAGTGGCAATCCATAGTTCAGAGTTTAAAGATCCAGGGGAACAATAATGTAAGTCTCCATTAACAAGGCAATCGCAAACCCCGAATGGAGGTAGAACCAGGTGCCCGGGAGGAGTGAGCGTGCCAAATAGAAATGTGTCAAATCCGCTCTTATCAGCCACTATAGAACTTCCTTAGTGGCATCTTAAGCCGTTCCCCTCAATAACCATGAGCAAGCAGCTAACTACGAGCCTCTTTGTCATCCTGTTAATCCTTAGAGTCAGATACAAAACAAACTTGAAATGTATATTATTGATAAATATGGATAATGAACATATCCCTGTATTCAGTACAAATCGACAGTTAAAAAAAAATCAGAAATCGAAGGCATATAGAATCAGGATAAAACAGAAACCAAAGCAAACAAACAAAAACCTCTACCACATAATGTTATGAAATATATGCACAACCTATGTAATTCCATGAGATGAAACTATTGGAAAGTACATGTTTTAATTTGCTTGCAAACAATCGAGACATCACAATACATAGACTCTACAGAAACATGCCTCAACGGGTGTTCTAATCATCAAATGGAACCTGCGGTGACATAAAATAAACACAAAAAAGTACCTAACAGTTATTCAGTCTCACATTCGAGAATTCACTAGAAATCGTAATTTCTGAAATGAATTTTGGTGGCTGCGATGGAAGCATCACTGAAGAAAATTGAATATTCGAAACACGTGTCTGGTGCAGGAAAAATTGGTTTGGAATTTTCTTCATGAATGTACAGAGTTGGCACACTTCCGTATTATTCAGAAAACAAGGATGAAACGGATCATAAGAATTTTGGTGCATTCTACATGTACGATAAATGCACTTGCTGTTTGTTGCAACCCCGTAACAAAACACAAATTAAGACACATATTCTAAAAAAGAAAAGATATCGATGATGATATTTTTCCCAAGGATGGTTAATTTTAATTTTAATTTTTTGGTGTGTATAAAATCATTATTTGCCTCCACTGTACTTGTTGCCATATTTATTGTAACTACCATAGCCGCTCTTTTTCCTGAAATTAGATATAACAATTTATTTTATTAAAAGAAAAGTAAATTACCTAAGATACAGAAATGATTCGACACCCTCACAAATCGATATGGTAAAATGATATTTCGACATACATAAATTATATAACTATTGTAATAAACACTACAGAAGTATCTATCAATTATTCAGACTCATAGTCGAGAAGCAAGGCAAAATTATCAAATTTTCCATTGGAAAGGTTGCAAACCTCGGAATGAATAAAATTCCGAAGTGAGACCAGGTGTCCGGGGAGAGTCAGTGTCTCCTGATTGCATGCAACACCCATCGCAACAGCTCCATGGAAACTTGTCAAATTCGGTGATTGTCTCGATGTACATTTAAGAAATGACTGTCTTACTTTTGGTGTTTATGGGTGTATAATTCTGGTTGGAAACGTGCCAATTCCGTGAATCGCGAAGCGATTCTCGGAAAATTTGCACGTGTCCAACAAGAATTATACACCCATGAACACCAAAAGTAAGACAGTCATTACTTATATTTACATTTATTCTAAATATCTGTCATTTTTATTTTCATGCACTTCGCATATTTTGCCTGTTTTAGTGTCAAATGTATTTGAACGTTGGTAAATTCTCCATACATGCAAAACTTGCACGTGAGCAACCCAAGTTATTGGAATATAATTCTAGTTGCCTAATGGGCGTTCAACATGGGGAATCTACTAGTAATGTAAATATATTGATGTACATATCAGGTTAGTCCTGGTCAGGACTTTTAAAAGTAACTATCAGGATATCAGGTAAATATCATTTCCTTTTTAGCTGTCTTGTTTGTGTTGTGATCTTACAGTGAGCAGCAATCCTATTCAGCGGTTTCTTTCATCTCTGATATATGTGAATATAATATTCAGCAAAAATAATCAGCAACATTTTGATTATCAATTAAGAGCACGCCATCGAATGGGATGCTAGTTGTTTCTTCTCGAGATAGAGCAAATACTGAACAACTAGGCTTCACATGATTATCGAAAAAATAGCAAAAGTGGAGTACAATTAGTTCCAATTGGAATTCTTAATACAATTTGTATGAAGACAATTCCTTCAAACACAACAAACATGCAGTCGATAAGAAAGTTCAACATTTTGACAACATCTTCTGTGTAATCATCATTAGAATACAAATTTTCTCTCACAAAATAAATTGTGTTGTTTTATATTTGCTATTGCCATTTTTTCTGGTGAAGTAATTTTTTTTCATCATTTGAGATATTCTTTCAATTTGGAATATGGGATCCACAGGCACATGTAGAAAGAGCGTCAATATCTTGTATGATACCCCTTTACAGGTCATAAGGGAATATATGTATAGAGAGACAAGGCTTCCGACGAATTTTCAGCTAGAAGTAGCATCTGAAATGTTTGCATTTGTCATGTTTGAAGGACAAAATGGGTATGACCATAAAGATTTATTTGTATACTTCCTAGAAACATCAATAATTCACTCAAAAAGATCTCATAACATAGCCTAATCGTCTACCTAAGTTGTACTGTTTTCTACTTTCTGTCTTGAATCTCCATTGCCAGATTGGACAAATACTGATTCATTCAGAGGCTTTACTCTGCTTACTGTAAGCAAAGTAAAACACCTGGATGATTCTGATAAGCTAATCTGGCAATGGAGGTTCAAGACAGAAAGTAGAAAACAGTCCAACTTAGGTAGACGATTAGGCTATGTTATGAGATCTTTTTGGGTGAATTATTGATGTTTTTAGGAAGTATACAAATAAATCTTTATGGTCATACCCCGTTTTGCACTTCAAATGCAAAAAATTGCAGAAATGCTTCTTCTAGCTGAAAATTCGTCGGAAGCCTCGTCTCTCTATAAGATACCAGTATTCTCTTATGACCATACAGGATATTGACAGTCTTTCTAGGTCTTTCTACATGTGCCTGTGATGGAATCGATATGTAATGAGTCGAAAAATCGAATGATTTGATCGAAAAAATTTTTTTTTTTTGCATTTTCCGAATTAAGGTGTTTAAAACTCATTTGAATTTTATAATGCGTAAACACTGTCAAGCAGATGTAAATAATATTTTATGTTTACTGTAAATTCCTTATTAAGTGTGAGGTGATAATCGAAGAATGCACTAAACTACAGATTCTAAAATGTATTTTTAAAGAAAGAAGGGGATCTCCAACAAGACTCGGTTGCAGTAACCACAGCACAGCACATAAAACACATGATACAAAAACACAGAGTAGACAAGCACAGAAACAGAAGCAAAAATACGCTAAAGAACCATTAACACAATAACCCATTAACAAATTAATGAGACCAATTGGCAATTCGACTTAGTACGGCCATCTGTCACGCAAGTAGCTAATAGTGTAGTCATCAGGATGACGTACGTACAAGAACGAAACCAAGACAATATCTATCTACTCCAATCCTTACTTTTTACAACAGTAGAAGGCTTCCAGTTTAAGATGGATCCCCGGCAGCCAAGGAGATGAAGGACATTCACATTCAGGAGGACAGCTATTCCGTTTGTTGTCGGCGCTACAAGTAGCAATTTGTTCAGTAGACCCATCCTCTGATTTGACAACGCACATTGGACGTGATTTACAGCGCCTCATTGGCCCATTGTTAACTTTTACCATGCTTACTGGCCCATTGTTAACTTTTACCATGCTTACTAAGGAAAAGAAATATTTCTTTGATACAAGTTTCAATGTTGTGTATCATCCTGGAACATTACACATTTCTTTTCTATATTGTATCAAATGGTAAGATTCTTTATGTTTTTAAGATTCATTTCTGTTTCGACGGGTGTTCCATGCAAACAGGAGACGTAAACTCTCCTCAGGCACCTGGCATCACTTCGGAACATTGTTTATTCCGGGGTTCGCAACTGGTCCGATAGAAATCCTAATGATTTTGCTTTACCTTCTCGACGTCGAACGTAAATAACCGAATAATCGATTATGTTTATTTATAAGTGTACTTTTTCAACAATTGTATAAGAGAAAAGTAAAAAGAGATAAAATGCATCAATGTCTATTTCTGAATTTGAACTAAATGCAGTAAATATCTTATCGTTCCTGCTTTTGAACGTTTGACATCAGCACATAAAGCTCACACAGAACTATGATCTAGAAATGTTATGATTAGACTATGTACATAGCATTTGGAGTTTGCCTAGAGCTGATAAGCAACAGATGGGGTCCAGCTTCATTATGTGAGCTTTATAGTAGAAATACATGTAGATATGATTTGTTTTATAGTTGGAAGAAATGATTAGCTTGTTGTCTGGAGAAAAATCCATTATTTCCATTGAATGCTTCACATGCTCAGTTTGTCTGGATGTTAAAGTGAGAATAAACATAAAAGAAGTACCTAACAGTTATTCAGTCTCAAAGTCGAGAAGGCAATTTAAGGCAAAATCGTGAGAATTCCCATCGAAACGGTTACGAATCCCGGAATGAACAACATTACGAAGTGAGACCGGGTGCTCGGGAAGAGTCAGCGTCTCCTGATTGCATACAACACCCGTCGCAACAGCTCCATGGATACCTGTCAAAGAAGTAATGTGATTAACAGCGCGCTGTATTAAAGTAAGAAAACTTTGACGTTATTTTTCTCAAATTTCTCCCGATGAAAGTTCGAATTACTCGCACATATGATGGAATAAGAAATACACAATAAATAGACATATAGTTAATTTCACAAATCATTTGAAAAGGATGTCAAGTTTGAGTCACTGGAGGGGGGGGGGGGTCATGCCCCTCTTCCATGTCATCTACTATTGTATTACTATTTAATTGAACAGCTTGTTTTACTGACAGAATTTGTCCATATGCAATTAAAAATTTAGGAAGCAATCACGAATAAGAATAATTTGTATTTATATGCATCTTATATGATAAGAACAATATAATGTCAACTATTGGTTGGATGATCACTGACGACGGTTAAATACCAAAAACGAGCATGTCTGGTCCATGCTGTAAATTAATTTACCTGCTTTGAATTATGCGAATGAATTTGAAGATATTTAATATTCTAATTGAATGCCTTTCGTTAAAATGCTCAATTTTCAAGGGCCAATACTGTAAAAAATACAGAAAATTAGTATTTTTTTGTAGATTCAAGGCGGATGGGGGGGGGGGGGGGTTAAGGATGTCTGACACCCAAACCCTGCTGAAGTATCCGTGCAGATCATTCAAAATCGAAAAGATGTACATCTTTAATATATCGTATATAAATCATTAGATAACCCTAACTTCAGTAGGGGGGCGGACAGGGGGATAACTCTCCCCCTCTCTCCCCTTACCTCCCCTTCCCGCCCCTGCTCCCCCCTCCTTGTCACCATTCCCTTATCTTCCCCCTCCCGCCCCTTTCCTCCCTCCTCTCGCCCCCTTTCATCTACCTCTCTCCCTCCTATTTCTCCTTCTTTCTTCCCTCCCCCTCTCTCCCTCCTCCCGCCTTTTTCCTCCCCTCCCTTTCACTCTGTCCCCTCTCAGGCATTCTAGCAACTTGACATAAAAGTTTGATACCGATATGTGCAAGCATGCCTTATGAATCTGAAATTTATTTTCTAAAGATGATACGTGCTTTATGTTAATTTTGCCGCGATGTTCATGATGTCACGTGCACGTTAGAAATAAGTATAAGGTATTCGACGTCTTAGAAAAACAAAATTAACATTGAAAATTTATTTCTTTGAAAACGTAATCAAAGAATTTTAATTTGTGATTTCTGACGCGGATACCGTTGTAGAAACTGTTAACACATCAACATCCTACCAAATGGTAACGAAGGATTAAAAAGTATCAGGACACGGGGAGTTGGTTATTGGCAAAATCAGCATGTGTTCCCGATGATGCCATTTATTTCGTTGCAATAACGTACACATATTAATAAAATATTAGGAAAAAAACAGTTATCTCCCTGGTGGCAGAGCCTGTCCTTAACATGTTCTTTGGCAGCGATTTTAGGTCAGGTTTAGACTTTTACTCTTTATAATTTCATATTAGTTGGATTTCCTCTATTTTGGCCTTAAACATCACTAATGAGACATTTATTGTTGAAATGCGCATATGGTGCTCTGAAACTTTATAACAGAACATATACTTCAAAACTGACAACAGTATAGAAATGGACTTACCTTCCATAAGGTTCAATACCAAAACCAAGACCAACAGGCAAACAATTTGATATTTAACAAACGCCATGTCTGCTTTCACAGTCCTAGTATTACCCTATGTTAAAATTATTACTGCATGAAAGAAATTTAATGCTTTTTCTGCTGTCCATGATTACTTATTATTCAAGGCACCACCATCTCATTTTACGTTCAAGCAAAAGGTCTTTTCAAGAGAGAATCTTCATTTGTCAACATGTCAGGCTCAACATGCATTAGTGTGCAAATCATGGGAGTAAGGAACTTAATGTTATGCAGGTTATTGTTATCACTGCTCGTATAACGTCCAAGAGTTGTAAACAAGATGTAGCCTTTAGAGATTACACTTTACATCTGACTTCACGTGCTGGAGGTTTGACTATCAATATCTATAATTACAGACATAAAATAGAAGTACACCATATGCGCACTTCAACAAACAATGTATTGTCAGTGATGTTCGAGGCCGAAAAAGAGGAATCTTAAACAAAACTTAATGCCGAAGATCCAGCTGTCTAAAATACGTTTTGTGTTGATACATGAATAAAGAAATAATATACACAATTCTGTTTTTAGCAAAACACTTTGATATCAAACACTAAAAATTGTAACACACAAAAGACAACCATACAACCGAATAAAAATAAACGAGATTCGTGAAGTCGACTCAATTCATGAAAACCAATATAAAGAAAATTGGTAGATTACGAGATATCGGGATAAGATATACTTTTAGTTTAATTCGGAAGTTTTCAGGTAGTTATTTCGCTACATTGATTATAAGTCGTTGTTGCACGGTCTACCTTGTAGACGGTAATTAACACGTTTCCAGACAGTGCAATATTTTTCATTGTGAAACAATGATTGAATTAATGATTGAACTCATCATTGAATGATCAACTGAGCCGTTAAAGTTCTGTCCTTAACTGACCTGACGTCAAAAAAAAAAAAAAGGACAGGAGTGTTCGCCTTAGTATCTCTAAAATGGCATTTCATAATAGGAATTAAGAAAAAAATCCCGCGATTTACAGGTTGAACTATTTTTTCATTGTCACGGGAGGATCTAGATTTTTCCCCATAAGGTTGATTCAGCCCGTAAGGGAAAGGGGTCCAGCCTATGATTTTGAAAGAAAACACATAAAAACGGGAAATCATGTTGCTTTTTTTACCAATTCCAGGGGGGGGATTCCTGACTCGCAGCCCGCTCTAGATCTGCTCTTTGTAAAATGTTTCAATATGCATAGGATCAGCTACCAGACAAAACTCGCAAGGTTTCGATTGAATATACTGACTGGTACCATTGAACAATGTACTGACTGGTACCCTTGAATACTTTTGAAAAGAAACAAAGATATAATAGTATCATAATATTCCCGTAGTTTTGAATATTTGTTGGAAAACATGTACAGGGGGATCCTTTACCGCATCATCTAAAACCCGCTTCCTGTGTACTCTAATTACACTGTAGTTTGAAAAATTCAAATATCAGTTTCCCTTTATTCTATTTACTTAAATTTCCATAATTTAACAACAAATACTGAACCGAATTTTTTACTGTTGTTTTCTTTGAAATCTACATTTAAAATGCGTGAAATTCTTAACTGTTTACTGACCATGAGTAGTTTTATCCTACTCGGAATGACGACTCAACGGTGATAATTGTTTGATGGCATAACAATTGCCGTGCAACAAGTGGGTTATTCAACTGCTCCTCGGGCTCTGCCCTCGGAGACAGTAGAATAACCCTTACTTAAAAGCCGACCAAACAAAAACTAATAATAAGCAAATAAAATAGAATAAATAAGAAATAAAAATGCATTTGCAAATGGTAGTATTACCAATATTGGAATATATTTTCTATCCAAATGATCCATTGCACCATATTCATAAATGTAAGTATGGTTCAAATCAGTGCAAAAGCATTCTGAAACTAGTCAAACGATATCCTCGCGGACTAACATACCATCAACGGATATTCCAACCCAAATCTTATTTTTGTTTTTGAACATACAACTTCTTCCAAACTTATATATTCAAAGATGAACGTAATTCAAATTGCCGCCCCTAAATGAAATTTCATTTCGGAGCTTATGAAAGGGTGTGGCGTAATTAAGTATTCGTGCATTTCCATTTAAGGTATATGAAGTATAAATTTTGATTTACTTAAAACCTCAGCTGTTTACTTCATGAACACAATCTCTCAAAAAGGAAAACCATAAAGTTGTAAAGAATATAAATCGTCTTCAAGGTTTCTAAAATTTCCTTTCGTAAAAAATGAGTATAATTAGAGTGCATTCCAGGTAAATAAAATACATATTTACAACCGAAATGGAGAGAGTAGACGATAGTGACAGAGGGAATATTGAGAAAAGCCATGGTCATGTGCAATTAGAATGACACATTAAATACAAAATGATGGAACACTTCCCCATAGTAACTTGTTGCCTCTCTTTGATAAAGTAAGGGTTATTCTACTGTCTCCGAGGGCGTAGCCCGAGGAGCAGTTGAATAACCCACTTGTTGCACGGCAATTGTTAGGCTATCAAACAATTATCACCGTTGATTGAGTAATTATAGTCGTCATTCCGAGTAGGATAAAACTACTCATGGTCGGTAAACAGTTAAGAATTTCACGCATTTTAAATGTAGATTTCAAAGAAAACAAAGGTAAAAAAATCCGGTCCAGTATTTGTTGTTAAGTTAGGGGAATAAAAATTAATAAAATAATGGGAAACTGATATTTGAATTTTTCAAACTACAGTGTGATTAGAGTACATAGGAAGCGGGTTATGCGATATGCAGTTAAGGGTTGTGTACAAGTTTTCCAACAAATATTCAAAACTACGGGAATACCCCGCTATTATGATATTACTATATCTTTGTCTCTTTTCAAAATTATTCCAGGGTACCAGTCAGTACATTATTCAATCGAAATCTTGAGATTTGTGTCTGGTAGCTGATCCTATGCATATTGAAACATTTTACAAAGAGCGGATCTAGAGCGGGCTGGGAGTCAGGAATCCCACCTGGAATTAAAAAAAAAAAAAACCCACAACATGATTTCCCGTTTCTATGTATTTTTTTAAATCATAGGCTGGACCCCTTTGCCTAACGGGCTGAATCAACCTTTTTTCTTCATTCCTATTATGAAATGCCATTTTAAAAATGCAAAAGCGAACATTCCTCCCCTTTTTTGTATTGTATTTTCAAAACGGGAGGCAATACACGTCAGGTCAGTAAAGGACAGTTAACGGCTCAGTTGATTATTCAATGATTAGTTCAATCATTAATTCAATCATTGTTTCAAAACGAAAAATATTGCACTGTCTGGAAAGGTGTTAATTACCGACTACGAGGTAGACCGTGCAACAACATTAGTTATATTTTGTGCGCTGTTATAAGATTGACGTAAAATGCAGTTTCTATAGAGAATTTACATTAAAGTGAACTGAGTTTCGAGTCCCCGATGGCACATGTAGCCAAGTTCGATCAACTTCGGGAAAAATTATGTCAAAATTTCTTAAAATATCTTAAGGTCAGGGTGGCGACTTTTAATAGAAATGAGGTAGAAGAAAGATGGATAGATTCATATGTAGAGGAACATCTCCTCGAACTATTCAAACCAAAAAATCAAAATTTGCCCGTATTGTTTTTTGGCTATAAACGTCCATTTTTGGACTATTTTAACATGGTTGTCATTTTAGAGAATATCACATCATAACTCCACATACCTCTTAAATGCATGAAATTTCAAAAATTCATAGATATCCTTATTTTTCAAGATCCTTATAGCTTGTGGATGAATTAAAGGCTATTTTGAGAAATTCTGATAAAATTATGAATTCTAAGGAGAGTATTTTCTTATAAAAACTATGTTGCTGGTTGCCATGGCAACAACTCATTATTTTTATTAGTAGCTAGAGGGTCGTCAGCTACATCATTTTTTTCTACATATATATCTATGGTATACCTTTATCCTAAAGCAGTCAAATCGAATATGTACCCGAATTAGGTTTTGATCAAAATGACTGTTTCTATAAATAGCACAATAATTCATGCAAAAAATCAACATTTTGACCCAAAAGCATAGAGTTTAACCTGAAGTTCAAATTTCTGATTATCTCACTCTAAAAGAGTATAATGGATAGTAAATATTCTGTTGTTTGAATCTTTGGTAGCAGAACTCATGCGAAAATGACAAATTGTTTCCTATTTTCGGCGATTTTTCATTGAAAAATATGCATTTTTCCCCACAATATCCATTCAGCAATGAAAGTTTCAAGGAGTATTATTTTTTTTCAAAAATCATGTAACAATCTGAGCTTATGCCATGTATCATTTATGTCGGTTTCAGATATTATATGACATGAAAATAGAGTTATCTCCCTGTAGTCGCAACACTTAAATGTGGGCCCTGTAGCATCATATCCCACACATCCAGCTACGTCTTTCGATACATTTTTTGGACATAATAACTTGGCCATATTGGCCATATTACATTATTTAGACTGAGGTTCGCTGACGAGGGTTAAGTATCCCAAACGTGCATATCTCGTCATTGCTGCAAATTAATCTGGTTTTAAATGATGTTATCGAAGCAAAACACAAAGTACACGAACTCAACTAGAGGCACCAAAGGGACAACGTAGACAAAACACAAAAACGTCATCAAATACTAAACACAAAGTACACGAACTCAACTAGTGGCACCGAAGGGACAACGAAGATAGAACACAAAAAAAACCGCCATCAAAATACTAAACATAAAGTACACGAACTCAACTAGAGGCACCAAAGGGAAAACGAATACAAAACACAAAAAAAGTCATTAAAATACTAAACACAAAGTATACGAACTCAACTAGAGACACCAAAGAGACAACGAAGACAAAACACAAAAAAAAACGTCATCAAAATACTAAAAACAAAAAGAAAAAAAGAACAAAAAAAAAAAAAAAAAAAAAAAAAAAAACAACCCACGAACTCAACTAGAGGCATCAAATGGACAACGAAGATAAAACACAAAAAAGTCATCAAAATACTAAACACAAAGTACACGAACTCAACTAGAGACACAAAAGAGACAACGAAGACAAAACACAAAAAAAAGTCATCAAAATACTAAGCACAAAAGACATATAAATCAACGGTACCAATGGACAATCGGTGCCGACGTTAGACGCTATAAGGTTCATCAAAGAACAGATCTAAACGTCCATTTTTATTTCATTTCTAAGTGAAAATATATGCTTACACTTCTCAGTTTTGAGTCAACCATTCGATAGATGGATTCACTCTCTCTATATTTACAAGTTTACTGAGTTACGACTATGCATGCTCAGGCTGCTGTTAATTTTTAAGTCCATTTTGTTTGCTAATAAGGCGGCTGTTACACTATCTTTCGCGTGTTGTTGTGCTCCTGATGTAATTCATTATAGATCCAGAAATCTGTGAAATTCAAAGACGATGAAGCTACACTTCCAGCGATCGGCACATCTTCTTCCATACATCAAACACATTATGGGCTTTCTATAAGACAATTCTACTTCCATGAAAAATTAAACTTAGGAACTCTTGATGAAATCTTCGAAAAATAAGAAAAAAACTAAATAAATTTTAAACTTTGCACGTTTTACCGTTCACTCAGAAAAAGCTACACTAATAATATTCAAATTGACATAACAAGTATAAACCTCAAGTACGAGATTGGTTATTATCTAAGTCTTAATAATAAAGTACAATATTAAATAAAACCTAAAGATTACTACATAAAATATTTATGACTAGAAGACATCCATTATATGTTAAACGTCTTCAAATTCAATAGCATCATTTAAGAACAGATATATTTACAGCATGGACCAGACATGCACGCTCGGGTACTTAACCCTCGTCGGTGATCCTCAATCTGAACAATGAAATACGACCAAAATATTTTAAATTATGCCCAACAAATGACGAAAGACGTAGCAGGATGGCTTGGATATGATGTTACAGGACCCAGGTTTAAGAAATTTAAGAAAATGTTGATGACAGAAATTTTCGAATGCGTTTGAAGAAACAACCAACCGAAATTCAGCGAACTTGGCTACAAGTGCCCTCGGGGATTCCGGGACCACAAGCAGTGACCACAAGTGTAATACATATTTAACTGTAATTAATGATAGTTTAGAACTTTCCGTTCAAAGAGCAATACAAATATGATGATTACTTTTACATACTAACATAAATTCAATCTTCAATATATTGCATCTATGCTTTGTTTTTACCTGATACAACAATAATCATCTTTGAAATTAGATTTACGAGAATAAGCTGTAACTAAATATCAATTTGGGAATGACGTAAATGCATTATATTCTTTGTTTCCAATAGCATGAGCTGAAAAAATAATCTACATTCTGAATTCATTTGGTTGACAAAAGGAATATTTCTAATCAGAACATATTAAGAAATTCAAAATGTCTCAAATATAAAGAGTTGTCCCTCTTTCATAACAAAATCTGTCTTACTGAAGAAAGACAATAATGCATTTTAGAGTTTTTTAGATCAGGCTAAGAATGTAAACGTCTTCATATTGAATAGCATCATTTAAGAACAGATAAATTGGCAACGTGGACCAGACATGAACGTTTCGGGTACTTAAACCTCATCAGTGATCCTAAATCTAAACAATGTAATATGCCAAAAAAGTATGAAAGTTACTAAGTCGAAAAAGTGTACCGAAAGACGTAGCAGGATGGGTGAGATATGATGCTACAGGACCCACTTTTTAGAAATTTCAAGAAATTTGATAACAGAAATTTAGAATGCGTTAAAGAATCGATCAACCGAAATTGATCGAACTTGGCTACATGTGCCCTCGGGGACTCCTGCTCCACCAGCAGTGACACTCACCAAGTGGTATAAATGTAAACGTCTTCATATTGAATAGCATCATTTAAGAACAGATGAATTGGCAACGTGGACCAGACATGCACGTTTCGGGTACTTAACCCTCATCAGTACACCATATGTACATTATATAATGTCGCAGATTAATAAACACATAAACATAATAATGTCGCACATTATATATTCACTACTAATCGGATTTCCTCTCTTTCGATGCAGTTGTATTTGATGCAATCTAACAGCCGAAGTTTTCTGACTTATTCGACATGTTAAAGGAGTTATTTCAAATTATTAGTTTAACATGCTGAATGCCTTCAAACATATGATGTGAACATATCTCTGCTATCCAGATTGTAATTGGTAGAAAAACGTTTTCTATGTCAATGATGCAACATTTCTTCAATTGAGTGAGTGAAAGAAAACACAATGCACAAATCAATGAGCACAACCAAAGGGCTTACGAAATCAGGAAAATGCACACCCAGTAAAAACAACATCTATATATAGAGATGGAAAAATGTATCCTCAAGGAGAGGATAGCATCTACCCCGTCACTGTTCAGAAAACTGAACCGGCGCTTATTATGTTCAATTCATGAAAATGTCGTTTATTTTGTACATTGAATAACAAAAAGATTTTCATAGATACCGTATGAAATATAAAACTTATTTGATCTTCTTTTTAATCTCATGGCATATATCGTTATTAATCAAAATAACGTAAAGATGTTAAAATCTTCATTATCTGCTGCAAAAGCGTTTTATACGTTTAACACGATTCTGAACTTTTTACCAATATACAATGTATCATAAATTCATAACACATAAATATGAAATGTGATTGATTATTAAGAGTAGCATGTGAAACATTATGGATATCACTTTTTCAATTTACAGCTTTAAAAGTGAAAATAGACACAAAATAACTCGATTTTGTTGACGGTTTTGTGTAACTTAACAGTGAGAGGATTTTTGTTGTATATCATACTTAAGTTATCGCTCTTTGCCTACAAGCATGCAGTAAGCACAACTTTACATCTTTGTATTTATCATTTAGATAATTAAACTGTTTTAACTTGTATCTTATCCAAAAATATCATCCAAATTAACATCTTGGCACCATCCCTCCAATATTATTTTGGTCATAGATTTTATTTAACTATACTACTGAATCGACCCTACAGGAAATGGAGCCGCGCACTCTTTGCAAAATAACTGCACAAATTTATATTAAAAAAACTGAAACAAAAAGGAGCAACTGAATTACATTTAGCTGTTTAATTGAGTGCCATTGATGAGTATTTACTATTTCAAACACGTATCTGATGCATGGAATTAGTTTAAATTTTTCTTTGAGAATGCAAAGAGTTTGACTAATTCCATATTATTATGAACAAATCATATAACATTTTGAAAAAGATATGAATAATAATAATAATAAAACCCAGAAAATAAAACATAAAGAAACATGCTATTATTGCATAGTAATTAATCTATGTTCTGTACACATTTAACTATTCAACACGATCAGTTACAAAAACGTAAATATGGTAGAAGATATCCAACAACAACATTTTATTGTAGGTACATAGTAAACAGTGACACAAACACAAAGACATTTCACAAGAGAGCGCTACTGAAATGAATTTTGGTTGCTCATGAAAAGCACTTTGGCTGAAAGCATCAACGATTAAAGATGGTATAGAGTTGGAACCCTTCAGCATTATTCACAAGACAAAACTGGCATCTCTGTTTCATGTCTCTATGTAGTATGTTTCTTTTAGGTCTCTTGCTGTGTATGTCAGCTCTAAGTTTCCGCATTGGATCCACAAAAAGCAAAAACTATTTAACAAAAGTTAAACAGTAAGTTAAACCAAGAAAGATCAAGATATTTACATGTACAATGGATAATATAATAATTAATTGTCTATATATACAGTCCGTAACAATGTTCATGTAGATCTCTTCTTTGTTCATGTTTTGTAACGTAAATTGTTTTGATACTTTTATGTGGATACCGCAACCAAGTCTGGTTGGAGATCCTCTCCCTTTTTGCACGAGCTATTAAACAACCCAGATCAGGTTTGTCATTACAAGAAAGTTGCAGAAATATTAACATAGAATGTGTTTATTTTCTAGGGATGGTGATTCTTGAATATAGTCAAAACAGTACAGCAGTCATAACAGAGAATGTCAATCTGGGTATCACTCGAGAGCAGAATAGCTAATTTGTCCACCCGAAAGAGAAAAGGAAAATAGACTGACAAATCAAACAGTCAATGTTTTGAGCAGAAATTTAACTCCATAATATGATTGTTCAAGAAGCATAGGAGGAATGGGCATATTCTGCATACGCAGACCAGATTGAATACACTTTAACTGTAACCGAGGCTTTAAGGAGATCGCTTCCAATTTTTAACCATACGTAGATATTTCCAAATATTTCGTAGTGATTTTTCAGATCGAGTTTCTGCAAAAGTAGAGTCAAGGCGTCCCAATAAACATTAAAGAAGTACCTATCAGTCATTCAGTCTCAAAGTCGAGAAGGCAAGGCAAACCTATTAGAAAGGAACGGTTCCAAATAAGATTATGAGTTTGAAAGGTTTATTAATTATCCGTTTAATATTGAGAACAGCTGTCAAGTTTAGTATCACATAATTCAAAATTGAATATTAAAAGCGTAATATAAAATGCCAGAAACGCTGCACTATGAGCGTACAATGTATGACATACGTATATCTTGACATTTATATCTGGTTGTGTGTATTCTATTAGCATTTCATTATTTATCGAAAGACATGCTTACTATCCTGTGTACTTCGACTGGCAAAGATGTTCAAGCTGATTGTTTAATTCGAATCTCCATGACAATTTTTATAAAATCGAAATTCACTGTAGGTGAGCGGCTCTGTTTAAATAAATTTGTGCGGCGCCGCGCTCATCAAAATTGATATAGATCTAACTACCCTCTGATGAGACTGAAATTATGCAATTACTTCAAATATATTTAAACAAATAAAATGTTTAAGTAAATTGTTATATCAATTTAGTGTTCGCTGTGTTTGGTTTTTTTTCATGGCAGATCCCACAAAGAATTATTGAGTTTCAAAGGCTTTGGGATCAATGGAATGACATAGTTCAAATTAAGTGCACATCTAATTTCTTCATGGAATCTATACAGGGTGGAGCTTTTTACAATCATTTATGCTAATTTTCTTGTGCTAGGCTGGCATACCGTGGTCAATGGGCGAAACTCTTCCCATTGTTTTGGGGTAACACTAAGACAGAGATTGGAATTGGCTTTGAGTTTTCTTTATTGAAACTTACACAATTTTGTCATATTCCCCAGGATCTTTGACTCCTGAACTACGATTGGTACGTCTTCCCTGGTATAAACTTGTATACTATAATTACATTAGATATGTACCATGATTTATGTGACATATGGATTTGTCCATCTTTTCAAATAAGCATGGCGCATTTTAACAACGCCACCTTAACCATGCATTCTGCAATGCATTTCGCACTTGCAGGCTCTTGAGATTGTTTGTTTACTAATTTGTCCTATGTGTTTCTATGGGGCTATGTCGTTGTATCCGTCTGTTTAATTTTTCTTTTCGTGTGAGAATGTTCTGTTTTGTATTTTTTTCTGGAAATTTTAATCCTTGCGATTGTGATTTATGGAGTCTGATTTAGGCTTTTGACTTTTATTCACAGATTTAGAGTTAAGGTATTCAATGGGTAATGAGAGAAATTATACCAAAAACATTGATATTAGATGTATTCATCATTTAATATTTTCTATATCATATCAATTTTTCATACTATTCAAGTTGATATTGAAATAAGAAATATTTTGAATGGGGTCATGTTTAGGAGTTCTCTTTATTTGAATAAGAATATCGAAAAAAATAATTGCATAAAAAATAATTGGAGAACTTTTTAGCGAAAGATAATATATATTTTTTAGAACTTTTTCACCAATCGATATTCGATGCCTCATCATTCTGATGAAAAATATAAGAAAAAATAACATTTTCCATAGCGTTCAATGTAAACTCTAAGAGCGCATACTAGTATCTCGTTATGTAACCTTTTTTCAATATCAAATTGGCCAAAAAATTCATTTAATTTTTATATTTTAAGTGTCAGGATTCCATAAATGGGTGCCCCAATTACGTCTCATTACCCATTGAATACCTTAAGTGGATCGAAGACAAGTTTAGATGCATGGAATAACCGTGTATGAAAAAAGTATCTGGTATTAAGTGTACTTTGTGATACTATTTTTGAAAGTTGGAAGTGAGCCACAGAATTGCTTTGAGCACGGTCTTTCTTTTCCATAAGCAAAATTCTATCTTATTCCCCTTTTCCAATGGAAGTTCGAATAATTTTGCCTTGCCTTCTCGAACTGATAGGTACTTCTTTGATGTTTACTTTAATACTAAATTTCAGAATATTCAGAGATTGAATTATAATGTTATATGTTTAAAACAAATCAAAAGTGAACACGCTAGTACGTATTTTGAAAAATATGTCACTATGTAGGCCTTTCAATGACCGCTAGGTTTTGACTGAGAGTAACGACAACTCGTACCCTAAGTGTCAGAAATCGGGACATTTCGAGCTTCTTCATAAACATAATGGGCAAAAATCACTTTAAATCATGAAATTTCTCCTTTATTTATCTCTGTTTGGTTGTTGGACAAAGTTGGTATGATTAAGCACAACACTTTGATTTGTTTAATGTGCTCAAAACAATAAATGGACAGAGAAAGATAGCACAAATTTGCACATTCCATTTTTAGACCGAAAAAAAATTTTCCTTGTGGTAAAACATTTGAAGGGAGGTTACTCCTTAATAATATCTGTAAAACTTGGGGGCCTTTAAACTAAGAAACGAAATGAAAAGAAACGAAATGAAACGAAAAAAATATATATAATTTTTACCGTTAAATCATTCGTTTACGTTCAAAGTAGTGATTTTTTCCCTCGTATTCTCCTCCCGTGTGCAGCGGGAACCAGTGCGTAATATAGTATCATGACAAGTTTTAATCTAGTCATAATCTAGTCATAACTGTAACCGATTTCGTTAAAATTTAACGAAGAGCTCTGCATAATAAATGGGAAAATTATGGCAAAAGGTGTGCAAACGAAAAATAAACATTAAAAATAAAATTGGCAGATATACATGTATGTATCTGTAACTTCACGTTACATATGTAGATAAATGTCATTGACATAATATTAAAAAAAATAAGTTTGCATAACGAAGACAGCATCAATAGTGATCGGAAACTAGCGAGACAAAACAAAAATGATAATAATAAATTAAAAAAAAAAATGAATAAATAAATAAAAAGTATTGGTCGTACAGACTTACACTGTTAGTTGCAAGACTTCGAGATCTATCCCCTATATGAATTTTAATCAGAACATTTGCCGACGAAGTAGAAAAAAACTTCATTTTTTTCTGATTTGTGAGCTGCGTGGACAGTAGATGCTGACGTTATATATTTGCGGACGGCAAATACTGATTTTACGGTGCAAACATCCGATAATGTGTTATAGTATTTGCAAATCTTCTTATCAAAATGAAATTATTTTATAATTGAATTTCAACCCCTTGCTAATTAAAGATGTAGGGTGTAACCCCCCCCCCCCCCCCCGCCTATCCCCTGCGACATATGAAGGTTTACATTCTCATTTGTATAAATTCAAATTTTCAGACGAATCTAACGCATACATTCGCAGTTACAGCCGTTTGAAAACATCGTTTTGAATTTGGGGTGCGCAGCTCTAATTCATTCTACTGGCGCCACCTACAAGTCATTGCGTTTTTACAAGAGATATAATACAAATTCGGCAATATTATGGTCGTTACTGCATACTGTCAAATAAAACTTTTTATGGCACCTTTTTTCCTCAATCTAGACCCTTGGTAATAAAATTCACTTAAATTTATTTTTTCAGGGAGACTGTATCTTAAAAAAAAAACAAATTAAAAACGCAAAAAAAAAAAAAAAATTGAAAGATTTTTTTTACTTCTTTTCATACTAAACTGAAAAGACTGGATTAGCTATATCTGGAGTTCTTTGGTTATTTTCACCTGTTTGATTATTTTTCAGAGACTTCCGCGTTTTAACAGACATGAGAAATAAACTTGCTGTACCGACACTGTTAAGTGTTGACCCTTAAAAGACTGACAGACGTACATGTAATTTAATTTAACAGAATAGGAGAAATATCTGTTGGAAGAGGAGGGGATAGAAATATGTAGAAAAAAATATATCTAGCTGTCTTGTAATACAAACATCCCCAAAAAACGCACCGAAATTTGGTTTTTAATGTGAATGGTTATTTGTAAACGAAATGACATCAAAGTATATGTACATTTGTAACGGCATTCCTGATAATAGATTAATTCTACAAATAATCTAGCTGTAATAGATAAATGAAGGATGTATGAGCACAAAACGCGAAAGGAAAAGGAAGAAATATGAATGAATAAAAAATCAAACCCAGTGGCGGATTCAGAGGGGGGGGGGGGGGGGGCACGGGAGCTCAGTGATGGCCCGGGCCCCCCTTTTTCACCAAAAGTTATTGATTCAGAATGCTCCTTTTATGCTTAATCTCTTTACTTTTGGGGAAATTTTCACATGCACATAATTTTTCATTTGATGTCTTATTTTTTCGTCTTCACTTTGTCTCAACTTTCTTTGTCATCGTGTTTGAACGAATCAATATGTCATAAAACATAATTATACAAAATTCAAAACTAAACCATCACTGAGCTTGTCCTTACTTCTAAAAAGCTCTGTTCGGTCGACATAACTGTTTTCTCCGTTAATGTTTAATGTTACGTATTGAGAGGGGGGGGGGGGGGGGTGTCCATCCAACCTAAGTGTCTTGTTTAAATAAATTTTATGGGAACAAAGCAAAAAATTCATGCAATTTTCGAGCGAATGAACATCAATGACCTACATGTATTCTTTAAATTCTACGAAGCGTTTGGTCGGCGTAACTTTTTTTCCGTTACGCTTCTCGAGTTGAGGCCAGGGAACTTCGTTAGTCGTATCAAAGTATCTTGAGGAGAATCCCAATTCTTTTCATGGTATTCCTGGGCTTAAAACGAAACTGACAGAAAATGTACCGGACCTTTCAAATTATTTACGGTACGCATGTATGTTGAACTCATGGATACCATTCCCGAACGTATACATGTAAATAATCTAAATAATCCAGTTACTTTTCCTCCCTGTCTACGTTTTGAATTTCCACTTAAATAATTTCTTTGCCAAAGAAAAAAAAAATTCGTTTCGTTACTTTTCATTTCTTTTCTTGTTCGTTTCACAATTTAAAGGAGCCCATTAAACTCGGTAAATCAAGAGGTGTCCCGGGAACCAAGTGTTTGTCAAATAGTATAGTTTGAATTGTTTCCCTTCTTAAGCAGATTTTATTTAGAATTTGGTATTTAAAATTAATTAATTTTCGAAAGTTCGCATGTCTTTATCAATTCAAATTTCTTTAATGCTCTCCAGACACAGATACAAATGTCGTGAAAAATTTTAAAGGAATATTCTTGGATTTGAAAATTTAGTTGAAAGGCCTATACTATGCGTCTTCAATGAGCTGCCTGTACAGGAAATATGACGAAGTAACCATCAGTTATTCAGTCTAAAAGGCCAGAAGTTAAGGCAAAATTATTTGCATTTCCATTTGAACTGTAGCGAACCCCGGGATAAATAATATTCCGACGTGAGATCAGGTGCATGGAGTCAGTGTCTCCTTTTTGCATGAAAAACTCGTCGCAACTGCTCCATGAAAACTTGTCAAATCCTTTGATTTTCTCAATGTACATTTTGATGTTCATATCAGGTAAAATGCCTTGTTGGGTGATGTTAACGTTGACAGCCATTCAATCGCTGATCATTCTTGAAAGAGGGATCTCATATGGTTTTATAAGATCCCCGAAGCGACCGACGAATGTCCTCAGTGATGATTTCAGTCGTTGTATTATTATATAACCGCGAACGAATTGCTAACGTACAAGCCGCCTGACTCTAAAAATGAAATCGTCATATTTGAAACATACCCTGGCGGACCGAAGTAGCTAATAAACAAAATCGGCATAAACAGGAGAAGATTGAACGTTGCTGGAAGAAGATCGATGAATTAATTCTCAAACTACTCATAAGATTTTCAGCCTTGTGGACACATTCCTTAATAACATATAGCAAACTATTACACTCCAAAATAGAATAAATAAGATGTTTCTTTTATTCATCTGTTGAAGGTTCCCCCAATCCAAAAATAATCTACAGTCTTAGAAATATCTAATAAGCGAGATATAAATATTACGTTTTTATTGGGGGAATGTTTCCTTTATTCGGAATTCGGAATGTTCTATATATAACTAGGGATTTTCACACTTTATTGAATGTCTCCAATGCAACTAACTGTTGATTGGTTATTTAAGTCAGCTTTGGGAAATAATCCTCAAAACTCTCAATGAAAATATTATTTTCTACACTTCTACTCAACTGACCAATGAAAATTGTGTGGAATTCCTAATACATGTATTGCAGAAATAAGATTCATTATTTTAATGGGAAAAATTCCCTAGGGAAAACTTTACTTTTCTTATTACACTTTGCGTAAGGTACCTCCGATAAGGGATAAGTATCCCAGAAATGTATACATGTATATGTTGCACCAGATTTAAACTTTGCATGTCAAGAAGGATTTTTATGACGGCCGTATTGGAAAACTCCCTTTTCCTGTTGATTTTATACGAAACTTAGGCAATGCTCTAGATCGTTTTTAAACATCGTAACGAGCAAAGTTTATCAAAAGTCAAGGTAGAATGGATGGGAAACAAACCTTTTTGAATGGGGGGGGGGATTATCATATGAAATAATACAGTTCAAGGACTTGACCCATACTCATTTCGTTAACAGCCTAGAGTTTTAATGGGTCCTATTTTTATTCCAACATTCATCATATTAAACTATTCAATGACAAATGACCCCCTTAAAAACATATAAACGTCTAACACAAAATATCTGCATGGATATATTTAAGTGTTTTTCATCGGTTTAGTAAATGCAGTTGTGAAACTTTATAGGCTCTACAATTTACCTTTAATCAGCAGTGCATTTTTTATTGTTCATGTGGCGTAATACATAAATAAATGGATAAGATTAATGATGCTAACATAAACGATGTGGGAGAGAAGGACGGGTGAAAGAAGTAGGGAGGAGAGAGGAAGGAAGGAAAAAAGAAAGAAGGGAAAAGTAGTTTAGGTTATCAATGTGACGGATATGGAGAATTAAAGAGGATCGAGCCGAAAATGTATATACATGTAACTGTCAGAATTGGAATTCTTTAAATAAAGATGTAAAGATATGAAACTCCTGAAAGGAAAAAGTGAATGATGCTAACATGAACGATGTGGGAAAGAAGAAAAGGGAATAAAGGAGAAAAAAGGAGGGAATGGGGAGAGGGTGATGGGTGGTACATGTAAATGTTATAAAAAAAGTATAAGTAGATTGTTTTAGAACTATGTGAGGAGTAGTGCACATAGAGGATCGGACATATAGTAAATATATAATGCTAGAGTTGGAATTATTTTGTGGAAGGTACAAAAAGATGAAAAGAATGTTAATTAAGGACAAAACAATTGAAAGAAATATTAAGTGTAATCAGTCTGACTAAAACCAGCCACCTTCTCCTTCGTCGAAAGGGTATCAAGAGCACCCGCTAAGGGTCCTGTTCTGTCAACATTTCGTTTAGCCAATCAAATCGAGACTTACATGTATGCAATATCTAATTAAGAAAACAATTGTAAAATCGTGATCGGGGCAAATCGAATAATGGCGGCGCCCATGACCACAGAGTACAAGCGAACAAAATTGTATTTTACAGACACTGTTTGTGTTTTACATGTGTTTTTTTATACAAAAGGACACTTCCGATTATGGTCAGTTTATAACCCAAAATTGATTTAATTTGAAGGTAAAATTGACACCGGAACATGTAAACAACATCGATGAAACGGACGTTCTTATTGATTATAAAATCCTATGAATATTCCTGTAAAAAGTTCGTTGAACACGACCATTAAGTGGTGTACTCCAGACCCTGACGACGAAGGAGAAGGGTGGGGGGAGGGGGTGGTTTTAATCAGACTGAAGTGTAATTTTCTTCAGAACTATGTTTTCTTCCTTATTCTGATTCAACATCATAATACGACAATTTTTCATTTTTCATTTTAATTCATTTCAGTATAAAGATCAAAGAAGTACCGATCAGTTATTCAGTCTCAAAGTCGATGAAGCAAGGCAAAATCATTAGAATTTCCATTGGAACAATTGCAAACCCCAGAATGAACAGCATTTCTAAGTGAGACCAGGTGACCGAATACGGCAATACCATATATAATAAATCATAGATTTCGTTTATATACTTGATTCTGTTTAAGAAATAAAAAATGACCGAGCCGCGTCAGCGGCGAGGTGATAAATATGATTGGCTGAGGACGCGATGGCATTATGAGACAATAGAGCCCGGCTTGTCATTTTTTATTTCTATTCTAATGATGACCAAACTTAGACCTGTAAAAACCAGTTCCTGTCGGTTTATCTGCTTTCAGAAAGTCGGTAGGCGTGGCTTATCGCTATAGGGCCTATATTGGAGAATAGAGCCCGGCTCGCGTCTGTTGTCTTAATAGGGAAAAAGAATCAAGTCATATTAGAGTTTCATTTAGATAGTATTGTCCTTCGTCTTTCTATGTTATGATGTCATCGTCCCTATGTGATTGTCCGCTCTTTTCTAGTCTCGTAAGTGTGCGTTCCGTTGTTTGCACTGTTAAGATCTCCTTCCCATTTCTGTTTTGTTTATTCTATGAAGATATATATTGATTTTTGATTGCGATTTTAGGATTCTTTCTTCGGGTGTCTTGTTTGGCTTTCATATCCTGATTAGGAATAAAAAGTACATTTCTTCATCTGGTTGAATAGACAGTTCAAATGTTAATCAGCTCAATGAATGTACATTTATACTTTCGTTTGTGAACTTTTATTAATCATTTTTATGTTCTAGACCTTCGTTTTGAGAATAAGTGTCATTGACTTTACAGCGAAATGATACAATAATTGATAAAGTAGTCAATGAATACTAGAAAAAGTCAAGCTAAGGCGATCCCGTCAACTCCCAGCGAAAGCAATCAATCATTAATATATCATGTTCATCAAAGACGCCCCAATGTCCGTTACATAAATATATCGAGGCAAGCATGTACCACAAATCCGTTTTGACAAGGAAATAAAAGCCTTATTTCATATTTGATTAATGTATATTAAAGTGATGATACAATAACCAATCCTCGAGGTGAATGTTTCAATACAATATTGAATATTTGAAGCAAGATAATGAATCAATGGCTGAACCTCGGGCTCTCCTTTATAAATATCATCGAAATTAAAGGAAGTTTTAACCTCAGACAGTGCATATATTTTAAATATCGTTTTCATTTGCGTGCATGAACATCGACGGCGGGTGCAGCTGGCTAGCCAACAGGGGATGCTTACTCATCCTGGGCACCTGGTCCCACCTCTAGCTTGCTAGGGATCCGTCGATGCTCAGTTTGGTGCTCTATTGTGAGTGTTGTTGAGATTATCGTCAGGATCTTCTTTAACGCATTTTAACATCTTAGAACCATTCCTCCAATTCTATTTTGAACATAGATTTTATTCGGATATGCTACTGAATAGACGCTTCAGGAAATTTGGAGCCGCGCCCTTTCTGTAAAGTAAATGCACAAATTTATATTTTATTATTCTTAAAATAAAACTAGAGGACGCTACTTAAATGAATTTAGGCGGCTTATGAAAAGCACTTTGTCTGAATGCATCGCTGATGCGAATTTAATATTCGAAACACGTGTCTGATGCATGGAAATTGGTTTGAAATTTTCTTCAAGAGGTAAAGAGTTGGAATACTTCCGAATTATTTATCTTGGCTGAGCTAAACTAATAGATCTATATACGAGTTAAAAGTTTGTACGTCTTTTTATCTTTACACAGGACATTTTGCCACTTTCACATAATACGTTGTTCGTACGTTATCCGGATCACTGTGCCATTTCCTACAAGCGTGTGGCAGATGGCCGTCCTAGGTCGGTTCCAGTTGCCTGGTTGCTTATTGGTCTCGTTGGTTTATGTGTTTAGTGGTTGATGACTTTTCTGATGTTTGGTTTTCCTTGTGCCTTTGATGTATCTTGAAGTGTTTTACAGCACTGTATTTTCACATTTAGATGTAAGGGCAAGATTCGTTTTCGGGATACATTTGTCTTTGCATTTTGAGTTAAAAAAGATCCTGACGATAATCTCAACAGCACTCACAAAAGAGCACCAAATTTAGCATCGACTGACCCTTAGCAAGCAAGAGGTGGGACCAGGAGCCCGGGAGGAGTAAGCATCCGCTGTTGGCTAGCGGCACCCGCCGTCGATGTTCACGCACGAAAATGAAACAATATGTAAAATACATACACGGTCTGAGGTTATGTCTATATAGAAAGTGCTATGGCGACAATGTCGAGTTTCACTGTGGCGGTATTATTTCAATTTCAATTTGACATCTCTTAAATGTCTTACGCGAAACATAGAGAAGCCAAAATGAGTATAAGTAATTTTGTGGCTGGATTTTCTTCTACATTAAATGCTTTCAAGCTCCATAGGAGTTGGTGCTACATCTCCCCTGACAATGGACATCTTTGCGTGATCTGTTTACCAAATACATCGCCAGAGACTATCATGTAAACGTGTTCTTTTATCTATTTAGTTTTCAGTGCCTTGATTTAATTACGAGAAAGGATATGACGATTTCAGGGAGACAAATGGATCACCTACTCTATTTTTTTCTATTTCTATTTCAAAAAAAAAAGGAGGAGGGGTTACAATTTATTTTTCTGTTCTTATTGTTTTCTAACCTGTTTGTTGAACAGTAATAGTATAAAATATCAGATGAATTTTGGCGAATATCGTGAATATCATCTCTATTGAATTTGGGTTTCAGCTGGAATGCATGTCAAAAGTAGAGATTAAAATAGGAGACATGCAAGTTTCATTATTTAAAGAAAGACAAGGATGTGATTCCCAACATGACGAAGCAGCAGTGTGTATGGAGTATTTGTGGAATACAGAGTTATTTCCCATTTGAGACGGTATCTGACGTAAAACCATTATGACGTCATGGAAATGACATGGTAACGTCATAGTAATATTTACCGTCATTTCCCAGATTTTAAGGACCGTTTCCATAGATTTGTATGACGTCATAATTACTCTACATCAGATACCGTCCCAAGAGGAAAGTAATTCTGGTTTTCGAAAATAGGGAATAGTGAACAATGTGTAAGAGACGAGAAAAGGGGGACAACTTGCTAAACAACCACATGTACGAACATACTAAGACAAAGATAACAGCTACATCACATCGTTGAGACAAGAGGGATATACTTATTTAATCGATCTTCAGTTAGTGTGGCACCGCACAAATTCTAAATCTGATGTTAAAAGATTCAAATAAACAAGCAGATGCTTATTGTTTGCAAAATTCGAGCACATCAGTTCCAACCTTGCATCAGCCACATATCCAAAAGTTAATTATTGTTGAATATTCATATATAGTCATAATGACTAAGTGATATGGAGAAAATAAGTACCAAGGAATTAATTACGATGAAATGGAAAGGCTATGTTGATATCTTCACATTGAGTCATTGAATGGAATCTACATGTCATTTTATTTCATGCAAACTAGCTTTAAGATAGGGTAAGTAAGGGTTATTCTACTGTCTCCGAGGGCGTAGCCCGAGGAGCAGTTGAATAACCCACTTGTTGCACGGCAATTGTTATGCCATCAAACAATTATCACCGTTGATTGAGTAATTATAAGTCGTCATTCCGAGTAGGATAAAACTACTCATGGTCGGTAAACAGTTAAGAATTTCACGCATTTTCAAATGTAGATTTCAAAGAAAACAACGGTAGAAAAATCTGGTTCAGTATTTGTTGTTAAATTAGGGGAATTAAGATTAATAAAATAAAGGGAAACTGATATTTGAATTTTTCAAACTACAGTGTGATTAGAGTACATACATGTAGAAAGCGGATTTTACGAGATGCGATTAAGGATTGTGTGCAAGTGTCCTTTTCTAACTTTCAATTCTGAATCATTAAAAGTGAGCACACACAAGTTTTCCAACAAATATTCAAAACTACGGGAATACTCCGCTTTTATGATACTATTACTAGGGTACCAGTCAGTACATTATTCAATCGAAATCTTGTGAGTTTTCTCTGGTAGTTGATCCTATGCATATTGAAACATTTGACAAAGAGCGGATCTAGAGCGGGCTGGAGTCAGGACCCCCCCTATGGAATTAGTAAAAAATCTAGGTCCGCCCGTGACATTGAAAAAAGTATTTCAACCTGTAAATGACGGTTTTTTTCTTAATTCCTATTATGAAATGCCATTTTAGAAATGCTAAAGAGAACATTCCTCCCCTTTTATTTTGGTTGTGTTGTATTTTCAAAACGGGTGGCAATACAAGTCAGGTCAGTTAAGGACAGTTAACGGCTCAGTTGATCATTCAATGATGAGTTCAATAATTAATTCAATCATTGTTTCACAATGAAAAATATTGCACTGTCTGGAAAGGTGTTGATTATCGTCTACAACGTAGACCGTGCAACAATTCAGTCTTATAATATTCATTCCAAATTCGAATGACATGTCAGAGAAGACCTTGGCTGCATAGATAGTGATAAATTCTGTTTGGTTAACTTTTTAATCTATTTCATATCTAAGTTAATTAATTATATCACTCGTTTAAACAGATGGACTGTCATGATATGAAGGGAAATGCAGTGCAATGGTAAAATTTGCATAGATTTATCATCTTGTGTCAAAAATATCACTTTGAAATGTTTTATTTCCTACAAATGATACCAATGAATTTAAAATTGTATTTAGAAAAGCACCAATGGGTTATTAACAGAAACGATGGTGTTAACCCTGTCTTCACTGTATTTATCTGCTAATTTGAATTCTAAATTTTGAAATGGCAAAAACTTGTGTTTACTCTCTAAATTGACAACCGCCTTCTACTTTTTGTAAATTCATAAGTGAAGCAATCTTGTAGCAGATGTTCACAACGTAACGAGTACAACAAAACAAATTCTGCAATCATATTTCGATGCCAAAATCCTAATTATAATATTCAAGTGAAAAATAATAGCTTGCATTTATTTTCAATATCTTGTGAAAACGCATCTCATTTTAAAGACTTTTACTCAGACTTCATTCTTATATTAAGTGTTAATAGTTTAACAACCCTCCATTTATTATACAGAAGTATGGGTCGAGAATCGATTAGAAAGCTGAAGTGTTCAAACTCAATTTCATCTGTTCTTAAATGATGCTAATCAATTTGAAGACGTTTAACATTTATACCACTTGGTGAGTGTCACGGCTGGTGGACCAGGAGTCCCCGAGGGTACATGTAGCCAAGTTCGATCAATTTCGGTTTATCGTTTCTTCAACGCATTCTAATATTTCTGTTATCAAAATTTCATGAAATTTCTAAAACGTGGGTCCTGTAGCATCATATCCAACCCATCCTGCTACGTATTTCTCGACATAGTAACTTTTTTGGCAAATTACATTGTTAAAATTTGAGGATCACTGGGTTAAGTACCCGAAACGTGCATGTCTGGTCCATGCTGCCAATATATCTGTTCTTAAATGATACTATTCAATTTGAAGACGTTTAACATTTTAAAGAAGTATTTCGGTTAGTAAATATCCATCAGTGGTACTTAATGCCAATGTGTTTGTCAGCCATAACCAAAGTCATATTAGCACCATCTACTTTAAAGTGCTATTAGAACACTTTTTCGTAAAACTTTCTCTACAAATAAACCATTATACACTAAAAATAGATTTCAGCCCTTACTGCACACATACATGTTGAAGTTGCTAATTTTAGCCATTTGCAGAAACCCTGATTCTATAAATGAGTACTTCCGGTACTCTGGAAATTTTTACAAAAATCAGAGTCAACAAACGCCTTTTATACCGTGGAAATGATCCTAATGTCACAAGACGGACACTAGGCTTGGTACCTGACCAATCTACAGTCTTGTACCAGTGCATTCGTTAAACTTACACTCTGACTGACTCTGACGACGGGACTCCATGACGTGCCCTGTCCAAACCTCTTTAGAGAGGACATGGCACTGGGCACCTGTCCTCTCTGAATGTCAGTCGAACTCCTCGGTTGATAAAATACATGAGCTCGCTACATCCGACAGAGCACAGATTGTATTACGTTCGCCCTCTTTTTATATCCATTTACATATTTTATATATTTTCCAAGGGAAGACGTTTCAAAATATTGAAGAAAAAAAATGTCCGTGTAGAAATAAGAGAGTACAAATGCTTAAGAATATTTTCATTTTCTAGTATGCTAATAAATTTGAAGACGTTAAACATTTCTTGAAAATGTGTAAAAGAAAGGAGGGGATCTCCAACAACACCTAGTTGCAGCATCAACAGCAACCTCCCAAAACACCCACTGTAAAACACAAAAATGACGTGCGGTTAAGTTTGCCTTATTTGGATGGAATTTAAACAACTTATGATTTTTGGTATCCATCAGCTCTATTTTATAAAAAGTCAATAATATTCCATACGCAAAACGAAATTCATGGGTTATAACTTACGTAAGAGAAATTCGAACTTTTCAAATGTGTACCTCCAGCTTCATTTTTGTAGAGATTACCACGAAGCATTTTTTCTACGCATGCTTTATTCAGTTTAGATAAGTTTTTCAAACTTATCGCGTTTAGGTATGTAATGAATTAAAGTCCTCAATAGAGTGAGAAATGATACATTGTCCATAATAAATTGAAATATCTATATGCTTCAAGATCAATGACAGCTATAACAGGAGATGCTCAAGAATGGTCCTTAATCGTGACCACTGATGCATCTTAATTTCATCAGTCTTATGTATCTTCTTTGCAAAGATTGTGCAGTTTAAAATTTCCTGTAGTTACATACTTACAGTAAATTAAATCTATAGCCAAACAAGCATTGGAGGGATGGTGATAGGGTGTTTCCGATTATATTTTATGATGAAATAGCAAACATTTTTATTTCAGGACGAGAAGGCGTTTTAATGTTTGAGAGGTAGAATTTGGACACAAGGATAAAAATGATCTTTATTTCAGCCGAAGAGTAAATCTAAATTGGAGAAGAAAAGTTTAGGCAAACTGTTTCGTCTTCGTTTTTATTTGTTACATCTGGGTGTTAAGTAACAATTTGCTGTTTAAACAACAGCTGCCTTATAAAGGTAGAAAATGTCATTTGCTCTCGTCGATTAAGATGTGGTCGTTGATATCTATATATCAAGAATGATTTTTGTTGTAAGATGTTCCGTAAAATATTTGGATCTTTCGTGTTTAGAGTGGCCTTCATTAAAGAATTCTTTTCTTTTGCAAAATCCATTGATAAAATACAGAAACATCTGGGATGTTAGACGTCTTCAAATGGGAGAAATTTGAGAAGAATCAGTTCGTCCCCGAGGGCACATGCAGCGAAGTTCGATCAATTTCGGTTGGTCGTTTCTTCAAACCAATTCGAAAATTTCTGTTTACAAACTTTTCTCAAATTTCTGAAACCTGGGTCCTGTAGCATCATATCCCAGCCATCTTGCTACGTCTTTCGGTATATTTTTAACATAATTTCCACATATTATGGCCATATTTCATCGTTTAGATTGAGGATCACTGACGAAAATTGAATACCTGTAACGTGCATGTCTTGTCCATGCTGTAAATCTATCTGCTTTTAAATGATACCAATGAATTTGAAGACGTTTAACATTAATGTGTTCAGCGTCCGACTGACGAATAACAGTTTCTAATGAGAATTCGGTCCGCAAGCATGTGTCTGGTAGTTTTGGGCCTGTTTTTCTTAGCCTTGATTTTGTTTACTTGTATGCAAGTTTTGGTTACACACTCTATAATATTTCCGTGTTCGGCCGACCCCCTTTGAAATGTGGATCTTTTGTCTCCTTCTTTAGATTTGTTATTCTTCATGTTGCTATCATGGTAATTTGCATTCTTTCTTGGCCATTGTTTTTGAGTTATTTTCTTTTTGTTTTTGTATGGCTGTGTGTTCGTTATGAAGCTAGCTGCGGATGATGTCCTATTTTCTTTTTGTGTGTTCCGCGGTGAACGTTAAAATTGTCTTTTTAGAGGAATTGTTATTTGAAATTTAAGTTATGTATCATCATATCAAATTTCAAGTATGGTCAACTCTGATTTTTCTTCAAGAGAGATTTTGCGATCGTGAATAGAAAATATCCTTATATACGCCTTTCCATAATGAAGATAATCAACGTGCCACTAAGCGTGACGCATCTCATCGTATAAAAAAGGTTGAGTGTAATCAATTTCCTTATACGCATATCATACTGTAGCTCCTTTTGTACAAACGAATGTAGGAAGTGCTGTGTGACTGGTAAACGTCCGCCAAAGGTGAAGAAATATGTACGTCAGCTATGTTGGACATACCATGTATCGTTAACCACAGGACGTTATGACATCATTGTCTTCATGTATTATACCTTAATGAGATGTGTCATAAATATCCATAGCCACATTCAACATGTTTTGTATGTAACTTTGTACACAAAGTGTATAGATTTAAACCATTTGCATGTACTTTTAAGGATTAGATGAATAGCAACGATATCAATTTTTAAGTACATGTACTGTTTCAGTATAGAACTCATTTAAATAGATGTGTACAGGATTTCGTAGAAACAACTTTTGAAATAAGACTTCATATTGGATCTAGTAATCACTCATATGATTATATACATAAGTTTGTGCCCGCCGACAGCACAGGGACTGTTTTCATATGCTCTTTTGTATGTCCATTTACAATTCATTTGTGTCCCTGTGGTTACTTGGGTCCCTTTGTTTTGATGTGTTTGTGTGGTCATCGTTCTTCGTGACATTTTGTTAACAGGAAAATGTGCATGGATGTACGCACGTTATCCGGATAACCACAAGATTTGCTACTTACGTGGCAGATGACTATCCTTAGTTGGCACCGATTACCCATTGGTCACCTTAGTTTATATGTGTGTTTTGATGTAGTATTTGGTGATCTTGTGTTTTGTGGGTGCAATAACCAAGTCTTGTTGGAGATCCCCTCCTTTCTCAATTCAGTCTAATACGTCAATCTTAATGGAATTTCCATGCGTCAATTTGAAGGAAAAGGCATAAATTACACTTTATCCAATATAATATTTCATTCATACATCTATCTTTAAGAACAGATCAACTTCTGAGATATAAATCTAAATTTTTAGAATTTTTGTAATCTGAAGAAAGTTGAAAACCATGCAAGAGAACACGATGATCATTAGAATTTTATATTTTCTTCTACCTGAATTTACGATAACACCTTAATTTTCTCTGTGACGTCGGTTTTGCTTAGATTGAGAATCATTGACGAGGGTTAAGAACCCGAAACGTGCATGTCTGGTCCATGTTTCAAATTTATCTGTTCTTAAATGATGCTATTGAATTTAAAGACGTTTAACATTTCATAAGTACATCTAATTGTACATCATCGGTATTTATGATTGTTGTCTTTCGTGTTTCATGATGTTTCGTCTTATGCATTTGTCATTTTGTTTAAGTCATTTCAATGTCTCCTTCTTTTTGTTGACAAAGATGCTTTAAGATGACTGTTAAAATAAGGTATTTTGGTCTAAGTCATTGAACGACTAATTCATACATTTTTTAGCAATCCTTGGACAGGAATAAAAAAAAACTATCACAGAAGAACATTTTTAATTTTTCTTTGATATATAACTCCATCAGAAGAAGAACGCTACGTCGCCTTAAAAAAACCAATTTCTTCGTGAGTAATGGAATATTAACAAGTGATAAGTCCAAATTTATACACTAACACAACACATAAAAAATAACAAAAACTTAAACATTATTTTGACACCTGAAATATGAATAAGTCATAAGACAAAGAATACAATTAAAGCCTCCATTTCTGTACAGTTGAAATGAAACATATGGAGACACACTATCAAAATGAAAATCAATTAATAACATTGATACCACAATAGAGAGGTTTAGTTACAAGTTCTTTCAACGTGTACGTGTGACGTACATGTACACGTCACCGTTTGACGTCATGATCAGAAGACGTCGTTTATTTACACGTACGAATCGTAGTAAGTATAGGTATAGCTATGTAGTAAGATGTACGTGTAGCTAGCTTCTTTTCAGTCGGTCTAGTCTGCCAGAAGAATACATCGATATTCGTAAACCTCCACGCAAGGAAAGTAAGTATCCTAAAAGTGCTTTATAACACGGAAAACTGGAAGTTCGATCAATGATTAGTCTGGAAAATTTCAAAGAAGTTACCCGTTCTGTCGTTACGTCTAAAGCGTCGTTTACACGTCCATAACGTGTAGTTATTCGTCACATCATAACGTCATTTGAACAAAGATCACAGGAAATGATGACGCCATACGTACACGTCGCGCTAAAACATGTAATTAAACCTCTCCAATGTAATACAGTTTCTTACTACGACAATACCCATGAACGCTCCATCAGCAAAAATGTTACAAGCTTATATCTGATTATAAAGACAAAGATATAGATTCCATGCTAATTTCACATACATAATAATTGACCATCGGCGAACCCTCTGAAAAGAATATCTGCTTTTAAACCACTTACTAAGGGCTTAGTAGCTCATCACAAGTGTTCGCCGAGTGCCTCTAATTTTGCGTGAAACGAAAGCAAGGTAAACAACAGCGAGTATGTTTTTCAAAGATGAAATGTCCCCTGAAGCATTAGATCTATTTTCTTAATCACGTGATCCTCTCTTTTATGTAACCTTCATTCAAAATGTTATGAGATACTACGACGGAAGTAATCGGAAAACTCGACCGGAAAGAAATAAAAATATCGGCAAATTCAAATGAGGGAGAGAAATCCCAATAGTTTGATACCATGATAGATTGAAATCATGTTGAAAAATAGTTTTATCGAAAAGATACAAAATGACTCTGATCTCAGAGAAGATTCATATTCAAAAACAAGATTCCAATGAACAACTAGACAATTAGAGTTTGCACTGATTATGATAATGAAAAAGAAGAAATAGGGTTCACACATTATATACATTAAGGGACATAATCTGCAAACATATATTCATCAAAGAAGGCATGATATTAGTCATATTCTTTTAGATAAAGAGGAAATTAAAGCAATTTCCATGAACGACATTGATATGATATGGACAGTGCGACAGATAGATCGGAATGACAAAATAATGTCTCCTCATGTTAGGTAAAGAAAAATTAAAACATCAAAAGAACGAATAAACAGCTTTGCTTTATGCAAACAATTTTCTTTAAATTAACGAAAAAATCTACTCTCATTTATTTCAATACATATAGGAAAAAAACATGTATGACAAAAACTACTTTGGGATTTTCTTGAAAATTGAACTAATAAAATGATTTGCTTCAATGCATATGAAGAACATTCCCTCTTAAGGTAGGGTATCCCTCAGGTCAGAGGGGATTTTTCTTACTTTTCCCATGGGGTACAATGTTAAAGTTCAAACGGCTTTAGTTCTCGGTATAATCATGAAACCATGAATTATATTTTGTTTGTATATCAGATTTAATATAAGCTTTGAATATATGGAAATAGAAATATTTTAATAATTGTTATTTTGGAAATATGAGCATCTGAGACCTGAGGGATGTTCTACCTTAAATTCATTTCTCTCAAGCTCTAGGCTTTGGCTTTATGTTTGAAAAAGATCCTATTACTATGTTTTAATTCTTCAATATTCTACAAATATTTTTGAATAAGTAGAAACCATCATTTATAAAGATACTCAAACAATGTTCCACAATTTCTTGTAAATCAAAAGTCACATTAAGATGAATGTTGCTGTAAGATCGGATTTCCTTCTTCGAAGACCTTGTTTCATCCTAGAAAAGAAGTAAAATGCAATAGATATAAAACGTGTTTATTACCTTTAGTACATCGTAAGCTTTAAATGACGATTCTGTCGCAAAGAGGTTTTAAGAACATTTATGACATCACGTTACATTCTTAACGTTTTACCGAGACTCGGAAATTAGAAATTTCTTTGTCCGTGGTAAAAGGTTGGACGTCACGAATTCAAGACTTCGTTTTTCTCTTATCGGGGATGGAGGTGTCCAATATCAGCTTCGTATGCACAATGGTTCTACTATTTTAATTTGTTTTATTTGTTATGTGTCATTCATTATCGTTGCCGTTCTTTGTTTATTTCTATGACAGAGGATCATTGCTTTTTCCGATTATTCGTTTATATAATTTTGTTGTGAGGTCCAGTTGATCATTATAATTATGTGTCTTGTCCATGCTCGTTTCTTTGTTGATATTTCAACTTATTTTTGTCGCAAATCGTTTCCTTATGATTATTCTAAAATTATTGCTAGCACAATGTTTAATAAGTGGGTTAATGTCAAATGCAATAGTCAAAAGTTAAACTCTTCAAATTCAATAGCAGAATGAAAAACTTTGCAGCATGGACCAGACATGCACGTTTAGGATACTTAACCCTCGTCAGTGATGCTATTACTACTTTAAAATCAGTATTAAAAAAACTTTGGCACTCAAAATATTAGAACAGACAAAACCTAAAAAAATGCCCAGCTGAAAAAGAAGTCTGTAAGGGAGCAAAAGTAATTTACCAATGGTTACATGGATGAGATCACGTGCACTCGAAGAGTAGGCGTCGCATACATGCTGCTCACTATCCTCATTTTAGTGTTATATTTAAATAAGTCCACTCAAGAGTATAGCACAAATTAGTCAGAGTGTGAGTGCATTATTAGAACTTCCATATTGGTATAGGCGAAAACTGCTGCTTGCATCAAAGACCATCTTAATGGACAAGAAGGCGTCTCAACATTTTGAATAGGGTTCTCTTTGCCCCAGGCCTTTCAGAATTGATCTTTATTTTAGAAAGTCATTACTTATATCAGGATTTTCAATGCGTTATGAAAGAAATTATTCCAAAAACATTGACATTAGGTGCATTCATCATTTAATATTTTTCTCTTCGGAATGTTATTCATTCCAAGGTTCGCAACCGTTGCTATGGAAATTCTAATCATTTTGCATTGCCTTCTCGACGTTTAGTCTTAATAACTGAAAGGTACTTCGTTAATGTTTTATTTTCTATGTAATGTTTAATATCAAAAACGTATATAATATCCCAGTAGATATTGAAAAAAGAATATTTTGAATGGGGTCATGCTAGGATTTATCTCCCCTGTTGAAAATTTAAGAAAAATAGCATTTTTCCATAAAGTTAAATGCATAATCTAAGTGCGCATAACTCTTAAAGTAACCTATTTTTTTCCAATATCAATGACACATATGGATTATGACCCTGTATACAGCACAAAATCGATAATTCAGAAACCGAAGGCATGCAAAATCAGGAAAAAAGAGGAACCAATCAAACAAGCAAAAAACATCACATGAAAAGAAGCGAACTCCCAATTAGGAGTGAGACCGGATTCCCAGGAAGAGTAAGTATCTCCTGCTTGCATGCAACACCCGCCGCTTCAATTCGGTAGAACTGTCACATCCGGATACTTCCATTTCGGAAGACATAGAGTAAAATCTTTCGTTGGATGGTTCAAATGGTCTATGACAGAATATCATCCACCAAAAATTGGGCAAAAATTGGCAATTAATTTCAACATCATAACTATGCTATGATTTTAGGTCTCAGGATTCCATAAATGGGTAGCCCAATACTTCTCATTACCCATTGGATACCTTAAATTGTCAATTTTGAAATATATGTTTATAAAATACCAATTTTATTGTACCAGGCACGTGTTTCGGATATTAAATCCTCGTCAGTAGTACTTAATGTCAAACGGATTGAATAAAGCCGAAATCAATTTTCCTGGCTCGGCTCACAATATAAAATGTCTTTTACCTCTAGCAAAAAAAAAAAAAAAAAAAAAATGAGCGGCTCCCAATTTTGTGTAGGTTGTATTCAGAAGAGTATTTAAGTGAAACATTTGGAAAAAATCGTTGTAGGGTATGCACAAGGAACTTAAATCTTAACATGACCGAAAAATTATGCCGAAAGCCCATCTAATGACAGGGCTCTGAAATGGGGGAGATACCCCTTAGTTTAGAAATTTAGGTCTCATTTGACGACAATAAATTTAGAATATATTTCAATGCAGTGCGTAAACACTAAAACTAGGAGAGCGATATTCTCGGGGACTCGCTAGTGGTTGAATTTGTCAATTTTGAAAAATATATTCTATAGTCCCAATTTTATTGTACTAGACACGTGTTTCGGATATTAAATCCTCGTCAGTAGTACTTAATGTCAAACAGAATGAGTAAAGCCAAATTGAATTTTCCTGGCGCGGTCTACAATATAGGCTATTAATTACCTATGTCAAACATGATATTAAAGAATATGCCCAGAAATAATTACACAGGGACTATCGTTCATATTGAAATAGCCCTTTTACAGATGTAGAATTTATCTGGTTTGCACAAGAAGAATACACATTATATGAAAGGAATACTCCAGAGTTATTTATTTTCTTTGTCTACCTTTCACGTGAAATGGAGTATGTAATAGATATAGGTAAATAATCAATCACAACTGGTGTCGCCGATGTCAACTGGTTCATGAGACACCCACCAAGGCGAATTAATTTAAAAAGTGCTTAATCGTTTTGTATACAACTTCTTTCATAGGACGTTATTCATTGAGTTAACCTACCTACATTAAATATAGGGCATGGTTAAAACATGTATTTAAGACATATGTACTTAACTCACTTGTGCATCTATTAGCTTATTCAATTTTTCTTTTGATTATAAGATTAATTCCAACATTATTCAAGAAATGAGTTAAAGAAGATCCTGACGATAAACTCAATAGCACTCACAATAGAGCACCATAATTGAGCATCGACGGACCCCTAGCAAGCTACAGGTGGGACCAGGTGCCAGGGAGGAGTAAGCAAGAAACTAAAACATACTTTTGAACCAGTTTCTTTAAAATCAGTCTACTGACGAATCTAGAAAACATGCAAAAATCAAGGAAGCTATTGACACACTCTTACCGTAGCGTAGCTATGCCGTGTTTCATAGTTTCTTATTGTCAAATAAGTTATACAATTCAAAATGAATACATCTTATTTATTTAAAATGGTCAATGAATGCTTTGACATCGCCCAGAAAAGGATAGATATCATAATCTGTTGAAGACCTAGTTTAAAGCGTTCTGCCTTTGCTATGTTTCCTATCGACTACTTGTTAATATTGAATATTTCTTGCTATTTACATGTTACAGTAACCGTGGTAGAACTTTTTGTTTAACGAAATTAAAACATGTTCAATCATAGAGTTCTTAAAAAATAATACGCATAACTCTTGCTCGTCATATGATAATAGATCACTACATTAGGTTCATTGACTACAGGTTCAATGATCCTTAGGCGATATATTTTACAAGATGCATTACAAATTAATTAAAGTGTTTATTTCTGTTATCTGGGAACTTGATTGAAATATTTTTTTCTACGCAAGATATCTTCCTTCGTATTTATTTAAAAGTACAAAATGAAATTACAAAGAAAAAACTCAACATGACACATTTTACATGTAAAGAATTGAAATCAAAGGTGAGGTAGTCGATGGATTGAGACTTAATACATTGCATTGAAAGGAATCGAATGAGCAATTAGGCATCTCGCTGGCAAAGATGCTAATGTATGCGGAGGTTTAATTAGGTATTTGATGGTGGTCCACTATCCAAAATAGAAGATAAAAATGGCCTAAATATTTTCATGTAATATATTATGACCAATAAACATCAAAGAAGTACCCAACCGTTATTCAGTCTCAAAGTCGAGAATGCAAAGCAAAATCGTGAGAATTTCCATCGAAACGGCTGCGAATCCCGGAATGAACAACATTCCGAAGTGAGACCAGGTGCCCGGGGAGAGTCAGCGTCTCATGATTGCATGCAACACCCGTCGCAACAGCTCCATGAAAATCTGTCAAATTCTCGATGTACATTTAATGCGTTTTCATATCTTATGATAATTGATGTGGGTTTTCAAATTATCTTTAAAAAGGAAACCTCACAACTTTTTGTCAAATATAGACCTTAGTATGAAATGGTTAATTCTAAAGAAAGCGAGATTCATTCGTCGATATTGAGAACTCAGAATGAAAGAGATAACTTCTATATGACTTAAGAAAGACACCTATAAAGACAATACAAATACTTGATATGTGTATGACTTACTTCTGGAACACGAAAATCTGATAACAAATTGTGCAGACGATATTCGGAATGTTAAAACAACTCTGAGGATTAGAAAAGCAGAGGAAATACGTGCACTTTCACTTTGTGATGACGAAATGTAGGTGCAAATGATGATAGTAAAACAGTACATCATCAAACCGACTGCGAGGGGGATAGCATCAATCTGTAATCATGACAAATCTTAAACATATAAAAAATATAACCGAATGTATAAAATAGGTAAGTTTTTAGCCAATGGTCCCGCGGAATGTGTCAGATATATAGAACCATTATCTTTTAACAAATACGCCGTTTACGTTATTGTAACGTTACGGGTGCTCCGTGCGACACTACCTCCCTTCATTCTTATCCCTACAAAATTTCTTCCTTACATGAAATGAATTTTTTTGGTGAAAAAGTCTTCTTTTTGCATCTATTAAACGTATTTTGTCTGAATATTTTCTTTATCCTGAAGTGAGTAACGGACCTTGTCATCGAACTTTCCGGACAACCCTCGTATCTGTCGAATACAAGAATGTCTTGAAGTTAAGAATTCGTAACCAAAACTGTAAAAAAAACCAACCAATGGCATTTTCATCAAATATCCTTGAATTTATGACCAAAGAATAAGAAGTGAGAAATGCATAAATAATTGTTATATGTATGGCCGTGACTTTTAAACGTAAGATCTGCTTTTTCCCAATCACAACCAATGACATAAGTCAGGTTAGAGAATGCATCATTATCAAGGAGACATAAATGTGAATATTAATGTAAACTTTTTGTAATATTATGTAAATGAACGAACGCTTAAATGTGACATCATAATTTTTTACCTTTTCATTTTGTAAAATTTTCGTTTGTTGTTTTTGCGCCATTTCCGTTTGCGTCCGAAACATCAACGAAATCAGGGAAGTCGAAGAACCAGAATTTGAGTGGTGGACAACATTGTATATATTCTACTTTCACTTTCCTATAAGTTATGACTTCCTTCGTTCGGTACTTCTTCACAGGCTTTGCATATGTCTTTTTGGTTTTGGTATACAATGACTTCACTTTGCGTTTAGCATTGTAAACTGACTTTTTATGTACTTTTGATTTCAGAACAGCATGTGGTCCATGTTGATTTTTTTGGAAATTCCAAGTTTCCACCGGAGTACGTCGAACGTTCCATGTTTCTAGAGGTGTCCGTTGGACTTCCTCCACCGTCGCTGTACGCCAATTTGTGACTTCCTCCAGTTCTGTATGTTTTTGTGGAATGTTGACCCAGTGATCCATAGGTGCGCATGCCTTGTTATATTGTGGGTACCATAATCTAGGACAGCCTACCGGTTTATGGAAACACCCACAATCCCCGTAGATACCGTGTTTGGCTACTCTCTTTGATCCATATCCATAAGTATTCTGAGGAGTTGATTTACCGACAACTAGAAACATAATATTTCATAATTTATAACAATATGCAAGTGAACTTGAAAATTAAGTAGGTTGTAGAGTAACACACCTTTCTTTACACAGAAAGCTTTGACATGATATACGTATTATAAATTATCTTCACAAAGGGAGATTAAAAAGTAGACTTATGGGTTTACAGCATTTCTACTTATTATTGTAGATCTAAGTTATGAAACAAAAAGAACAATGAACAGAAATGGAAGGAAATACATTGCAGTATTGCAGGCAAATACCCAACACCAAAGGATACTTGATTTACTATAGGTTGATGTAAATGTATGCTACTATGATAACTATGACAGTTAGTTCACATTGAAATTTACAAAAAATTCAATTGTAAGGTTTTCCATATTAAAATATAGAAAATATTCCGAAAATGTTGAATTCGTATTATCCGGATTTGATGTGCACAACCCTCCGCGTATTAAGACTTTGTGCATAATTACTGTTCCATTGATTAATGGCGATATAAATAAGATAGTGAAACTCGGATCCGAAGTGATTGCTCCGCTGAAAATTCCTTAAACACTTCTTTTTACTTGATTGAGGACTCATAAAAAGACAGAAACAAATTGAAAAAATCAATTAAGCATCTTGTCTCATGTTTTTGTCTGAACTTGTTTATCTTTACCATAAAGTCCCTTAGGGTAGTGTACCACTCAGGTCTCAGCTGCTCATATTTCCTAAATCACAGCTTTTAATTTTTTTCATTTCCATATATTCAAAGCTTATGTTTAACCTGGTATACAAACAAAATATAATTCGTGGTTTAATGATTATACCGAGAACTTAAACCGTTTGAACTTTAACATTGGATCCTATGGAAAAAGTAAGATAAATCCCTTTTAGAGGTGATAATATGTAACTATAAAAGCTTTTTACCAAAACCATATTAATGTGATATTCTGAACAATATTCTGAAGAGAAAAAATAGGGTATCCAGGCAAAAAATTCGGACCTGAGAGATACTCTACATTAACTACGAAAATCCTTTAAAACCCTGAACCATCACAACCCTTAGCATGTTAATCCAAAACCATGGTAATCCCATAAAGAAAATGTGCAAATCAAATAAACCGTTCATTTCTATATGTATATATGGTGTAGAAATAGAAATCCAATATTACGCAAAAAGTACACGTTTGACACGAAGTTTTCTCTACCACGAGTACATTTTCCAATTTCTCTTAATAAAGAAAAATTAACGTTGAAATTGTGTAGCGAAAAACACAGTTGCAGGGTTACAAAATCCACAGAGAGTATTCGAACATATATAAACGCTACAATAATTACTATGAAAATAGATGTCTACGAACGATTTGCTCTAGATGCAAAATCGAATGCCAAACGCATACCTTGTAAATTTTATCATTATTTTATAAGTTCAAAACATGATCTGAATCCTTTTATATAAGCTCCCATTCGTTTACTTCATGATACCGAATTTAACTAAGAATGAAACTGTCAAGGGAAGTTAATTAGTCACTACTAGTCACTTATATTTAGCAGTCTCTGTCATGATGGAAAAGGAGATACGAGTTTTCCTCTCCAATATTTTTGCGGCATAATAATTGTCTTTTTATTCATATGAGGGATAAGAATGGTCTTTTTGTTATGGTTAGTAAAATAACTATTGCTCTATATAGAACATGCATCTTCAATGCTTATAATAGCTGCCATGACCTCTTTACTTCAAATCTAAAAAATATTACATGGCATAAAACATTACCACACATCCGAACTTCTGTTAGAAATAAAGAGCACTATAATGTTAATTGCACCGTCCGTTGAATTGTTTAGAATTGTATCTTAAAATTTCTATGCGACATCTTTCAAATTGATCAGTGTGATTCCCCTTTTTATGTATGACTTTCCTTCTTGCTTCAAGTAAAGAACAGTCAATTCAAGTGAAAAGAAACAAGGTGAATTTGTGATGAATAATGCCCCTGTAAAAAGCACCTTCTTGTGTGTATGCGAAGTCCCATTCGGAAAAAGAAAAAAAAGTATCTCAAACAAGACTCGGTTTCTGGACCTACAGTAAAATATTGAAGCTCCCAAATTCAAAAACGAAGAGTTGAAAATCACATCAAGATACGCAAACGGCACAAAGGTGACTAAAGTGGCAATCGATTGCCAACCCTGTCTCGTTGCTTCATTCGTGCTCTTTGTGTTTTTGATGTACTTGATATTTTTATGTCATGTTTGGTCTTCTTCGTCCTTTACATGTACGTCTTTTGCTGTGCTTGTCCACTCTGTGTTTTCACATTTGGGATGATTTAGTATCTAAATGGTGCTGGTGCTGCAACCGAGTCTTGTTGGAGATCCCCCTTACTTTACTCTAAAGACAACATCTGAACACATCAAACGCACACATAAACAAACGGACAACGGACAACCGGCTCAGACATCAGACCACGATCTGCCATGTTAGTAGCAATTGGTGTAGTGATCCGAATAAAGTGCGCTAAATTCTCCAACTTGCGAGCGGTCTTTAAAATGTAAAGTTGTTTTGAGTAATAACCTCTACGTTTTAAGACAACGACTTAGAATAGTGGAAAGCAGGGACGCAAGTACAAAATTGATAACAAAACCAAATTAGTGGAAGATTAATGTACACTCCGAGTCAAGTACCATGTACTATGTTCATTTCATGATTTCAGGACAATTACCTTAAATTCTCTGAAAAATTTGGTTGCCTTATTATGCAACATAAAATGCATTACATGTGTAAACCCCCCCCCAATAAAAAGTAGCTCTAAAAGGAATTCAGCTAATATAGCCATAACGTTTTATTGATGAATATATAAATTTTGTACTTATGTCTCCAATCTGACTGTCTAGTCATTATTTTGAAATTGTAAACAGTAATATAAGTCAGTATACGTAACCTAAGGTGACTTTAATGTTTTATTGGTGTTAAGATATGGTAATAGTATTATTATGACTTTATGGACGAATTCCTGAATATCCATACTAAATACTAAATTAACAGATGGAAAAAATATATATATAAATTATAAATGCAGTGTAAATGTCTTAACTTTTCATTTCAACGTACAAATAAAAGATAATATTTTCTTAAAATAGATAAGAATTATTGGAATTTAAACTTATCACTATTCGTTGATTTCAAAATATTAAGTAATTCTAAATTAAGTGATCATTAAATCAGTCCAAAACATAACTGTGTCAGAAGGTATGACGATATGATCCAGGAACCAAATATTTTGTTTATTTTGATAGTTACAACTTCCTCGTATGACACGTTACAATTATACATACCAGGAAAAAGACCAATTAACTTACAATAACTAACACGTCCGATAGCTTAATAAGATGACGTTATGACAAAAGATTGACAAATTGAATTTCTAAACTGAAATCTAAATTTTCCATTATAGCAAATGATATATATGATTTATGTAACGTGCAACTATCAATATTCTAAGTTAAAGCGAATAAACTCACGAAAAATGCTAATACGTATAAATACATCAAGAATGTCTTAGAATCAATAAATCAAAAATAAGGGATTCAGATAGGCATATTCAGCATCTGTATTCATCTGGTTTGATGAATTTTTCTTTCCTTTATCTTACTTTACCTTTGAATTTTGATTAATTTCTGTGTCTTTAATTTCGAAAGAAATAAATAAAACAATTGAATGGATTAATTCTACATTTAGATATCTAAGTCATACAAAGGTTTGATTTTAATAGAAAAAAACTCACTCACCATATTGATAAGTAGCATGTGAGAATTTTAAAATCACAAGGACACAAGCTAAATAGAGGAATGATCGGAGAGACATGTTGTCCAATCTAATTGATCCGTCTCTAATTCTTTCTTACCATTCAGTTGGTTTTATACATAATTACCTTAATTAATGCTTCATGCGCGCACTACGCTGACGTGATGACGATGGGGGCCTAAAAGGGAAACACAATGATGGACCATAATTCAATCTAGTTATAATTTTACATAAATTTAAAAAGTGTGCATCATGCAAGAATAGTAAAAATGCATTTGATATTTCCTTGATTCCCAAAAACCTCCGAAAGAAACAATGGCGTGGTTATTGAGAATGGTTTTGTGGTAAGAATTGCACTTTTAGATTAGTGCATCTTGTACACGGATCCACCACTGAATGATGCGAAAATTTCAAAGAACATTACATTGAATATCATTTTATATGCTTGGTTCAGTTTCAAGTATCGCCTTTTCAAGATGAACTTACCTAAGACAAGCGTCGGTTCAATGATATTAAATCTAACTTTGGAAAGAAATAAAAAGTATGCGGGTGAGAAAGAAGTAGCTATATATATTGGGAATTTCAAAGATACTGGTTGGATACCAACAATGTTTGTTGAGATGATTATCAAAATTCTTGAAATTTCTCAAGCATTAGTCCAGTAGCATCATATCCCAGCCATCCTGCTCCGTCTTTCGGTACATTTTTGGACATAATAACATTCACACTATTTGGCCATATAACATTGTTTAGATTGAGGATCAGTGATGAGGGTTTTGTACCCGAAACGTGCATGTCTGGTCCATACTGCAAATTTATCTGTTCTAAAATGATGCTCTTGAATTTGAAGAAGTTTAACATGGTACTACGCATTTAAAGAGATGAAATCTTTCAGTGGTACATGTATGTATTTGGGGTGTTCAGATCATCTAATAAATGAGGGGTTTCAATATCCGACCTAGACGACCGGCGCTAGTAAGATATATTTTAGGGGGTAAATCGTCTTGTAAGGGATAGATGGATTTCAAATCTTGCATTAATATTTCGAAATAGAAATATGATAAAGGTTAAACGGTTTTGACATTAATTAGCCTAATACTGAAGACTCGAAACGATTTTTTGTTAATTTTGTGATTGAAGCTCAAAACCCGTTTTATAACCCACCGTATCACCGCGTACCCGGAAAGCGCGATAAATCCCTGTAGTCAAAGTCGGTCTTAGCTCTCATCACTGATTCACGAAGAGACAGAAATTTATACATGCATATTTGTTTTCGATTTGAGTGTGTTTTTTTTTTATTTTACACGTTGACATTGTTGAGCTTTTTTCACATAATTTCATATCGTATATTACTTTTTATTTCAATAGTGTTATTTATGTCTTCTCGTTGTCTCCGTCCGTTTGCTCCCCTTTTCTCGTGTTTGTCCGGCTAAGATAACTGCCACTCCGTCATGTCGGGGTTCTACTACTCCCCCTTCTGAAAGTGTATTAGACTTTTAATCTATACAAGATTTTGAAGTAACTCCAACAGCTCAGTATGGAAAACTTCTCCTTCAGAATGGATGTATATGTGACAAAAGAGAAGTAAAAACATTTACAGATGTATTTCTTAAGAGGTGTTGTAAGTTTTGTTTCCAGATAGAGGAAATTATTTGCTTATTATACTTTATAAGGAATAAATTTGTAAAATTTTAAAAGAAAAATATCGCACATTTTACTTTTGCTCAATCCAGAAATTCCTCTGCAAACATTTTTCAGTAGAATGCATCTTTTAGATCTTTAGACTTATTTCAAAAGTAAAAGGAATAAAAATGCTTTTTTAAATCCACAGGTTGGTGGTTAAGTAGAACTATCTGAAAACCTTAAGGAAACACAAGTTTCCTATCTGAATAGTAAACTATCATGAATTCAACGGGATCCACTAGTCGAATGCAGTACGTATTATTTAGCAGACATGCTGTAAACTTATCTGTTCTTAAATTATGCCATTGAATTTATTTAAAGACGTTTAATAATTTAAAATTACATTTAGCACAACATTTTCTTATATAACAAGATGCTGTATTTCTCAAGAATATTACAACAAATAATCCTAATTTTAGAAATGATCATTTATGTAAAAGAATAATTACAAATCAAAAACCCAAACATCAAAGCTATTTACGTAGGTCCAAAGATATCAAAAATATAAAGCCCATCATCGTTTACAGTATTCGAACTCTTTACCTTTCGAACTCTTTACCTTCATGATGAAATTTGGAAACCAATGTTAACGTTCTTGAATCGTGTTTCGGATACTTTATCCACATAAATGGTACTTATTCAATGCCAATGTTATTTTCTGACACAGCCTAATGTATTTCAGAAGCGTTCTCTAGTTTACGATTTGAATTTGAATTTGTGCATTTACTTTGCAGAGAATGCGCGTCTCCAAGTTTTGTTTAGTGTCGACTTAGTAGCAAAGTAAAATGAAATCTCTGACCAAAATAGCATTGCAGGAATGGCGCTAGGGTGTTAATCTTCTTTAATTTCGATGGGTTTTTCTAATGGAATGACAAGTTTCTGGAATAGCAAAAATATATATGATGTCAAATTGATTAATGGCAAAACCAAAGCTTCTTTGAAGCGACTGAGCTGGAAAGAAGTAATTATTACACTTTAAACACACAGTCAAGGGAAACAAGTTAAACTTATCAACACTACAAAAGGAAATAAGTGTTTACAATAATAATACAGAAGTGTTCCAACTCTTTACCTTCTTGAAGACAATTTCAAACCGATTAATGCACTAGCTACCTGTTTCGGATAGTTCATCCTCATCAGTGGTACTTATTGAATGCCGAGGTTATTTTCTGACACAACCAAATGTATTTCAGTAGCTTCCCCTGCTTTTCTTTTTTTAAATTAAAATCAAGCATAGTAAAATGAAATCTATGACCAAAATAGCATTAACCTCCTTTAATTTCGATGTTTATTTTCGTGGAAATAACAAGTTTCCGCCCTAGCAAAAACATTTATATGATGTCAAATTGATAAAGGGCCAAAACAAAGCTTCTGTCAAGAGACAGAGCTGGAAAGAAGTTATTATTTCTCTATAATCATCCACACTACAAAAGGAAATAAGTGTTTTCGCATCATATTTCAGATTTCTTATTTATTTTAGAAATAATTTCTATCAGTAAGTACCTAAAGTGTACCTCGCAAAAACTGGAAAATTTCTGACTATTTTTAGAAATGTTTAGAGTGGTTTCCGTAACAGCTGACATTCTTGAAACCTATAAAGTATTTGTATCTTTTTTTTTTATTTTCTTTAGTCTTTTAGTCGCCGTAACAAATGTCTCTTCATAACCTTTCAAAATAACAAGAGGACTTTTCTTACCCGCAGTGGAATTTAACGAATGTAAAAAAAACCTACAGAAATAGAAATTTCATATCCATGACAAAATAAAAAGAATAAAACATTGTTTCCGCGTATGTTTGTATAACCGAGCTTCACACAAGCAAGAACAACCATACAAAAATTAAACAAATATGCAAAAATTAAAGAAAAAAAAAGGAAGAAAAAGAAAACTCTACCCCAAAACTTTCTTTGATAATGTCATCTTTATAGTGTAAATCAACGATAAAAAGCCTTGGTCACTCCTCAGCTTGGTACTTATTTTCTATAATCACCGACGCATGCATTTTTGAAAGATTCATTTTGCAATATATTTCTGTTCTTGGATGATTTAGTTATATTTATTAATACTGTATGGTATGCCGATATAGGTCGATGGTCGAACTGTATGAAAACGAAGACTATAGAATAGAAACAAATGAGTTAAAGAGGATCCTGCCGACAATCTCAACAGCAATCACAATAGAGAACAAAATTGAGCATCGACGGACCCCTTGCAAGCTAGAGGTGAGACCAGGTGCCCGGACGGAGTAAGCACCCCCTGTTGGCTAGCCGCACCCATCCTGGTTGTTCATGCATGGAATTGAAAAAAATATATACAATAATGCAATGTCTGAGGTTATGTCTGAAGTTATGAGAGCAATTTTATATAGCATGATTTATATGTTGTTGGCCTTTTCTTTTTGTTAATTGGCTTGTTTCAGTTGACTGTCTATATTTTCATGTTACTTTTGGCATGTTAATGGCACTTTGTCATCACTTAGTTTAAATCTCTCACATATGATTGTGTACAGAATGAAGTCATTGTTTTTGATCAACTGTTGAAATATTGCCATATTTGTCTCTGTATTTTGCATTGGTAAAATTACAAAATAAATGGCTCGAGACTCTGTCTTTTCTTTATGCATTGGTAACCCTTATTAGTTGTGTCATTGTGGCTTCATTTTTATACTGAAAAAAGATTGTTTTTATTGTGATAATCATTTATTTCATTGTTGATTTTTTCGTTTCTCGTCTAAGCTTGCTTTTCTCTCTCTTGTTCGCTTCAATGCGAAGGGGACAGTTACTTGACAAAGAAATATATATATACAAACCCGTAATCGTTCGCTTGAAAAAATTATATTCTTGCTTTCCGACAATTTTTCTTTCTTTCTGCAAAGTATACCGTTATATCCGTATCGATAAAAGTGTCCAAACAATACCAATTAAGGAGGATATGATTAATCTTGTACGCGTCTGTCCTTTCATGTTCATGAAATGGTCAACTAGAATTCGAAGCTGAGTTCCCCCTTTTTCATAACAAACAAAGGATGGTATACATGAATCATAGCAAAAGGAAGTCATAACACATTCTCTGTTTCCTTATTTGCATTATGATTTCAGTCATCTTTTGCGTACGAGATAAAAAAAATCTCCCCTCACGCAGGAGTTAGTGTCAACTTTATCTATAATGAATAAAATTTAATTTTCTTTGTTTGACTTTTTTATTCACTGATTACATAAACTATAACCTCATACAGTGCATATATTTAATTTATTGTTTTCATTTTCGTGTGTGAATATCGATGGTGGATGCGGCTGGCCAACAGGGGATGCTCACTTCTCACGGACACCTGATCCGTCGATGCTCATTTGGTGCTTTATTGTGAGTGCTATTGAGATTATTGCCAAGATCTTCTTTAACTCATAAAAATGGATGAATATTTAGAATATCGCTCTTCTGTGCTGGTGGGATGTTGGTAATTGATATCTGCTGGTGGACTGTTGGTAATTGATATCTACCGGTTGGATGTAGGTAATTAATATCTACTGGTGGACTGTTGGTAATTGATATCTGCTGGTGGACTGTTGGTAATTGATATCTGCTGGTGGACTGTCGGTAATTGATATCTCCTGCTGGACTGTTTGTAATTGATATCTACTGGTGGACTTTCGATAATTGATGTCTGCTGGTGGACTATTGGTAATTGATAATTCTGCTGGTGGACTGTTGGTAATTGATATCTACTGGTGGACTGTTGGTAATTGATATCTACTGGTGGGCTGTTGGTAATTGATATCTGCTGGTGGACTATTGGTAGTTGATAATTCTGCTGGTGGACTGTTGGTAATTGATATCTGCTGGTGGACTGTTTGTAATTGATATCTGCTGGTGGACTATTGGTAATTGATAATTCTGCTGGTGGACTGTTGGTAATTGATATCTGCTGGTGGACAGTTTGTAATTGATATCTGCTGGTGGAATGTCGGTAATTGATATCTATTGGTGGGCTGTTGGTAATTGATATCTACTGGTGGACTGTTGGTAATTGATATCTGCTGGTGGACTGTTGGTAATTGATAAATCTGCTGGTGGACTGTTTGTAATTGATATCTGCTGCTGGACTGTTGGTAATTGATTATTCTGCTGGTGGACTGTTTGTAACTGATGTCAGCTGGTGACTGTTTGTAATTGATATCAGCTGGTGGACTGTTTGTTATTGATGCTTAACATCATCAAATTCATTAGCATCATTTTAGAGCAGATAATTTACAGCATGGGCGAAACATGCACGTTTCGGGTACTAAACCCTCGTCAGTGATCCTCAATATAAGAATTGTAATATGGCCAAAGAGTGTTAAAGTTATGATGTCCAAAAATGTACCGAAAGATGTGGCAGGATGGCTGGGATATGATACTACAGGACCCATGTTTTAGAAATTTCAAGAAATTTTGATAACAGAAATTTTCGAATGAGTTAAAGAAACGATCAACGATATCTGCCGGTGGATTTTTGGTAATTGATATCTGCTGGTGGACTATGAGTACTTGATATCTGCCGGTGAGCTATTAGTTTTTGAAATCTGCTGGTGGACTGTCGGTAATTGATATATGCTGATGGACTGTTGGTAATTGATATCTACTGTTGGACTGTTGGTAATTTATATTAGCTGGCAAATTGTTGGTAATTGATATCTGATGGTGAACTGTTGGTAATTGATATCAGCTGGTGAACTGTTGGTACTAGTTATTGATATCAGCTGGTGAACTTTTGGTGATTGATATCAGCTGGTTAACTGTTGGTGATTGATATCAGCTGGTTAACTGTTGGTAATTGATATCAGCTGGTGAACTGTTGGTGATTGCTATCAGCTAGTGAACTGTTGGTAATTGATATCAGCTGGTGAACTGTTGGTAATTGATATCAGCTGGTGAACTGTTGGTAATTGATATCAGCTGGTGAACTGTTGGTAATTGATATCTGCTGGTGAACTGTTGGTGATTGATATCAGCTGGTTAACTGTTGGTTATTAATATCAGCTGGTGAACTGTTGGTAATTGATATCAGCTGGTGAACTGTTGGTTATTGATATCAGCTGGTAAACTGTTGGTACAATGTAATTGATATCTGCTTGTGAACTGTTGGTAATTGATATCAGCTGGTGAACTGTTGGTGATTGATATCAGCTGGTTAGCTGTTGGTGATTGATATCAGCTGGTGAACTGCTGGTAATTGATATCAGTTGGTGAACTGTTGGTAATTGATATCAGCTGGTGAACTGTTGGTAATTGATATCAGCTGGTGAACTATTCTTGAATTCTCATTCAAGACAAGATGTACAGAAGGACATAGCGGGATAGGTGGGATATGATGCTACAGGACTCACGTTTTAGAAATTCTAAGAAATTTGTAAAAAGGATCAATATGAAATATCCAGTGAGTTAGTATTAATCTCCTGCTTGCAATCAAAACCCGTTACTTTCTATGTACAGAAAAGGACAATAACTCGTAAATTGTCAAATTTTGTGTTTTTCATTGATAGATACTTTGAAACTTAATAGCTGATAGGTACATGCACTTCTTTGATGTTTTTAGACACGTATCTTGAATTCCTGGCTAGTCAAACGATTATTTTCTATTATCTTAATATCGGACCATTTCATGTTAAGGTCAATCGCTGAGTTGTTGAGAAATGATTCACGATAAGCCATGTTTGAGATATATAACGTGTTTTTGTATGGAACTCGTTTCGATTTTCACCTAAATTTACGTTTTGAAAAAGTTAATAGATCATTTTTTATATTGATGTTTTGAAGCGACAAGGGATGTTTTGGATATAGACCGATGACATTGTTCATTTTCTGTATTGATACTGTTTTCGATATGTTTGCCAATTGAGAGAGAAGTGGGATATCACGACTTGAATTTCGTCAGATTTCAATATTTTGCAGTTTTATTTACATCATTTTACATACATTTAACATAATTCACTTTTATATGGATTTTCCGGGCATACGAGCTTGTCATAGATTGCATTGCCCCTTTATTAACTTTAACTCTGAAATTACTGTTTTATAGACGTTTTTATTCTCGTATACATAGCAATCCGGCAAGTTTCGGAAATTATTATTTGCATAAACATTATGTAGAAATATGTCCAATATTCAGGTCAGAGTGAGCTCTTTAACACAATCAGTCAGTCATTTGAATAAACTTTGCTGCATGGTGGGATTGCTACGAAACATGTCGTAAACCATGTGAATACGACAGAAAAATGATCACCGTTTAAAGTACTTGAGGTCGTATCTATATTTTATTTAGTCGTGTATCAAAGGTGGATCTCATGTACAGATTGTAAGTTGCGTTGAAATAATCATGCTAAACGTGGAAAAATCGAACACTCTCAAATGACTATCAACGTGTGTGACTCCTGAATGGAAGACAGCCGTAGTATGTTACATATGTACCATTGTTTATCCTGAATGAAAATTTCCCTTTGGATTTTCATTTTTCTTTCATTTTTGATATTGACTGCGATGATCGAATTTGAATATGTGAATATTGTATAGTATATGGATATAACAACGAAGTAGCTTACCGATGTTTCACCCAACTTCATTTTCAAGGATGCAGTGTTATTTTAAGCTCTCTCTATATGCCCACTGCCATGCCAACGCTAATGATTGTGTACATTTCTCTTCTCAGATTCTGAAAATACCGATTGTGGATTCATTTTCACTTACACTTCAGTGTGTTATTCGTCTCCATGTTGTTTTGTTCAGCTAAAGTATTTATGAGTACTAGAGTGCGTTTACATCCGGTATTCTACGGAGAAAACTAGATGTATATTTGGGTACCATTTCCACAAGGAATAATTTATCATACCTTAGAAGACAGGGTATTTGTGACTGTGGCAACCATCCAGTCTCTTTTTTATATTTTTTACATTTGATACACTCGCTTCTATTAAATTTTGAAAGAACTGAATTATGCATGGTGCAGTACTGACGAGACCATTTGTAACTTTAATCACGCAAAAAGAAGGATAGAAATGTGATTTGAAATAAGAATGATCAAAGAAGTCCGGAAATAAGTTTTCTTCGGATAAAAAGTTCATTCTGTGTGACACTTAGTCACTTTCGTCTGAGAATTTACCTGTGACTGTCCATTAAGTTACCTTTAACTGTTCATTACTTCCTATAATGGACATGAAGAGGTAATTTAATGGACAGCGCTACAGGTAAAAGTTTGGACAAGAAAGGATCATGTTGATAACGGGATGACGTAATAGTCATGTTTCAAGTATGTTGATATTTGCAAAAAAGTTAACATATAAATACCGTTATGTTACAGAAAGATGTCACCGTTCGAAGAATGACTGAATTATGCTTATTTTCACGATAAGATTTCTTCTTTCACAATGAAAACTCCTTCGTGCTCCATGTTTATTTTTCCATGTCGACGAATGTTTGTTTTTGCATGTCGAAATAATTCGAATAATTATGTATCAGATGTAGAGAGCATAAGAATGACCTAAATGGTAACAAAGTCAAAATGATAATACATGTCCAAGATGTACTTAATAACGAAACTTTAAACATATCATTTTTATAGCTCTAAATTAAAGATATATGGACATTATTATGGGTTTCTGAGAAATAAAGGTTGCACCTTGAATATAATGACTTTTTTAGCAGATTAGTTGAACATAAGAAAACGCTGATTTGAATTTTTGAGGTCTTCGAGAGCAATGTCGTGTGTACGTTGGGTTATTTCAAGCACAATTTACATCAATATTAGCTCTGTCACAAAATTATTAAATGCTTTTAGAACTTTAATAGCAAAAACAAAACAGAGAGGGACATTAAGAAATTAATTTTCGCATGGTCTGTAGACATATTATGTAATTTGATTATTCTTTTATTCTTATTTACAACATTCGATTAACAGAAGTTCAAAATAGTGAAATAATGAATTATTTTCTTCCTTATATGTCTTACCGCATGACAAAATTAAAACATACAAGATCAAATAATGTAAATCATAACAAGAAAAGCAAATGACAGACAATAGGAAACGTATTTTAATTTCTTATCTACTTAAAAATCAATTACTCGTAAAATTCAGGTGTCTCTTGACCACCTTAGAGAAGCCAAGGAAATAAAACGCCCGCATTTTTTTTTCTCCGAAATATCGTTCTCGACAAATAGACATATCCGGTTTTTTTATATAAGGGATTGTCCTGCTCCTTAGTTTCTCAATGATGTATAGTCCACTTACTAAACTTTCTCTAAAAAGTTTTAAAAGCACGGTTTTACAACATGTGAAAGGTTTACTTATGTCGGTTTTTTTTTTCACTTGTATTTTTTTTCCATTTTTTTTCTCGGTATTCATTCTGGATTCCCTTAAAGGATGAACTCCAAAAATCTAAGTACTATTCATTGCAAGAGCTAGTCTTAGCGCTTTTTGTATGAAATTAAATTTTCAATTATAAAAATTTAAGTTGTTTATTCTAGACGCAGTTAATTTTTTTTCATCTCTTCTATTATGATTCATGTATTCCAAAACGTACAAAAACGTATAAAAATATTTTAAATATTCGTGAGCGTAAAAATATAAAAATAATCAGTAATGTGACTGAGTACACTAACAATTAACACAGTAATCAATCATTTCAATGACACTTTATTGTCCTATAATGAATTATTTCATCCAAATTGTCTTGTTAGGATGTAGAAAACATAATTACTGTAGATTTTAATTACCATGTTTATTTTGAAGTCTCTTGAAAACAAAAACACTTATAAATAAGATTATAAGTTTTGCATGATCCATTTTACATGTTGATAAATTTAGTTTGATCATGAGGTCTTTCTACACTAATTATCCAAAGGTGTCTATCAAACATAATTGTTCCCATGTAAATACACGACATAAAAATAGCCATGTCTTAAGTATGACGTAAACCCCATTTTACATTTACTACATCAGTGAATGGAAATCAAACACAAAAGCCGACACCAGATTTCAAAAGCGACGATCGAAAGGCTTAAAAAGTTTAGAAATAATACAAAAAGGACTTTCATTCAAAAAGAAAAATTAGATAAACAGACGGAGACAATGATACAGAAAGAGGACAACTTATCTACTGTCGGCGCGGCTCACCTCAGAAACTGAATAAACGTGATTTTGACTACGTTATCGTCCGAAGATTAAAATTTCTCACTCACTTACGTCGTGAGACAAAAGAAAAAACGTAGACGTAGCAGTTTGAGATTTCCTTGTCTCACACTCCACGTGACTCCTATTATGACGTCATAGAAACTAACGTCACACCATCGTTAGATTTGTGTAGGTTTTGGTATCGATCGATTCTAGCTTTGAAAAAAAAACAACATTAAAGTGATGGTAAAATGAGGTGAGTGAGAAAAATAATCAATCACGACGTTACGACTGAGACAGGGGAATCTCATCCTCGTGCAAAAGATTTGCTACATCCACGACTCGGCAAGCCTCGTCGTGGATTGCAAATCTTTTACACTCGGATGAGATTCCCCTGTCTCAGTCTCAACGACGTGATAGATTCTATTAGTAATTCATACGATTCAATATATCTCGCTTAGCCATCAATTTTGATATAAATATTAAACGTCTTCAAATTCAATAGCATCATTTTAAGAACAGATAAGATTGCAGCATAGACCAGATATGCACGTTTCGGGTACTTTTATACGAAAGTCGGTGCACGCAATCAATTTTTTTTTTTATTTTTCATTTCAAAAACACCATAGACATGTAAACAATACACAGATAAGGACATTTTTTTGTATATAACACAGAACATAGATAAATATATGTCGACCGACCCGTGGTCCTAGTGAGGCTCGAACCAGCAACCTTTCGGTCACTGGCCCGACGCCCTATCCACTAGACCACGGCGCCGCAATCACGCTTTATAGACAAAACAAGTTTTAGATAGACCATTTCCCAAGTTCATTTTTCCTGTCGCGTTATTACATTGTCTATAGGCTCATTGTTAATGTGACAAATATGGATAATGACCATATCCCTGTATACAGCACAAAATCGATAATTCAGAAAATCAGAAACCGAAGGCATACAAAATCAGGATAAAAAAGAAACCAAAGCAAACAAACCAAAACCTCCACCACATGAAAAGAAGCGGACTCCCGATATGAGAGTGAGACCAGGTGCCCAGGAAGAGTAAGCACCTCCTTCTAGCATGCAACACCGGCCGCTTCAATTCGGTAAAACTGTCACATCCGGTAACTTCCATCTCGGAAGACATAGAGTACAATCTTTGGTTGAATGGTTCAAATGGTCTATGACGGAATATCATTCACCATTCTGGAGAATGGGACATCATAGTGTATGACGAGTTCCCCATATCGACTGTAGAACTTCCTCAGTGACGATGTTAGTCGGTCACAAACATATCCCTGACAGAGAAGCGACGTCACGCTAAAATTTAACATTGAAAACACCCAATCTAAAAAAAGTATTCTGTTTGTATAATTTGATTGCATTAACTAATGACCATATATCATACTCCAAAATTTACGACTAAGCGACATCAATTGAATGGTATCAATTTTATTTCTATTTTTGAATGACAAAGTAGTCATAATTGTGTTTATCCAGTTTTAGAAGATAGCCGCGCGGACAGCTATGATCAATAACCAGTGCAAGTGTGGAAGGCATTGTAGAATGTATTGTAGGTGGCGCTGTTAAAATGCGACGAATGAATTATTTTCAAATATCACATGAATCATGATAAATGCGGATATAGTATCCAAGTAGGTCGAACTCGAAAAGAATCCAAAGGCTCATCCCAATTTCTGTCTTAATGTTACCCAACGCTCATTGGCAACGTAATTACCAAAAATAAATGTACATGAAAACAGTTGTCAGATTTTGAAAACGTTTAAAAAAAAAAAAACAAACCACAAACATCTTTGCATATCATGTCATGTAATTAATGTATAGAGTTCCACGTTATCTTCGATTTGGCTTGCCCTTGAGTTATCTACTTGTCTTCTTTAATTTCAATTTGACAATAACATTAGAAAAATAATCTAAATTTATCATTATTCATATTAAAAGTATTGTTTAAAAAATCAAATGTATTTCATTCTAGCTCTGTTGTCTGAAAGATATGTATTTTTGTTTTATTTCGAAAACTTGTCATTTCATCTTTAAGTATCATTGATGTAAAAGGAGATCTGAATCCCCGATCTTTAAAGTATGCTACTGAATCGACACTACAGGGAATGGTACCGCGAACTCTTTACAAATAAATAGATAGAGGGCGCCACTGACGTAAGTTTTTCTGTGCCTGAAAATCACTTTGGCTTGAATTATCAGTAATGAGGATTTACTACACGCGCTAGTGCATTAGAATAGGTTTCAAACATTTTTCAATAAGTTTATGAGAAAGAATACTTCATTCTGCGATTAAAATAATCACTTAATAATTTTGGGGCCAGAAAAACAAAGGTGAATAACTGATGAAGCATTTATATTGTCTATTTTCTCTATATAACATATGCGAAATTTCAAAGTTGTACAAGTGTTTTCCCTTTGATTTTGAAGACCTGGGAGTAGTACATATGTACTCAGCATGCTCCGGGCATCATTACCTTTCAGAAAATATATAGTTATAGTACCTTACCAGGCATAACATTTACCATACTTTACAATGGAGATGATTAAAACGCTATAAAAATTACTCTATTGTACAACGGATACCTTAAGAATACAAGTTACTTATTCTGTCGAATGTATATCAAATCCGTCTTCATGATCAGACACAGCGCCATGATAAAGACATTTGGTTCAAAACTCAATTTCACAAAATGGATTTTTCAGAATTTCGTTCACTTTTTGGAAATGATAGACATTTTTAAACCTATCCAAATTGATCTATCCGGCATTGCGATTTTTTTTCAATAATGATTAACAATTTTCCCGGAAAACAAATTCATTTAATTGCTTCAAATGAGGTCATCAGACAGACGATCTTAATTTGACAGAAACATACAAAATATCTACTCTTTTGAAAATTAAGTCACTGTTTTAATATTTTTAGCCCTTAAATGTGTCATACAGCACAACATTACCCTACTACATCTACTATCTTACCTATTTTGCAAGCAAAGTCTTTAGAAAGAATACCTTCACCTTGACAGGTCATCTTTTACGTGCATTTTCAATAGTTTGGGCGTGAGTTTAAAGCTAATCTGGTATTTCATTTGATTATTTCAATGCCACGTTGAACAGAAATCTGCAAAAGATAAATAAGAATGGCTGAAGACAAAATAAATGTTCCTCTGGGATCGGAATCGCAAGATAATGATAAAAAGTATCCTTTATTTTAAAACATACCCCCATATACGGAAATTCTAATTTTCAGATTAATTTGCATATTTGGACTAGATTGGAATAGACGAACTAGTATTCATCTACGTTTTCTTTGAAAATTTGCTGAAAGTGGTCAAACAACAAACTTTCAGGAGGATACCATATCTGCAGACATGCAACAGGAGCTAGAAACAACACGCTTAATGATATGTTGTGAAAAAATGATCGAAATGTCTGCTGATGGACTGTTAGTCTCCGAATATATTTTGTATCGATTTTTTACACCTGACATGGAATACTTATAGAATAACTGTCTTTTGGAATGTGATTATACTGTGATAACCTACAATGGATCCAGGAATTATGTTCCATAATGCGCGTTATATTATATATATTTACATTCCAGTTTTTCACACTTTAATGACGTTAAAATACGTTTACAACTACGTTGCTAAGGCTCTGTTACTACGTACCGTCAAAGTTCAAATCAAGCCAACTTACTATGACGTCATACTTCAAATCACGCCACTGCGATTATACTCCTATAATCACAGTGTAAATTCTATACAAATGAATGGGCATATGTAAATATATAATTATTTTTCCGTCACAAAATCTGATAAATCATTCTAAGACTAAGAGGTATCACTCTTTACTTACAAAGTCTTTAGACAGAAAGTGTAGGCCATTTGATAATTCGCTCTTCATACATACTTTATTTTGATTTTCTCTATTTAGACAATCAATTATTGATTCTCCCTTTTTTATATCTACACTTATTTTGTGTTGCAGCTTGAAAATGGCAATACGATCCCCCGCGACCCGATGTTTTCAATGTTTTCAATTCCAATACGTTCCTTAACTTAATTGTTTTGTAGTGTCTTCTACGCAGGACCATAATTCTCCTATTTTCGGTGCATGGGGTATTTTGGTGTTTTACTCTGAGTGCCGCAACCGAGTGTTGTCGGCGATCCCATCCTTTCTCTGATAAGGCATTACTTGTTGAAATGTGCTTATGGTGCATTGGACTGATTAAGAAAGAATATATATTGTAATATTGACAATTTCAGGTTAAAGCGTGAGAAAAATTGTAAATACCAATTACTTAACAACGCTATGGAAAATAACCCCATTTTGTCTATACCTTCAAGGTGCTGCAAGATTATAAGTATAAAACACGGCGATGTAACTTAGACAGAATTTTGTTTTCTGTATATAAAAGATTGAAATCCCAAAATGGACGTGCCGAGTCCTGGATGTTGCGCGAGTCCTTTTGTGCGTCTCTGTTGTAATCGTAATTGCTGTTTATTCTGTTACTAAGGTCACAATACATGACTTTCTCTAGTGAGACGACGCTTAGGAAATGTGCATCTTATAGAATTAGTTAAAGCATTTTATTATTGCTTGTTTCCAGATCTCTGTCTCTAAATATTGTATTGTAAAATTCCATCAATTACTTCGACAATAAATAAAGTTTAAACTAAATATGGATTTTTCACGGGAATTATGTTAAGAGTAAAGAAAATCAGTAAATTATTCATATCCAAATCAACATCATATTTACAATGTAAGATTTTACATGGAAACATAAACATTTACATATTGACTTTAATTTGCATTCATTTCTTCAAATTGATTTATGTATATTCTATCTGACAACGATTGGCTGTCCGAATCATAGAAAAAATCATTTATAATTGCTCTTCTGCTAACAGTAAATCATTTCAGCTGAACTTGAATATTTTTCAATAATGAATTTCATAGTTTCCTTCATAATCATATATTATCAAACGCTACACATACAGAATAAATCGAGTTTTGTATCACCTAATCAATTGATTTATGTATGATATGTAACACTCATTAGAACTTACACTGAAGAATTAATAAAATTTGATATAACTTAATTAATGAATAGTTTATGATTAATCATTAAAATCAGTGTAAAGAACAATTTTGACATGAAATGATAAGAAATCGATCCAATATTTATATCTATTGGATGTAGGTATCACGTAGAATTGAACAGGTGAGCTTTGTGTCTTTCATCCAAATCATGGTCATGAAATTATACTTCTATAAGTGTTTTGAATATTTTTACCTGACATTGTCGCCATAGCACTTTCTATATAGACATTACCTCAGACAGTGCATATATTTTAGATATTGTTTTCATTTTCATGCGCGAACATCGACGGCGGGTGCGGCTAGCCAACAGGGGATGCTTACTCCTCCCGGGCACCTGGTCCCACCTCTAGCTTGCTAGGGTCCGTCGATGCTCAAGTTAGTGCTCTATTGTGAGTGCTGTTGAGATTGTCGTCAGGATCTTCTTTAACTCATTTCTATAATCATTTACACAACAGATCATATAATCTTTCCAGATATGAAACAATGAAGCATACGAACGAGCACTAAACATTTATCCAATTGAACAGAAGCAAACCCTAACAAAGTTAGTACAGATTCATATGAAGAGTAAGAATTTCCTGCTTTGATTTAACATCCCGCAGCTTTGTGGAATCATTTTATTTCAAAGATAGAATAAATCAATTCAGCTATTCAGTTTTTATATTGCTAGCTAATTTATATGGTTAAATTTATCGATATTCAGTCCACTCTCGATAAGTCGAACTTCAATGACCATAGGAAATAGTTCGACTTAACATGAGTTCGACTTACTGAGTAAATAAAATTAATTGTTAATCCATTTTTTAATGAAATGTTTCTCTTTCGCTATCACCGTTGAGAAGCGAATGTATTGCCTACTTCTAACGATCAAGATCCAGAGCAGGAAAGTATTAATTTTCAGTCCACTGATTTACCTTTAATCTGTTCAAAAATTAATCTTTATTTGTGGTTCAACTTATCATGGTAAATTTTCATGGTAAAACCAATGATGGGACCTAAAAATCAGTTCAAATTAACGAACTAGTTATTGGAATTCGAGATATCAGTGCCCAACTTCACAAATGTTCTTACGAGAAATTTTCGTAAATTTCGTCAATTAATAAAACGTTGAAAAGTTTTTCATTTTAGATTGTAGTTTGTTTTCATTTATCAATTCTATAAACTCTATTTAAAGTCAGAAACAAAACAGCTATATTTTTGTTCTAAAAGAAGAACTAAGCGCTAAAAAGCTACGAAAAGTCCTGAACTTGTTCGTAAGTATGTTTGTGAGACTGGCGGCATGAGTGAAATTCATAGAAGCCAATGGAAGAGAATCGAGACTGATACGGAAATTCGAGTTAACCGAGTTTGAGTAAACGGAAGTAAACTGTATTTATGTTGAAACACTCGTCCTGAAAAAAAGACAGATTGAAGATAGGCAAACCTTATTTTTTTCCAAGTTTTTGCCTGAAATCCGAGGATCAAAAGTGGTAGAATTTAAAATATACCTTTACCTTATTTTCATACATGTATTAACCGATACTTCTATATGTCCTTACTTTTCTGTGTACGTTTCCCATGAAAAAAAAAGCGAAAGAAAAACTACTCGGCTTCGTGCAAATCTAAATATTCTTTTAGTAATTCTTCATTACATTCAAATGAATCTTATTTTAAAGGAAATCCTTTTGTTTTGATTTCAAATTAAGGAAATAAGAAAATTGGTGCATAAATAACTAAAAGTCAAATCTAAAATCAGAACAAAAACATCATAATCAAATACAAATTCTTGAAAATCTAAGCAACAAAACAAGTATAAAAGTGCACAAACGATCCATGAGTGTGCTATTTATATACTTTATACTATTATTACTGAAATTAATCAATCTTTTTCTGTAGAAACTATACATCAATTTCCTTAGAATGAAAAGAACTCCATCATTAATTATATGGACAATCAGCAACCAACATTCAAACACAAAACCCGAAATCAGACTAAAAATACAAAAGTCAATGTCATACAAATTCTTGAAAATATAACACTAAATACAATGCACCGTGTCATTCAAGTACAGTATCCAAGCTAGGGAGATAAAAAGGGAAGCCCAAACCTTATTTTAATTTTTCTTGATGAATCTTAAAAAGCAAAGTAGCAGAATTCAGAATAAGAAACACCATTGCAAACGGCGCAACCCCTTAATACATGTACACTAAATGAAGAAATAACAACCCCTAAACGCAACTCCACTGATCCCGAAGCCCGCCAAACATAAAACTTGCTTGTGGAATTAGAAACAAAGCGAATAAGGAAGACCATCCCTATGACAAAGAGTAAAAAAAACCCAGAAATATCTCCACGACAAATAAAACATTCGGCAATGAAGTAAAAGTAAATCCCGACGCGACCAGGCTCCTGGGGAGAGATATTTTACTATTCATCCGCTTACGACATACACTATACACTTTATTTGTCTGAAAAGAACGTTTTGTATAGATATTCGTTTTGACGTTCATATATTTTCCGTTGCTTTGTTACGTGAATGTTTTATATCTTCACTTATTCAAAGAGGAATAACTGGAAAATTAGTAATTACAATTTACTTTACTAAGAGTTGTCTGTCTTGCATCTTGGTAATATTATTTCAAATCATTTCAGTGAACGACAAAAGAAATAAAAAGTAAGACGGCTCTAGCTATTGACAGTAAACTTTATTTTTATGTTGTAATTTGTACTCCCTTTTCCTTAGAAGCTTTATGCCAAATTTGTTGCAAACCTTCTAGTATGTTGATTACCCCTTTTATAATCTGCTATGATCCTTTCCTTAGACGCTCTGCATTATCTAGCCAATATCCTTATGCCAGTCAAATTGTTGGTGTTTTATGTGGCGAAGAATTGTTGACCTTTTACATATCTTTTTATATTTCATTTCTGATATTTTTTTTATATTTTATCCCTTTATATTTTCTAATATTTTATTCCTTTATATTTTCTAACATTTTATCCTTTTTATATTTTTTATGCATGGAAGAGATATTCAGCGTAATAACGCCGCACTTATCAAAGCTACTGTAAAACACGTCAGGTGTGTCAAAAAAAAAACATCAGAAAAACGAGAAACAGGGAACAATGGGACACAAAACACCAAAACACTCCAACAAACAATCATGAAGACGCGCCAAAACACCAAACACGAAGTACATTTAATGAGGAAAACCACAGTGCGCCCTACGTCGATATAGCTATGTTATTAATAATGATATGACATATATGGATAATGACCATATCCTAACACAAAGCACAAAATCGACAATTCAGAAAATCATAAACCGAAGGCATCTAAAAACCAGTAAAAGACAAGAGCCAAAGCAAACAAAGAAAAACCTCCACCACATGAAAAGAAGCGAATTCCCAATATGGGAGTGAGACCAGGTGCCCAGGAAAAGTTAGCATCTCCTGCTTGCATGCAACACCCGTCACTTGAATTCGGTAGAATTGTCACATCCGATTATTTCCATTTCGGAAGATACAAGTATATTCGGTAATTGGATGGTTCAAATGGTTTAAGACATCCATCAATCTGAAGAGTGGGACATAATAATGTATGGTTCCAATATACAGTTTTCGCGCACTGTTCCGAAAGCGCAAAAAGTATGCGCGTCATGCTGAAGTTGAAGTCATTAGACTTTTAAAGTAGTCTACATAACTTTATGAACAAGACCTTAGTACAATCAATACATCTAGACCTACAAAACATGTGAAAATCATTGCATCCAGATTTACCGTTTAATCGTTAATCAGTAACGAACGATGTGAAAATCGCAGTCGATCGCATGCGTTCAATGGATGCAGTAGCCCAAATAGTGAGGTCAATACAGCATTGTTCTCAAAACATTATCTACATAATTAAATACTGAATTGAAAGAGAACATCAGTAGCTTTTATCATGAAAAATTATTTGAATTTTCAACATCTGGATTTTCAGATATATCCGGAAGAGTGCAAAACAGCCCTCCGGCACCAGGAGCCCAGGACGCGCGGTACTCGCTTCGCCTTTGTCTCCTATCGCTGTTTACTATATGGACCAATGGCTAAAATTGATGTCCAGTTCCCTTCTTCACGTCCTTCCAAACTCATATAAACCCCAAAATTCCAAGTTTTTTCATTAACTGTGCCAACTACAAAACATTCATGTCTCAACACTTAGAAATAAAAAAATCGTCCCTGGCCATTTCTTCGAATACGAAACTAAAACTGTATACTAGTATTGGAACCTATGACGAGTTCCCCGTATCGACTGTAGAACTTCCTCAGTCACGGTGTTAACAAACATATCACTGACTGTAAGCTTATCTGAAAGACGCCTAGCTCTCAGAACAAAATCTGTATATTTGGTACCTGCTCTGATATAGAGCACACATAAGAAGGCGATGAAGGAATGTTGCTACTCAGAAAAGGAAGGTTTGTGATGTTGAAATTGAAGTCATCGCGTTTGTCATAGAGTGAGGTGTTCATATGACCATCAGTGTCGTAGGACAACATTATGTCCAGATAGGTCTTTGTCCTTCAAGCGTCAAGCTCCAAAGGATAGATTCTGCTGATGTAATCCGCGAATTTTTGATTATTGCTCGACATTGAAGTTAAAGTTAGATGCTACGTATCTGTTCCCTTCAGAGACCAAAGATTGAATATATCTATTTTGCCAGGGACTAGTTCGAACCAATTGAATATATTTATTTTGCCATGGACAAAATTACGAACCAATCAGAGAGCGTAAATCGCGTCACGTGCACGCCGTCTTTATTTCTATAGACCATCAGCATTTCTGCCATTGCCGTATAAATGAATTCGCACGTAAAAGGAGTCGGGAAACGCCAGTTTTATAAAAAAAGACCTGGAGATTTTGGTCCTCGGTGAAATGGAAGAGTTATTAGGTTTGTTCCTGACCGTCCGCAGAGATTTGTCGAGTTGATCAAGTCCATGGAAGGCGAGGCGAATAATGATAATATACAATACCTAATGCAGAATTATCAAAATACAAATGTGGTGATCACAAAACAAAGGAGGGGATCTCCAACAACACCAGGTTGCAGCGCCCACAGCAAAATACCAAAACACCCAATGCAAAAACACAAATCAGACAAGCACAGAAAAATACGCATAAGGGAAAAGAAACGTCAACGAACAACACAGAAACATCAAACACAAAGGACTACACATAAACAAACGAGACCAATGGGCAACCGGTACCGAATTAGGACGGCAATCTGCCACGGAAATCGCAGAAGGTGTGTTTATCCTGGATTACGTGCGCACAACCCTCCCACTTTTCCGATTACCCAGAGGTCTCGAAGAACGTTCAATTTTGGTGTAAAACAACCTCCTCACTGTCAGATGACCACACACAAAGAAGACCGCAAAACGTAGGGTCCAAACAACACAGATGAATATGTAAATGGATATCATAAGAGGGCATACGTAATACAGTCCGTGCTCTGCCGGCTGTAGCGAGCTCATGTATGTTATCACCCGAGAAACACGAATGATCTCGAAGGAAGCAAAATCTATTCATCAAAGAATAATTACCAAATGTGTTTGTTTATCTGATTCAAAGCATTTTGATTGGTCGATCGCATTTATTGTGAATTCCGTTATGAGATGATAAAATGTCAAAATTGACCGGAACTACTGTCACACTAACGCAACAGAAATCAAGAATTGTCTAACGCATGGAATAAACAATACAAATGGTCTCAAATAATCCATTAAAACTAGAGACAGTTCCATGTGTCGACCCATAAACATCACATCACAGTACTGTGAATGTTTGCAGAGATCACATCGGTTGCTACGCGCATGATTTGAAAACTGCAACAAGTGAACATGAACGGCAGTTTGTTGACGGTTTTCTTGTGTTTCTAGGGAAATTTTGATTGACCTATTAGAAATGCATTTTTCTAAAATCATCGAAACTAATCTAATACACATGGATATACAACATGTAGGATGAATAAATTTGAAAGTACTGAGCAAAAGCTACGCAATCGCGACTTACCAAACTTGTCATGCCGATTTCGTTCTGATTCCTAAGAAATAATTTACAGCTGATATTCCGATGTCTTTAGATCTTAACAACGTGTTTTTTCTTCACACATAAGATATACAGGTACAAGAAATGCTGTCTGAGAGTCCGTATAAATCCCAACACAAATTGCTTCATGTTCTTCTTTCAACTGCATGTCTGCTGCCTTCGCGTCACAAATTACGTCATAACAGTACAGCAGTAAGTGCAAATAGGTAAAACATGCTGAGGTTCTCATGGGGGAAATGCTTTTTTTCCAGATTAAATGTCGGCTTGCTTTTTTTCCTCTCGAACATTTTTGTTACGCTTCGCTACGCTACGCGGTTTTACACAATTTGTGATACGACAACTGACATTTCATCATCCAATAAAATGGCAAAAAAACCCCATTCAATTCTTAAATAAATGAACAGAAACAGAATATGATTAATGCCGAATAGTGATAAAACAGTTGTACAGCGCAACAGAAATATACAAATACAATATAATAAATGCAACTTAATAAATATAGATATTAAAACATAATAAAGGTTCAGATAAACAGATAGAGAAAAATCCAGTTAGATCAGACTATTTGGCAGCATTACATTGTTAAGATTGAGGATAAATACCCGAAACGTGCATGTCTGGTTTATACCGTAAATTTAACTATTTTTAAATGATGCTATTGAATTTGAAGACGTTTAACATCAGAAAAGCATTTTCACTTAGTAAATCTTAACAAATAAACGACGTAAAACTGACCGACAAGCAATGCAAAACTGACCAACAAGCAAGGCAAAACTGACCCACAAACAAGGCAAAACTGACCCACAAACAAGGCAAAACTGACTAACAAACAAGGCAAAACTGACCAACAAACAAGGCAAAACTGACCAACAAACAAGGCAAAACTGACCAACAAACAAGGCAAAACTGACCAACAAACAAGGCAAAACTGACTAACAAACAAGGCAAAACTGACCAACAAACAAGGCAAAACTGACCAACAAACAAGGCAAAACTGACCAACAAGCAAGGCAAAACTGACCAACAAACAAGGCAAAACTGACCAACAAACAAGGCAAAACTTACCACCAACAAACGGAAAATACCACTGAAACAAGAATAACACTGAAGATGATAGTAGAAAAAAGACGAACATTACATCGGAAACGGAAATATCTTTAGTTTGTGCCATCAAAACATACATAAATAAGCAACCAAATCCGAAGCAAAAATGCACGTTGAAATAATAAAGCCAAACGAAAAAATCATAATAATAAAAAGTATTTGGATATAAACTGGCTGATTACTGTGAGTTCATAATGCAATATATGTATATACGTATTCCATTCTTTAGTGTTTATGCATATTCGTTCTCTTCCTAGTTATGTTTATTATCTTTAAGGTCCCTGTCTTTATACCTATCTTTTCCATCTTTGTCTGGCCAGCAGCCTTGTGTCCGATACTTTGTCTATGATCATGGAATTGTTCCTAGATTTGTGGCGTAGAGATGTCTTTCTTTTTTTTCCATATCTGTAATGAAATTTTCTTGAAAAGCTTTATCTTATTTACTTAATGAACATAGCATATTGGAATATATATGTACATTGAATTGGTAATCGGGAAGACTTGCAGTATCTTGGTTTATCTGACTGTTTGTCCTACTTTTCTTTTCTCATGAGAAAGTTCTGTTTCTTTCCAAATATTGTAAGCCCTTTGATTGTGATTTTTAGAATCGGATTTCTGGTTTGTGGTTGACTTTAATTACCTGATTACGAACCATGGATAAGTTCTCGAAACTTGAATCATTGTGTTGAGATTACATTTTACTCTCGTTTACTCTAAAGTCCCGATTCTCTTCCATTAATATTTATGCATTTTTACTCCTAATAACTCGCTTTCGAATTCCTATAACTCGAAATTTTCGGTATGTCGAAGAAATGTGTAGGTCCCATTACTCATTTTACATTGAAAACTTACCTCGATAAGTCGACCCACAAATAAAAAAGAATTTTTGAACGAACATCATAAATGGAAGGGAGATGGATGGACAGATTTTTGATACTTTCTCGCTCTGGAGATGCATATCCATACAAGTAGCTTGATCTTTAAATCAAGACAATACATATCATCTAACCAAAACCTGGATGTCGAAGAAATGTGTAGGTCCCATTACTCATTTTACATTGAAAACTTACCTCGATAAGTCGACCCACAAATAAAAAAGAATTTTTGAACGAACATCATAAATGAAAGGGAGATGGATGGACAGATTATTGATACTTTCTCGCTCTGGAGATGCATATCCATACAAGTAGCTTGATCTTTAAATGAAGACAATACATATCATCTAACCAAAACCTGGATAAAACCAGATCTAAGGCAAGGGAGTAGAAAATTCCATATGAAGAGACGTGAACTCCATGCGAAGTAGTGAGATCAGGTGCCCAGGAATTGTGAGCATCTCATGCATGCATGCAACACTCGCCACTTTAATTCGGTAGAAAGGTAACAATCGGTAACTTCAATCAAGGAACACAAATGGATGAATTGGTATGTCATGGTACAAAAGGTCTCCGTCAGAATATCATTTATGACTCTGGACAAGAGGAGCGTGCTACCATTGACCATATCGACCATATGACTTCCTCAGTGACGGTGTTAGTCGGTCACAACACAAATGTATCCTTGACAGAGAAACTTGAGTGAAATCCGTCTAGCTCAAATTTGAATTATTATTACGGGATTTAAGGAGGGATTCAACACCAAGATTATTTGTTTTCTCACTTTATAGGAAAAGGAAGTCCTTACTTCCTTAAAATATTTGATACCCTGATTGTTTTACAAATTTGAGTATCCTGATGAAGTTTAAATAATTTCCGACGTAATTTGAAGAAATTATAGTGATTTTTAAAATTGTGGATTTTGGGAGTTTTTATCCATGAGCGAACCATGACGTCATTTCGACGTTATCGGGGGGAAATGGCGTCACAAACTATCGCATTCAAAATGCAAATAAAACATTAATACAAAGCTTCTGTACAAAGCAAAAATTGAAACTTTATATGTATAAGTTAGAAAATTCAATTTTTATCTAAGTGTACTTGTTGAAAAATTTACATTACAAGGAAGCGGATGTCACTTCATTAAAATGGATGAATTTGGAAGAAATAATTGGAAAATACAACGCAAATTTTAATCCCAAGTTTAATTTTTCTCATTTAATCATGAAATCATCTCTGGATATTGTTGATCATTTTGTTAGTTTTTGACAAGGATTGATCCAAATGATTCCTAAAAATCACCTATCAACTCAAGTCAGTTGGCTCGAAATTGCAATTTTTTGAGCGACTGTGTCATATTTTATTCCATTATCCTGCCTTTGTTTATAACACAATCTAGCTAATTTTTTTTCCATATGTAAGAGCAATACATTGATGAATATTTTGGAAGTTAAATCAAAATTAATTTCCAATAGCTTTTAGAGAACCGGAATGACACTTTTAATATTATGAAGTCATCAAGAAATTCACAGATACGTTGAAAAATTCATATTTCAAAGTCTGATAGAAGTTTTTCCTGTGGATAGAATCAAATTTAAGTTTGTATGATGAAGGACAGACAAGAAATGAATAATTGCAGACATTTTGCAGAAAAAAATGAATTTAGCGTCAAAGTGTTCAATACCTCTTTAAGGCTCTTCATTTTCAATTTTCTAAGCTTTAGCTCCCTTATCTTCTTTTAATTGTGTCTAGATGTAAATACGTCTATTATTCAAATGATTACAGCCACAGAAATAGAGATAATCTTTAAGCTACCTTTTTGGTCCGTATTACATAGATACAATACTTGCAATACATATGTAAGATGATTCATGTAATAATAGAATGTGAATAAACTTCACTAGATAGCACGGTAAGTTTGTACCAATATCACCTATAATATACATGTACTTTCTGTGCTTGCACTGGACTCTGGAGATTGTTCGTAAGATTAAGTTGTCCTTCGTGTGTTTATGGATCTGAGTTATTATCTCCGTCTGTTTGTCCTGTTTTCCTTTTCTCGTTATAAAGTTCTGTTTTATATTTTTTAAAGAATTTGTAAGCCTTTTGTTTGTGATTTTTGGATGACTTTCAATCAGTGATTTAATATCTATTTCGAAATTTTCCGTTTCTTCATATATGTATCAAGTTTTTTTTCGTTGGGACATATTTCAATTTAAAGTCATTTCTTTTCACTGAAACTCCAGATGCATTATTTTTCTTAGTACAGAGATTATCACTGTCCTGTTTTAAGCAATTTTATTTACACCCAAACGTTTTTCATAATATGACATTCATCATCCAAACACCTTGCAGTCTGATGGAATATTAGGGTTTCGCACTTGACTTGAAATATATTTATGAATTCTCCATCATAATCTTTTTTGATTATGGTGAAAATATGGGGCATAACTCCGTCCCTACCTGGTGCAATGACATAAATGACATAAATTTTAGGTCATACTATAGAATTTCTCACTCTCTCTCGGTGGACACATGAAATGAATTTATGTCTTGTTTTTAAGTTTCCACAAGTCTTGTATGTTTCTGAACACTTTTTAGAAAATAACGTACAGAATATCACTATATTAAAACCCCACAATACATCGAAATAACGTGTAAAAATATAATTTCTGAATAAGTTTTACACCCCCCCGATAGGCAAGTAGCCAGAGAACTCTGCAAATGGAGGCACGTTCAGATATCAGTTAGGGGCCTGGCATCGCCTTGAGGCCCCTAATTGGCTCTGTGAGAAGTCCTTGTGGGGATCCAAGAGGTGTAGCGCGGAGTATAATCGATTTCAAACATTTACAGGGCAGTTTTCAACGTTTAAATGACCCTTTGTACAATTTCTTTTATTCTTTTTTTCAGAACAATGTGGAAGCATCTGCGTAATTGCGAACGCCTAGCTACGCGCCTGCCAGATGGCGTTTTACAATAGGAGTTGTCTATGACTAATTCACAAAAAAACCCAAATAGGTTAATTCACACCTGATCTTTTGTGCCCGTGCTTAATGAGTGGTCACATATCCGTTATGGGTTTCACCAATTACACTTATATGATAAATAACTAGTTATTGATTGACGTAGACAAACGGTCAGATCAAATCAATTACATCTATGTGGTCACTCCTTCTATATTGGTCAATACATATTAACGTCTCCTGTAGGGATATTCTGATTTTAGGCCATGTTTTTGATTCGTAGGTGTTGGGTCAACATACTTTATTGGACATTTATAACATTCGATTCAGACATCCACACAATATAAAATTAGTAGTATGAGAAAAATCAAGTAAACAATAACCCCGAGAAAAAAACGGGGGATTTGGGGAGGAAATCAAAACTTTAAGTTATCTAAAATATCTTATAGATACATAAAGTACTCTTTTATCTTAATGATACTGTAAATAAATAGATTACTTATTTTTTATGTTCAATTAATTTTAATCTCAATGTGCAAAAGACAGCAAATCTTAGGTTTCAGCGAAAATATTTGTAATTTTTAGAATTCTTTTTCTGCTGATTTTGGAATCCATCAGATTATACATTTATCACAAACTTAGTAAACTACATCGTGTATCTTTACAGTACACTGAGTGTCATTTTGTGCTGTCTTTGAGAGGATAGATTTATGCCGAGTCGGCGGATTAGATATTCAGCGATCAGCAATCTTGATAGACAGACCTAAGGTCAACTACAAAGAAGTGATTCCGAGTTCTACATGATAACCTCCTACGCAAAGACGATTCGCTGATATTCCAACTAGCAATTACAAAAAGAAAAGACGATTTGAACTTGATTACTCTTGGCATTAAAGTATCCCCCCTAAAAAAAGGAAAGAACATCGCTAACATCGGAATGGAAAACAATTATCAATATTGAAACATATATGTTTCATTGTTAAAAAGCAGTGCATAACATGTGTATTTCAACATGTAATGCCTCATCAGTGATTCTAGGCAGAAATAGACGATGAGCAAATCGCGATTGTCTTATCTTGGGGATGATTATGTTCCATTGTTCAACACGTCTCGACCATGTTGTTAACCATTAACTTTGCAGTATAACAGTCATGGTATGCTTCCATTGATGATGCCGAATGAGGAAATCATAATTTTTAGAAGTGTTCCTGGCGTAATAAAGAGTTCGTTATCATGTTTGTTCCTCTTGTACTCCTTACCTAAAGTAGGAATGGGAATTTGTGGTGTAAGGTGAAAAGGGACGAGCAGTAGGAAAATTAACTACTCAATTTCGACAGTCTTTAAATAAAATCGCTCTTTGCACAATAATGTTTATGTCGGTAAGCTAAATATAAATTAACATAATAATCATGTTTAAAGACTTAATTAGCACCAATACATAAATGGGCGCCGAATTTTAAAATAAGCACCGATTGCCAATTGGTCTCGTTGTTTTATGTGTAGTCTTTTGTGATTCATAGCACTTTCTATAAAGACATAATGTCAGACAGTGCATAAAGTTTATATATTGTGTTCATTTTCGTGCTTAAACATCGACGGCGGGTGCGGCTAGCCAACAGGGGATGCTTACTCCTCCCGGGCACCTGGTCCCACCTCTAGCTTGCTAGGGGTCCGTCGATGCTTAATTGTGTGCTCTATTGTGAGTGCTGTTGAGATTATCGTCAGGATCTTCTTTAACTCATGACTTTATGGCGTATGTATATTTTCGTCTTTGGTGCTTTGCTGTTGGTACTGCAACCGAGTCTGGGTGGTCTCTCTAAGGTATGAAAACACTAAAATAGTTCAAACTATCCATTTCATAAAAGAGACCGATTTGATTTGTTTTCGCATTTAAGCCTGGATTCAATCTTTACAATCTACCAATGAATGCATAAATGTATGAGAAAGGGCAGAAAGGGCGCAGTCTTCTAGGGATATTACCATACCTTACTAAGTGATTTTGCAACGATGTTATAACTATGCAAAATACTTAGATGTTCTATATGATAACTTGATGTAGATGGGATTCAGTAAGTAATCTTGGCATCTATCTAATCCACACCGATCAGGCTTGTTTACTTGTGTCCGACAACAGAATTTCCCGGACATTACTTTGAATGACATTTCATAGCATATCCATAGAAAATACATTCTGTAATTTTGTATCTTGGTCTTCTGTTCGGTGCTTAATTCGGTTAAAATGACAATTTCAAATTGAAGTGTCTAGGAATATTAACCTGCTGTACGTAGGCTATATCTAGTTTGCCAATTGATGAATAAAGGAGTTTTGAACAGAATGTTCACTCAAAGACGTTTATTGAACAAGTTGACGTACTTCGGACTTCGCACTCCGGACTTCGCACTTAAGGGGTCATATTCAAGAATCAGGTGCAATTAAAAAAGTAAAATCTGAACACACAATAGACGAAATGACCGTGGAATGCTTTAAATATGTATATTCACACATTGAAATAAATAAATTCTCACAAAAGTTAATTTAAGTTAATTGGGATAACATTAACAATTTACGCTCGTGACATAGTCCTTTCCAAGTGCGGTGTCCGAAGTCCGCGAACATGGAAAATGTCTAATATTAGCATCAATACATAATATACGATTTCTTTTCATTTAAAATGCTTGATATAGGGATCGGAGGTTTCTGTAATATATTTTCAATGTAACAGATATCTTGCAGAAATATGAAACATAAAAAGAATATATCCATTCATATGACATTAAGTTGCCAGAGTGGAACACATACACATCAGCATAATAGAAGCCAAACAAAGGGGAGGATACGATTGATAACAACCAATAAACAAAGGAAAAATACTTTTGAAGGCATTGAAGATTGTCCCTCCCTGTCAAAGTACAGCAGTCAAAGTAAAGCAGGTCAATATTTGTTAACATAGAAGGGAAGATTACCTTAAGCCTCCTTAAACATATTCCAGGTAACATAATGACACTGTACTCTGTTGTCTTTTGAAGTTTGCATTTTTAAATCTTTTCTTTCGCAAGCAAAGCTGTTGAGTTTAATGCTCCCTCCTTTCTCTGTGTAAAATTTCTAAACCAGTTGACCAGACTGTTGACAAGACTTGAAAGATGAGGCCACTCCAAGCATTTCTTTAAGCGTCAGCGGGCGGGTTTGTTTTTATGGTATTGATTAAGAAATAACAACTAGGTAGCCGTGGTTTATTGTCCAAGAAAGGAGGGGATCTCCAACAACACCTAGTTGCAGCACCAACAGCAACCTCCCAAAACACCCACTGTAAAACACAACAAAGACACGCACAGAAAGAGACGCAGTAGTACAAGGAACGCCAAATCACAGAAAAACATAAAACACAAATGACTACACATAAACCAACGAGACCAATGGGTAAACGGTGCCGACTTAGGACGGCCATCTGCCACGTCAGTAGCAGACGGTGTGGTTATCCTGGATTACGTGCGCACAACCCTCCCACTATTCCGATTACCCAGAGGTCTCGAAGAACGTACAATTGTGGTGTAAAACAACCTCCTCACTGTCAGATGACCACACACAAAGAAGACCGCAAAACGCAGGGGCCCAAGCAACACAGATGAATATGTAAATGGATATAAAAAGAGGGCATGCGTAATACAACCTGTGCTCTGCCGGCTGTAGCGAGCTAATGTATGTTATCCGACTGACATTCAGAGAGGACAGGTGGTCGGGGCCCTGTCTTCTCTAAAGAGGTTTGGACAGGGCCTGTCATGGAGTCCCGTCGTCACAGTCAGTCAGCGTGCAAGTATTAAGGATGCGCTGGTTCAAGACTGTAGATTGGTCAAGTATCAAGCCCAGTGTCCGTTTGGTGACATTAGGATCATATCCACGGTATAAGAGGCGTTTGATTATTCTGACGCATTTTCGATGGTAATTCTGTCTACCTTTGATCCTTCTAATTTTGTTGATCATGTCACCATAAAATGCAGGTTGCGAAATACCCAAAGTAATATACTCTGTTGCTTGTATGGGTCCGAATTTCAAAAGTAGTTGACAATAATTTTTGTAAAATTTCCAGAATGTCTTTACAAGTTTGTGAAAGCGAAAACCTTGACCTAAAAGTTTCTTGGTAATTTGTAAATTTCTATCATGAAAATCCAAAACATCAGTACATGCTCTAGCATACCGGATGAGCTGCGAAATGTAGATACCATAAGACGGCAATCTAGGAACATCACCATCAAGCCAGGGAAAATTTACTATGTTGAATCCAAAGTCATCTCTTTTGTCATACACACTTGTATGAATCTCTCCATTAACAATTTTGATATTCAGGTCCAAAAAAGGTGTTTCTGTGTTCCAGTAATTCCACGAGTCGCATGAACCAATCAAATTATCACCGAGCCTCGAAGCGGCGAGGTGATAATTTGATTGGTTCATGTGACGAGTGTAAAACAACCTCCTCACTGTAAGATGACATCACACAAACAAGACCGCGAAACGCAGTCATATTAGAATTGATAATAATATCAAGTCATATTAGAATTGATATTAACGGATAGGTAAGTACGTTTCCATTGCTTACAAAGAAAAGGTGTGGTCTTAGTAACAGATCAACAACGCGACCTTTAGTGATCACATTATGGAGAAGGAAAAAAGGGAACAACTAGATTAAAACAAGAGGACGCACATCACGTCAATGAATAAGATGGACACCACTTAGGTATATTTCTGAATCCCCGCAAGATCCTATTGTAAAACACAATCTGTAGAAGGTCACTTCACTGAGATGAATTCATGTGGCTTTGGACAATGCATATATGCAAAGTTCGACAGTTCTGTTCAGATTGATCAAGAGGAAAGTTTGTTTTTGAAAATTTCAGCATGGCGTTAACAAGCAGATTAGCAATCAAAATCTTTGATTATCCCTTTTTTTAGTATCAACATAATTCGATCCCTTAGCTGAACACCTTTGCCTTTTCTTCAGACTAGTATAGACCTTACTGTAGTATGTATGATTCACCTCATATAAGAGGTCGGTAATGACGATCCTGATGCTTAGCCATTGGTCTTCTGATGACACTATGTATTAACTATCATAATTATACTATTTTCGCGTCTTGCTTTGTCTTTTTATAACTATATAAGCACTTAATTTCATGAAATTAATATTAGAAGTATCAAAAAGCTAACTTTTGTATTAATTGTTTTAAATAATGAATTTATACAAGGGGAGATACTCAGTTACCGTTGTATGGGAGTTAGCTATGCGGACAAACACAGACAAATAGATGAATTTGATAACAATACAGGACTCATACAAATGTAAGGTGAATATTTATAACATGCACATTACAAAGATCATTTTATTGCACATGATGCAACCTTGGCCTACTGCACTCATAATTTTACCTGCATTGTGACGTCTGCCGTCTTGCTTCAGGGAGTTTTATGATTTCATGCACCTCCATGTCTGTAAATATTATTGTACTGCCATTTGTATATACATGTATCACAGAAAGTTTAAATGATGGAACTTGATTGTTCAACATTTTAAGGCCATTCCAACTTTTCTGTTTCTGCTTAACGTCCGCGTGCGCTTATTTGTTGAGCACACGTACCCTCCCCAAAAATAGAACCAGCATCAACAATTTGGGATTTTTAACATTTCAAATTAGATTAATAGTAATAGTACATGTACATGAAATCGATTTTAGCCCCTTCTCAAATCGGTCTACGTTTGGGTACATTTTATAATCTTATATAAATTGGTCTATAATATGATTTTCTATATTTTATTTTCTATTTTGAGCGTGTATGTAGGTTTAAGACTTGAAAGAAATAGGAATAGGAATTGGTTTGGCCTAATATAGTTGTATATCTTCATAAACTTCACTATAATTGCCTAATGTCAGTTCAATGATGTATGTAAACTTCAAATTTGCATTCATATGTTTGACTTAATTTCCAATTTGTGCAGCAAATAAGTGCAAATTCCTTGCTAAACCACAGTGTATGAATACTTAAGGACTTTAGGTTAGACAAGAAGATGTTTGACATAAATTGCTCAAATCTACGCAAATTGCCAAAATTATTGCTTTAATCCAGACAAATGTTCTTATATGTCCTTTACAAAAGGATGCATATCAACCCAAATAAACACTTTGACCGCCATTTCTTAAATGTTACATTTACAAACTACAGCGACTACGTTCTGAGGGCAAGGCAAATTACAGTGTCCTTTTTACCACGGGGATATCTATGAGCTAATGATTTGTCACTGCAAATTGGTGAGGACGTTAGAATGAAGATATGGAGTACTTTAACATTACGTTCTGAACAATGTTGATAGAACTGAATTGAAACATTGACACTTTTGTCTTAAGTGATTGGTGTCACTAGCAATCAGGAGATGGAAATCATCTCATCTCATTTCTATTTTGGACTAACATTTTCTTCGTTGCAGAATGATATTGTTGACTGTACATTTTCCACTTTCATATATTTTCATTGTGATTGCGATTTTTGATTGAGATAAAGAAGATCCTGACGACAAAATCAACAACACTCACAATAGAGAACGAAGTTAAGCATCGGCGTACCCATAGCAAGGTACATGTAGAGGTGGGAGCAGGTACCCCGGAGGAGTAAGCATCCCCTGTAGTCTGATTTTGGTTTTGTGACTGACATTCACTCTATTTTTAAATTACAAACTTTATTTGTAATAATTGTTGTTTGGAATAATATGGTCAAACATTAGAGTCTTACCAATGAACACCTGAGACATTATATTGCTTAATGTCAAATGAAGGGAAGAAAGCTAAATTTAATTTTCGCCGAAATGTATTGAGGAATCAGCTTTTTTATCATTTCGGCAGCTTAAGCAAAAAAATGAAATAATCAACAAACGGCTAATTTCTTAAACTTTTTACAAAATTATCGAACCCATAGCCATATAAGCAGGAAAAGGAAAGGCGAATTTATATAAACCCTCTTCTCTTGGCTTTTCTGGTAATTTGTCTATCTCATAATCAGAAAGTCAGGGTTATAATCAGAAAGAAGATACATTTATTTATAGAGTAATTTTATTATTCCCCGATTATGCAAATCGAGCTAATGTTCTTTGTTTCGATCCAATGACCATACTTCGACATCATTTCTTTATTTCTTGAATTATTTTGAGTCTGTGCAGTATGGTAATCATTAGTTTTAGTAGAGTCACCTACAATGCAATTCGTTATAATTTTTGGATTCTGTGGAGATCATTCAAATGCATAATTTGTTCATGTCTTCTGTTTCCCATTTTTAGCTCACCTTAGCGTAGCTCAAGTAAACTGTTACATTTTTAACATCTCCTCTGCAGTCCCTGCCCAGAGTTTTACGAAACCTTACAGGAAGCTAGTACTTAGGGTCCTCTACCAAGCGTGTCTTTATTGTCGATCTGTCAACAAATATGGCTGCTTAGGGTTCTGATTAGCTGATACATTCTCTACTTCTCCTCTGCACCCGCTGCACAGAATTTCATGAAGCCTTACAGGAAGCAAGTACTCTAGGTCCTCTACAAAGTTTGTGTTTTTCGTGCCGATCTGTCAACAAATATGGCCGCTGAGGGCTCTGATTGGCTGACGCATTTTCGACTTCTTCTCTGCTATTGTTGCACAGAATTTCTTGAATCCTTACAGGAAGCAAGTACTCAATGGCCTCCAACAAATTGTACACTAGCTGTCATTCTTTTGTCTGCAACTCAGGTGAGCAATGTAGCCCCCTTAGGCCTCCTGTTTATCGTTAATTACGGCTTTTCCTATGCGGTCACAAGAGCATCGTCAAGTAGGGATTCTTCTCTTTATCTTTTATCATTTTGTATTTTAATATGAATTGAGGTTTTCTCCCTATAGATGCTATAAGGCTCACCTGTTGCTTATTCTCCAACGCATTCATGGTGATAAGCCACGCCTACTCACACACTTTCTCTGAAATTGATTTTCTGAAGACCTGTCTTTTTCTGAAAACTACTGAAACAACACTACTTGCCGTCTATTATGATTAGAATATATTAGAATAGTCGCATGAACCAATCAAAATATCATCTCGCCGCTTCGTGGCTCGGTAATATGTTTGATTGGTTCATGCGACTCGGGGAATAACTGGACCATCTAGTTGTTATTTCTTAATTATATCATATTTTGTATTGACATTTATTGTATCATATTATTTTCTTCTCTGCTCTTTGATTATTGGGTATACGGTACCTTTTGTTTCCTTTCTACTGAGAAAATATTACTTCAGGGAAACGATATTATTGAAATTTACACATGTATAGTTGTATACCATCCCATCTAACCATTTTCTATGGCAACTGCGTGTTTTTTCCCATTATTTTACAGTAATTGATAGTATGGGAGATAGCATATGATCTCTAACACACCGATTAAATACAATGTACATGAACAGCGTGTATTTTTATGAAAGATTGATATGTACATACTAGTTACATGTATCATGAGTAATGTCATGGTAAAAACATATGGATCCAATTATCCATCAATCTACCTTCATTTTAGGCAAATTGTAACATGTTCAAATTTGTTTTTATCGAAGTTTCATATTTGAAATACGTTTCTGCACAACATCTGTAACACCATCCATTTAAGGTTGATACAAAACAATTAACCCAATTATGTCAGCATTAACATGTTATGTAACAAATGCATATCTGTTGTTTGCCTTTCGCAAATATTTATACCAGAAACTGATTTCTCTATAGGAGAAAGATTGCTTCTTTTCTCTCATTTTTTCATCATTTTTCTTACTTCTTTTTTACCTTAGACGATAATACTCTTAACATTCAAATAGATTTGTTTCCTTTTCAATGCAATTATAGTATTTATTTATTTTATTTATCTAACAAGATTATTTCATTTGGGCCAACGAAAATAAAAAGGATGCCGTCATCTGGTTAAGATGGCTTATTACAGCGCAAAAAAAAAAAAAATGAAATTTCCATATTCTTTTTAAACTTCATATATCTAGACTAGAAAACGTGTTCCTGCTATTTAACTTAAGGTATATGACAAGTATTGGTAAGACAAGTACAGTTTGAAGCAAAAAAGATTTTCTTGTGATCGTGCGGTCGTGCCGTCACCATGTTTGTAGTATAAATAAAATCTGAATGATGTATTGTTCATCAAGGAAAAGTGTTCCTACTTGTAACCAATTTTAATGCTCCAGATACGTGTTTCGGATAGTAAATCCGCATCAGTTGTACTTCAAGCCAAAGTAGTTCTCAGACACAGCTAAAATTATCTAATTAGCGTCTCCTAACTTGATTTCTTTTGTAAATTTTGTTTATCTTTTTTGTAAAGATAGCTCATATTCTCGGTGGGGTCGATTCAGTTGCATAGTTAAATAAAACATACAACCAACCAGTGTGTCTTCGATAATTGATGCTCAATCACTTGTGCATGTGTGTGATCATGGGTGAATAGTGTCTTTCGTTTAATCCTAAAAGATTATCTGACATCAGGAATGATCTTGAAGAAATTCAGGAAAAGTACTCATTTTGATATTCAATTTTTCGATGAACGCTCGTAAAGCAAACTATGGATTTTACTTAGCTCACATATCGTTTGTCGTTTGTACATTTGAGAAAGGTATAGGGGCCGAAAATTTGTGTATTTGAGTGTTTGTGTTTTTTTTTCATAGTTTGATGTCATTTTCCCCTCTGGAAGAAATATTTCAATCCGCAGCAATTTTTAATAAATCATGAATAAAAAGACACTGTAAATGCTGGAAACATTATTCGTCATTTTTTTTATAATCGCTAAATCTTTGGTTCAAGTTCATCAGACCGCTGTTTCATCCATCAAATAAGATTTATCAGCTTCAGACATCCTAATTTTCCCCTTGTTTTCCTCTGGTGAGCATGCACATGGGTGAGGTATCATAGCTGGATCACAACCCCTTTCCTTTGCACAAATCCTTCCATTACAAATCTATATTAAAACCCCAAGGGCGGACACTCTCTTTGTACACGATCGTGGCTTTCTCTTTTTTCAAATCCTACAGGCTGATCCTATGGACCAATTGATACGATTTGTGGTTTCGTTACCTCAAGATGAACGAATAGAAGAAATCCAAATCGAAAATTTATCCTTAAAGTTGCACCGGTCGAGTGCAGATTGCTAGATCGTGTACAAAAAAGAAATATAGTGTTTAAAAAGGGACTGTCTAACTTTGGGATTTTTACTAAATACATGTAGAGGAAAGGGTTTGTGTTGAAGGAAGGGTTTGTGTTGAGGAAAGGGTTTGTGTTGAGGAAAGGGTTTGTTGTGAATCTTTTAAGCTTTTGAATGCCTATTCCGTCTTTTCGATTTTACAGTCCTATGTTCGATTTGTGCAGGTACCTGACGTAAAAGCATTGTGACGTCATTAATTTCCTTTGAAAACGTCATATATGTAACCCTGTTTCCCTGAATTTCATGCTGGTTTCCATAGAATTTGATGATCACCACAATGCGTTGACGTCAGATACCTGCACAAATGGGAGGTAACTCTCTATTTCGAAAAGACCGAATTAAGTGTGATTTTTGAATTTAGATTGTTGGCCTTTCTTTTGACTTTGACTCACTGATCTGATTGATTGTTCTTAAAGGTAACATTGTCATGTAAGTTCGTCCTCGTATGAGATGCACACAACGTTTCTATAGTTTTTCAGACATCTGTCTTACAGGCGTGGCACTAATATGTATACAGGTGTGTCTGCTTTGAAAACGATGTGATTGATTCTGAGGTTAAAATTAAATGTTTGTAAGTTTTAATCAAAAGATTCATCACTTGAATAATTCAAACAATAAATAAATCTTCTAATATATTTGCGCGTCAAAACACACATGTAAAACCTGATAAAAGATAAATCTACATGTACTCTACTTATCTTTTAGTTCGTACTTATTTTTATTTAATCTATCCAGGGTTTATTAATGGATGAAATGCACCATATAACATCTGTAAAATGAAGGTGCGTCTTTTTTCAATAAGCATAAAGACCAGGGATTGCAATGCAAGAAAAGCGAATAAAACTAGGTAGAAAGCAAGAAAAGCAAATATAACTAGATAGAAAACAAATAACACAATTTACATATAAATACTGAATCGCCAATATATCGCCAAGAGTAAGACATCGCACCTATCGGTAGACTTTTATGAAATGACGGAAATGCTTCACAATTCATTTAATATGGACTTTTAAAAAATAAGTTAACCGACTATAAAGTACGACTACTGATACTACAAATGGATAACAAAGGCATTTAGAATACGACAAGCAATCCGTGCTCTAATAACTGAAGCAAACTCTCATGTTCCATACAAGGTGTGTCCAAAGTTCTGATAGGACATGTGATAAAAGGCAAATACTTTCTTATGAGATTTATACAATGTCAGTTATGGAGGTGTCATTTTCGATGTTTTCATCTTAACTAAAGCCTTTGAGCACACAGAATACTTCATACAGTCAGAGTTTGCTAATTGGTTTTTTTTTTCACATAGTAGAGATTGGAGAGTATCATAAGGCATTTAGCGAAAATATTACGAATAGTGCAGATTGGTGAGCATCAAACTGTCACCAAAAATATGAAAAATAAATAATTGATGAATGAAAAGATAATAAAGTTCAAATGTTTTCGAAGACATTCAAATCGCGGTAATGTATAAGAACTTTATGACCTGATTTTAATGGATTGTATCTGTAATTTCATATTAATTTGCTACACCTTAAACTTTCAGAACATGGATCCTAAATGAAATATATTTGTCCTTTGATCATTATTTATAAACCCGGATAAAATACGAACTTCAAGGAAATTTCATGTATACGGATCAAAAGTTAATTGTTTTGACCGTTTTATTAGTCATAAGAAAACATCCGGGTTCTTCAATCTTCTTACTTTATTTTCACAATTTTACATGCATCAGGACAACATAAATGACACACTTAAACAGAAAAGGAATAAATTGTTTTGCTGTCTTTGATTGATATGATCTAAAACAAAGGAGGGGATCTCCAACAACACCAGGTTGTAGCACCCTGATATGATAAGATCTAGTCATACATGTAAGAATAGAGAGTTACATTCTCATCCTCCCTATGAAGCTTTTGTCCATATCTAGGGATTCGCACAATGGGGACATTCTGTCTGATTTGATTCCAATACTTCTCTGAATATGGTGACCATTAAGGCATTGTTATAATCAATTATCTCCATGTTAGGCGTCTGACGTATAGTATGCACCAAAATGCTGCAGAATACGAGGTTTTATGTATGATAGATCACAGTGGAAAGGTACAACCTGTTACGATGAAATATATCATGCACAATCGGATGATTTCAGTATTGAATTCAAATCTATTAACTTTAAATAGCAATACATCTGACTACAACAAAATGAATGTAAAAATGAGATTGTACTCATTACACATAATGGCGGAATACTCTGAAAAAGTTAAAAGCTATACTTGTTAACAACATGAACTTGATATTTACTGTTTCGGTCATTTATTATTTTCCTGAATACAACATGTTGATATCGAGGGAATCAAATCGATATATGTATATATGTGCTTTTTAACTTGCATTTCACCACTTCCTCGTATCTTTTCATACAGATAATTGCACAATTATTGATATTATCTTAAAAGAGGATGAAACTTTTGTTATAAAACACTAATTCTTTAAGTTTGAACATCATACTTAATTCTTTAATATCTGTTTAATCCGTGTATACTTTATTCTTTAATATCTGTGTAATCATTGGATACTCTCCTGTGTTCAAAGCCAATTTATTATTAATTGTCCTTAGTAAATGTCAAGACTTTGTCTTCAATTCAGAATTTTCCCTTTTATCCAAAACATTATCAGTAGGAATGCTCATGATAATATACAATCTAAGTGTGAAAATGCTACTCCATGGACAACATTTTTTAACGTTGCAGAATTTCTTTCGTTTTTCACTTACTGGAATGAACAATAAAGCAAATATTTGTCAGCTACATTCTCTGAAATGAAGTATCATGATGTCAATTGATTCCAATTAAGTTCTTCCTCATTGTTTTTTTTCAAAGAGTTCTATCAGATTGAAGTAAGTATACATTTTTTCAGATGATATCGCTATCGTATGTTGACCAATTTGCGTTATGCGGGAGTTCATCATACCCGCAGCTCTAATAGTATATTTGATCTCTTTGAAGTCTTTGGCAATTATTTCACTCTCTTACTTAAATATCATCATTGTGTTTGTTTTGCTTTATTTCCTTATGCAGAATGTTATTATTCTTTACTCAGCTAAAAGTAGGGTTATAAAGTATGTAACAGTAACATCACACATGTAGCTGTACCTGCAAATCTCTTGTGTTACATCGACACTAATCAAATGTTTGGCGTATCGTAGCTCTCCGTGATAAAGAGCTGCCATTTCATTCTTAAAAAAATAAGCCAATTAAAGTCAAACACAAAACCAAAAAGATAACAACCAATTGTAACAGAAAATCATTACAGAATACAAAACTTAACAAATCTACCCGGTCTTTTCGAAATACAGAGTTACTTCCCTTTTGTGCAGGTATCTGACGTCAACGCATTGTGACGTCATCATTTTTTATGGAAACTAGCATGAAATTCAGGGAAACAGGGTAACAAATATGACGTTTTCAAAGCAATTCTGACGTCAGATACATGCACAAATCGAAAGTAGGACTGTAACATCGAAGAGACGGAATACTCTGCTTAGGAACATATGCGAGTCCCCACGTGAGATGTCATTAGGTACTAGGGCAGAGTAAGTATCTCCTGCTTGCTAGAAATACCCCTGTATATAAGTAAAAACAACTGAATGTATCAAGGTCATTGGTTTGGATGGTTCTAACCATAAGAGATATTCCAATATTGTGAGCAATCAGTTGTTAAAATTGCAGTGACAACATCAGTCGCTCAGGAATAAACCCAGTAATACATCGCTTAGTCTCTTTGTCGTCAGTATGAAGTTGCTGTAGTTTGTGCTTGCTCTGGAGTAGGTATTAACTGCAATATGAATATACCATAGGCAGGGCTCGAGAAAATGTTACATGTCCTACTTAGGAAAGGGAAATCTGTAACAGTTACTCTGCAATTGAGGTCGTTACTTATAGCATAAAGTGAAGGTTACACATCTACTATGTACAGTAGTTACAGGAAATACAAGAAAATGTTTCGTCGGTTTCACCACTCGTTTTCAATAATTTCATTATCAACATATATATCTATAATGTTTTGTGAAAAATATATATATACGAAAACAAAGTCAAATGTTTCACATCAAGAATTCAAAATTAACTTATCATGCAATGTCATGATTAAGTGTTTGAACTGTTGCGACGAATGTTACATGCACACAGAAGACGCTGGCTCTCACGGGCACCTGGTCTCACTTCGAAATATTGTTTAATCCAGGGTTTGCAATTGTTCCAATGGAAATACCTTACCTTCTCGATTTTGAAACTGAATAACTGATAGGTACTTCTCCGTTATTTACTTAAAAATACTGAAAAGAAATCTATGTCAGTAACCACGATGTAATGTGATGCTAAATGTGGTAAACACATATGTCATAGATAATTCAATTTGGTTTGTTAAACTTATCAAATATTCCATTAATAATGTTTCTTGTTTCTCCCTTGCACTGTCCCTCAAATAATTATAGCCATAGTTTTTATGTAATTGCGCCTCTGAATTGACCCCCAACATAATTTGGATCCGCTCAATCTCTGTTTAATAGATATATGAACTTCTGAAATGTTTTCAACTTTGAATCACTTGGCCTAAAGTACCACTGATGGCTTACAATAACACTGATGGCTTACAGTTCCACTGTTGGCGTACAGTACCACTGATGAGGATTCATTAACCGAAACAAGCTTAGTGTGGTGTACCGTTTTTAGATATTTCTGTACATAAGGCTGCTGTCTGTGTGAGCAGTGTTGGATACTACATATTTTTTGTGTAATCACATGGGAAAAATACAAATTATTTGAATGATTCATCTTTGAAACTGCAGTAATTTCTTTGACAAGGGAAACCTACAACGTATTGTTTCGACGCATTCTCATCAAAGAGAACAAGACGATCATGGTTGGGAGAGAAAAATTACTTAACGTGTGTTTGACGAATCTGTTCACAAAACACAACTCTAATAGAACATATCAAAGTGTCCTATAGTAAACAAGAACTTTCGTCATTAATGATTTTTAGATCCAAATTCATTGTTTACTGATTTGCATTATTTTATGTTTTCAGGAATTTATAAAGTACATCACCTTTTTGCGTATGTCCAAAATGTCATTAAGTAATTCTTACGGCACTTTTGTTAATAGCCTGTCAATTAGGGCAATAAATGCACTAAACGTATTGATTAATCCATGAAGTGGTCATACATCTAGAATTCCTAGAATGTCATAAATCTATCATTTACGATTGCTTCCAAATTGCGCAAATCTTATTTGTTGACAAAATTACAAATCAATGATTCGCTCCAAGACAACGCCTGATGAATATTCATAATATTGGATCCGATGCTATATGCATATTACGTTCACGTCACTTAACGTCGCTGACCTCATTATCATAACGATCAACAATCATATTTAAGGCCCATCGCCTCCACCTGCCATAAATGATGTAAAATTGCTCATTACAACACCAGAAAGTCACTTTACTTGTGGGACAATACACAGCTATTATTAATGCGCGTTATACCTAATAAGTGCCGTTCATCCTAATAACTTTGTCATTTGTCATTTAAAACTCATATTTCGCGTCTTTTCTAAACGTATAAACAAGAGATTATATTTTCATAGACAACAAAGGAGACGCTGAATATCTCCTATTCGAAAGGATGAATCTATTGATAAAACTTTTATCATTGTTATTATGTATAAGTTCATCACTAGGACAATCTCAGAGTTCGTTCGTGCACACATCACGATGGGTTGGAGGTAAGATTGAATTTGCTTTCAAATATTGATCTACTGTTTTTTTCTTATTCAAATACATCATTAATTTTAGTAAAACTATGTTACATTTGAATATGCACATTTGAAAGCATATCATTTGGCATATTAGATAAGCATGTTATTTTTTGAGAATTTTCTTTCTAAAAGCAGCACATCTTATTCCTTTTTTCCATAGGTGCAGCCGGTAAGTAACATCTTTCCTTCTTTTCATCTTTTGTTAAAAAAATTAATTTAAGCATTATCTTATTACTTTCAATTAGATGTCTTGCAGTTTTCAGACCAAACTGCCAAAGGAATTCAAATCAATACCCACCATTTAAGTTATTTTTCATTCATCTATAATGATTTATTTTTTTTTTGCTTACAAGATGTACTAAATTTTCATACTTCTGTACTTTATTTTGTACAGTTCATTGCACATTGCAGTTTGTCTGTCTAGAAAAATAGAGAATTTTGAAACCATTGCATATACCATGTATACAGGAGAAATGACGGCAATCCCTCTATCTGCTAAATAAATCACGGAAATTTATGGTAGCAAGCAGCGAGCTATGGCATAAAACATGGAGTGATCTATCTCTTTTTGCTTTTCTTAGTTGTTAATTTATTTTGTAATTTTGTCTCATTTATAAAAAAAAAACAATCTTATATAATTCTATACTCTTTCAATGATTTAGGCAAAATTCACAAGTAGTGTGTTCAAATTAGAATAACGCTAAAATTTACATTTTATTTCTGACTTCTTTTCTCCGACAATTAATCTTAATGAGATATAAAGGTTAAGGTAGACGTAAGTCCGATAAGAATATTTCTCAATAAAGTAAATTTGACAAACATTAAAACCATGACTCAGGTCCAATACTATTACATGCATATCTATCCTTTTTTACAAACAAACTGAAATACACGACATAGAATAAAATATGAAAACATAATATATATGCTACATACATTTTTATGCATTGTTTGTAATTCTATCTGAAGATGCACCGAAAGGAAACAAAGGTAACAATCTGAGAAAAAAGAACATTTTTTTCTGCTTACTATACTCTTAAAAATTTTATATTTTGTTCGTGCTATTATATACAAAATTTCTTAGCTCTAATCAGGCTTACTTTCATATCTCGTATCTGCCAATCAGCAGCTATAGGTGTCCTGTAAGCTTGTTTAAAACCTCATCTTAGCATTGCATTCGCTTGCAGAGAATTACTATCATGCATACTGTCAAGTGTTCTGTATTGTTTATGATCTTTTTCACTGAACTGAAAGAAATCATGATGTTTGAAATAATTAAGGTTTACATGGTCCCCTGTAAATGAATATAAATGTTGTTTAATTTTACAATTTATTACAATGTGGCATCATTCTTTAAATTAAGGTCAACGAATATTTAATCTGTCGGTTCATTGGTAACATTAAAAAAAAGCCGACAACGAAATCGAACATTGTTTTGTTAGATTGTTGTGCCTGTGTTTTTATTGTTTGTAACATCAAGTGGGTGTGTTCCTTTGTAAGGTAGTCCTCCTATAGTCTTTCGTTAGTGATACACAACCCCTCTTTTAAATTCACAAAACCAAGATAGATAGGAAATAAGGTTTAGAAAGGTTCTCAGAAAATCATTTTAAAAAACTTTTATTTGAGTAAATGCTCTTATTTGAGTTTGAGGAAAATATCAACGTGTGAAGTTTTATCAATTGTTCTCAGAAGATTTGATAATATTGATAAGAGATATATAATATCAGAATTCAATACATTGTGTTAAATGAAAAGAATTTGAGAGAAAGCTCTTGTTCGTAGGTGCTTATCGTTGATGCATATGACTCATGCGCATGAGGAGCTGTTTTAAGATGTTGATCATGTAAACAGAATATGAAATTTTAAGTTTATCGTTGTTTACATTCATCTCATCTAATGTATGTAGATTTTTCTCTGCATATAAGGATAATTGAGTTTGAAGACAATTAACATTTGTACCACTTGGTGAGTGTCACTGCTGGTGGACCAGGAGTTCCCAAGGGCACATGTCTCTTCAACGCATTCGAAAATTTCTGTGAAAACATTTCTTGAAAGTATCCCGGACCTTGAGGCCCCCTTTTTGATCGCTCATAAATTGAAGAATTTAATGTCATTTGTATGACTTTTTACATATAATGAAAAATTGACCATTCGAGTATTAAAAACTATTAAAGTTTTGCTTGTATTCAAAGATGTTACTAATTGTGATGACTGTTTTGTGACAGGGGTATTTGGCAAATCCGGATAAATCGCCATCGATTCCGGCCTTGAATATTGTTTTCACAATACATATGCATGAGAGGGATAGAACAAATTGTCACATGATCGCATATTTTGTGAACACGACCAATCGGGTAAAAATCAACATATGCTAATGAGTCGATACTGTCGGTTGCGTGATATTAAAGGTGTGGTTTATGTTAATCTGTGTTCTTTTGATGCTACTTTTTCGTTGGTTTCTCTAATTTGAACATGAAGGCAAATTAGAATGGTTAATTCCTTCTCAGGGAGAATTTGTCAAATCAGTATCTGTGTGTCATTTTTCTGAATTAGCCGTTCTAACATGCGTCAATGCCTAATTCTGAAAAAAAAATATATCAGACCACCTGGGTTTTTTGTGCATAGTTCAACCAAAGCTGGCGAAGGGTGGGTACCTTTTAGCTGACTTGCCAGCGTTTCGGGCAATATCTTACCAGAAAGGGGCAAGAAACTTGTTGTTTATACATAGTTCAAACAATTTATAAGGTCAGTTCAATAAATTGTGGAAATTTTGAAGACCAAATTTAAAGCCTTTCCTTAAGGTTCGGGATCCTTTCTATAACATGTACATGTATAACGTGGGTCCAGTAACATCATATCCCATCCATTCTGATACGTCTTTTGGTAATTTTTTGGACTTTAGGTATACAGGTAGTAATTATTTCGAACGAGTCGCTTCCCTTCTGAGGCCACCCAAAGTTTGACAAGGAGTAAAAGATAGCGCTTCTGTGATTGGATAATATTCATTAATACAGATATGAAAGAAAAGTACTGATTGTGGACTTTCATTGCATGTACAGCATTTTCATGAAATTTATTTAAGATAGAGATATTTAGGGGTGCCAAATGGGGGTAATTTTTTTAGTTGAAACAGTTCATTTCATCCCCCCTTTTTTCAATCAAAATTTAAGGGGAGAAAAGCAACGTTAACCCCCAAATTTTTTTTGGTCAAAAGTAAGATAATTTATTAATCTCTGTTATGATGATTAGCATATTTTTTAAATCAACTTTTTTTACTGAGTTATGGAGGCCCAATGGGGATAACCCCTTCCCATAGAACTCTATGTTAAAGGGACCAAATAAATAATTACTACCTTCATACCTAAAAAAGGGTGTCAATTTGGCAAACGTAGTTCCAGAATGTACTGCTGAGATTATTTTATCATCCAAAATTCAAATTGGCTCCATTCAAGACGGACTTTTTAATATATAAGCAATTTGAATAAAATGTTGGAAAAAAGGGGGAAGGGGCTCCGTAAAATAATTAAAAATTTACTGAAGTAATTAGCTGAAAGGATTATGTGTTTATTTGAATGAATTGATGTGTAAAAGCATATGAAATCGATAAACTTCCTCTGGAATGGCATATAAACGTATCTAGGCACTTAAAGTTTTGCCGTCATATGCAGCTGAAAATTTGCTATGGACCTATAGAAATGCCCGCTTGTAAGCAGGAGAGTAGTAATCCTGGCAGCTCTTGCACGAGGAATTGTTCACTGAGTCTTTATCGCTATTTATGTTCAGACATATTTCATAATTTCCTTTAAAATCTTAAGATTTTGCAACATGTTCACATAAATGTAGTAAATTTCAAATTTCATTAAGTTTTATAGAGTTATTCCCCTTTGGAACCTTATACATGCCCTTTTCGTTACCTTGGTTGATTCTGAAAGTTTCCTTGGTACTCAATGAAAGAATTGATACGTCAAACATAGACATCTAATTAATGTTCTTCATCTCAGAGAATTTTTTGTAAGTATACCCCCTAAAATTGGATGTAATTTAACAAGGGGGTCACCTGCATTGATGACCTTTACTGCAAATACTTTGTTCATGGAGACGTATTTCTGTAAAGAATGTGAAAGTACACACTTTAATCTTCTGAAGTAATGCCAATTCAAATCCAACGTTGAGATAGGATAAGAGCACAGGCCTGATTCTTGAAATTGGGTGTAAAAACACCACCAAAACTTTTCAAGAACAGATAACTCCTGCAATGATACTCTTTTCGTCTTTATCACACCGTGATTATGTTAAGATAAGATTGAATATTGTGCTGATTGAGCTATATACAACACAATTCCTTGACAAATGGCTTTAAATTCCTTTTTAAATCAAAATTTTCTGTATTTTGAACGAGTCAGAAAAACGTAAGGTTCCAGTTAGGGGGTTGGGTACTTTCCTATCCCAAAATTTTCATCCATCAGAGAGTTTCACGACAAATGATGATGTTATAGATAGAAAATAGAATAATCTTTCCAGTAGGACCACATTTGCCAAATTCAAGACATTTTAAATTTCATTATTATGCTTCCTTTAGGTATACAGGTAGTAATTATTTCGAACGAGTCGCTTCCCTTCTGAGGCCACCCAAAGTTTGACAAGGAGTAAAAGATAGCGCTTCTGTGATTGGATAATATTCATTAATACAGATATGAAAGAAAAGTACTGATTGTGGACTTTCATTGCATGTACAGCATTTTCATGAAATTTATTTAAGATAGAAATATTTAGGGGTGCCAAATGGGGGTAATTTTTTTAGTTGAAACAGTTCATTTCATCCCCCCTTTTTTCAATCAAAATTTAAGGGGAGAAAAGCAACGTTAACCCCCAAATTTGTTTTGGTCAAAAGTAAGATAATTTATTAATCTCTGTTATGATGATTAGCATATTTTTCAAATCAACTTTTTTTACTGAGTTATGGAGGCCAAATGGGGATAACCCCTTCCCATAGAACTCTATGTTAAAGGGACCAAATAAATAATTACTACCTTCATACCATAACAACTTTTACACACTTTGGCCATATTACATTACATAACACGTTCGAAAATTTCTGTGAAAGTTTTTTTTTTTAATTCTGTAACATGTATAACGTGGGTCCCGTAGCATCATATCACACCCATTCTGCTACGTCTAGATCTCTCGATACAATTTTGGACAACATAACTTTCACACTCTTTGACCATTTTACATTGTTTAGATTGATGATTACTGATGAGGGTTAAGTACCCGATACGTGTATGTCTGGTCCATGCTGCAAATTTATCTGTTATTTTATTATGCTATTGAATTTGAAGGCGTTTAACATTACTTCAATAGGAAGTGAGAACGCCATTTACATGTGCTTGCTATTCACTTAAATTATTTCAGACTGGATACGGCATGTGCGATGTATTTTTTGTCTGCAATCGCATTTTCCTTGAATTCGTCAGTATTGCCATGATTGATATGTATTCCCGTGCATAAGCATGCATGATCAAAATCAAACTATCAATCTACTTCATTCACAAATAGTAATATTAATGTTCAGAAATTAAAGGCGAATGAAGAATTGGGAAACATTTTCCTCGGTCATTAATTCACATACAGTGTGAAATAATCGATCATTTTATTTTCAAAACGTTCGCTTAAATTGCGTTGTTGTATAGATTTTGGTTGCACTTGCACAGTTATTCATCATTCCATTATTATACGCGTAAGTTTCAATTTGCCTCAATTAATTCGTATCTGTCTTACAATAAAAATTTTTAAGTTGTTATTTGTAATTTTGTTTACCACGGTTTTTAGTCCAATGCAGCATTTGAAATGTTTAATATCTGGATTCCATAGACTGTAAATGTGTTTAAAACATTTATAAGTTGAATGCAATCCATCAATTTCTAAGAATTTGTTTTCGATACTTTCGAAAGTTTGAGTCAGGGAATGAAAATTAAGTACAAAACCCAAAATCAGAATCCAAAAATGTTAATCAGTAGGTTTACATATTCTTGAAAAAAAAATTAGGGAGAGATCCCCAACAATGAAATCAGCGGCGCTGAAGGATAATTTACCTTTAGTTAAAGAGGATAAATAATACTTTAGTAAAAGGTTTTAATTACATTATGATCTAAAGAATTCGAATCCTAATGCAGTACACTATTACATTCAACACATCTTTGTAATAGCAATGACTAGAACTCGGTGAATATCGGCAAACCCCCGTTAAAGATAGGAAAATTACACAGCAGATACCCATCCTAAATCGGCACCGATTGCCCTTTGGTCTTGTTGATGTATGTGTAGTCTATGTTGGGTGTATTGATGTCTTATATGGTGTTCCTTGTCCTTTCAGTGTCTCTTGCTGTTTTTGTCTACTCGGTGTTTTCACTTTGGGTGCTTTGCTGTGGGTGCTGCAACCGAGTCTTGTTGGAGATTCCTTCCCTTCTTTTAAGGGATACATGTAATGAAAGAAAGATCCGACTGAAACATCGACTTCACGCTTTACTTACATATGATAACGTTTGACGACAACGAGGAACAAAATACTTCTATAAATGAAAAAAATATCGCAATTTATACAATATGTTGTCTTAAAATGTTTCCTCATCTTGTGTGCCCATTGATCATAGTTATTGGATTCTGTTCCTGGTTTTGGGCTTGACTTTTATTCACTGATAGATATATTTCTTCAGAGTAGATTTGATTCCATATCAATAATGCGGAGTGGTATTGTTTACTTTTGTCATAATAATACTAATATTTATATTCTGAATCAATTAAATGTATTCAGAATTTAGTACGGCGCCATTCTTACGTGTCTCGTCATGGATCTCATGATCTGGTCATGTGACATCTTCGCCACAACCCCTGACATTTGTTCATATTTCTTTTGTCTTGTCCCACATATTTCGTATTTTTTAACATTCATTAATAATTTATGATTGTCACTTTGACACTTATGATGAAATATCCTTGATTTATGTGGGGTTTTTTTTTCCTGTGGTCTGAGTCGCTTCTTATAAATTATTGATAATGTAAATTCTAATAAAAAAAAAAAAAGGTTCTAACGGAGAGTACTAGATAAAAAAGATAAATTTTTGCGTTCGAAGTTTGATGTTGAAAAATTATGTTAATTTTTGATTGTGATTTGACCTTTGTGTATGCCTTTCATCCACTGATTTTAGTAATTCACACTGGTACCTAATAATTAATTGTCTTGAATTCCCTGTCAGGAAGTAATGTCAAATTCAATATGTTGTTGAACTGTTGGTATTGACATAGTGAAAAAAAAAAACATCGACATCTGCGTGTTTCTTGTATATTTTAATATTTAGGTTAGGCTATCATTGGATCAATAAAGGAAATGACATTTATATGATTGACAATAGTACATGAATTCAAGATCGTTAATGATTTAATTAAACAGCAATTCCAATAAAATAGGTTTATGGCGAAATATGCATGTTTACTTTTCTCTCGGCAAATGCTCTTTTTTCCCCGGCATGAAAGATTTATGGCTAAAATGTCAATATTCAGCATTTTTGGATCAAAAGTAAAAATCTCGGATGTCAAGGGATTACAAGGAAAAGGTCACATTCATCAAATAGAGTGGGGAAAATGAGGGCCTTAAAGAACCCAATGGTGTCCTTTTAGCTACTGAATCAACACAGCCAACAAAGATTTTTACGATATCTGGTCCCTGTTAAATGTAGTAATGCGAACTATGATATAAAAAGTAAGATTTAATATCAGAAGATATACTGAGAGGAAATCATCAATTTGAGATAAAAGTGATCAAAATCAAGAGTGGATCTTGAATATTTTACCAGGGGGAGGGGGGGGGGGAGTTCCAGCCTATGGTTAATCAGCATTTATTTTGGCAAATCCAAGGAGGCCGGTCCCTTCTGATCCCTCTCATCCTCTACAACTACGCTTGATAGTATTTAGCATTTATGATAGTTAGTTAGAATGCAATTACTCTATGACAAAAGGGATACATTTGTTGATTTTATAGGATTTCCAATCTGTTCTTAAACAAGGTCATATCTAGAATTTCGTTCTTTATATTAATTTTCATTATTTTTATTTCCTCTATTTCGACCTCAAGTGTCACTGATGATATATTACTTGTTTAAACGCACATACGGTACATTGGAAGTCATACAATAAAACATATATTCAATATTGATCATTTAAACCTTTGCTGAGGAATGCTAGCTCCTGAGGATATCGTTCGCCTAGTTTTGCAGTATTTCGGCACTTGACTTGAATTTTCCGTTACCAAAATATCTAAAATAATTCAACAACTAAGGAATATCCCACTGAATGCATAGCTTTCTCCCTAGCTTGTTCTAGTTGGTGTTTCTAATGTTTAGTGCGAATGTAAATGTAAGTTATGAATGTCTTACTTTTAATGGTCATGGGTGTATAATATAAAATTATTGACTTATGATGAGGTCTACTTGTGACTATACAGACCTGTTCAGGTATTGGTTGACCGAGGCCGAGGTTAACCAACGCCTGATCAGGTCTGGATAGTCACGAGTAGACCGAAATCAAAAGTCAATGCCTGCTTTATTAAATTATCAGGATTTTTTAAAAATATTTGCATTGTAATGATACATGTACGCGAAGTCAAGATCTAACACTACAAAAATCAACGCAAGGCAATCGCTGGTTATTATTACGTCACTGAATCCCGAATAGACCCGTTTCGACCGTTAGCGGCCAAATCACTCTGAGGTACACTCTATCACACGGCGTCTCCACCAATCTGAAATAAGAAAAATCGGCAATTAATTAATAATTCTTGTTGCATAATACACCCATAAACAAAAGAATCAAGGAAGTCATTTCTAAATTCCATCCTGCAAACCAACTGCATATATGCATTAGACTGAGTAAGAATCTTTGTTGAAAATCTATGACGTTTGAAGGTCTGAAATTTTATTTGAATGGTCAGTTTCTATAACAAATATGAAAAAGAATAGAGGGAACAGATCCTGTATTTTACTTGCAATGATGTTTTGATTTGTTATAAAATGGGATTAAACATTAACACTCCTATCGAATGAGAGTTCGATTGGGAAGTCGTTTGTAAAATATCAAAGAGTCTGTTTATGTTTCCTTCAATTTATACTTATAAATTATGGTGATATCAATCAGCGTTATCTTTAACGAATGATGTTTGATGGGTTTTTTTTCTTGATAGGTAAAATAATTTTTTCAGCACATTTCAAATGAAGCTGTCACACGTCTTATGTCAACGAGAGATTAACTATTTCTATTAATAATCAATTGCAATCCATTAAGTGCTTTGATCGTTGTCTGTGTAATTAAGGAAACATTTATTGAAATTTCGATGATAATGCTGTATGTACTTTAATTGATTTTGACTATCATCCTTAATCTGATAATGTTCAGTCAGTTGAGAATTACATGTTGCAGCATTAGTGGAGTTACTTATGATGAATTCCATTTTTCGGTAGATATTTGGAATATACATGTACCGTATTACTTTGCTATTTTTGAAAGTTCTCATTTCATTCTAAAATGTCATCGAAATTAAAAGAGATTAACATCCTAACACTTACCTTCCCTCCAATGCTATTTTGGTCATATATTTTATGTAACTATGCTACTTTATGGACCCTACAAGATATGTGAAGCCATACACTCTTGACCAAAGAGATACACAAAATAAAAAAAAATCAAACTAAGGGCTTGATGTACCCTTGATGAGGATTAAGTAACCGAAACACGTGTCTTCGACATTATTGTCACTATGCACTAAAATTGTTTTGAAAAGTTGGTCAAGAAGGTTACACTTCTATTTTCATGTTACAGCATACATTTGATTCCTCAGGAGAGCCATAGGTGTTCGTGGACGTGGTTTCATAAATTTTGATTTCTGTCAGTCAATTTTTATCCCTAGATGGTCACCGGCGTTGTACTCTATATGCCATAAAACACTTCAATAAAGAGTTATATAGGATACCAGGAATCATCTATGGGTATTTTGACTGAGTATCTATGTCCACGAGCAAATGTTTGAAGTTATCAACGTATCATAAATTATTGGTTTTTGTTTCTTTACTTTTTAGAGAGGGGGGGGGGGGGGTTCGTTGTGGCTATGATTTTTTTCTTTCCAATACAAACTCAAGCTGCAAGGACAGACAATTTTGATATTCTAAGCATCACATTATAAAACAGATAGAAATGTTTCAACTGGTTTTGGTACCATTTAGGTGACAAAAGCGTCCCTTGTAATAATTATCATGGAAAAAGAAAGAGGGACAGAAAAGGTATTTTTGCACCATCCCTGTCTTGCAATTGTTTTAGATGAAACCTTCAATGATGCAAGCGTCATAAATATATGACTAATTCCAATACTAGTATATCGTTGTTTAATCGCACATACTTGTAGTGTTTTCCTTGCTAGATTATGTTATCTTAATTAAAAGGTGATCAGGCTTCAAATCCAAACACTGGTGTATCTTTCCCCGAATAATAGGTGCAATATCTGCAAATATTAGTCATATACAGTATAAGAAGATATACGCTCTTTCACAATGGGCTCAAATGTTAATAATCAGGGAGTAAGCCTCAGGAGTTTGGCAGGTTGGGATGAGTTGAGGTTGTTCCTTTAATTAAAGCAGTATATGAAGCAATGGTTGATAACTGTGTGAAATTTTACGGAAAATATCCTTACTGCATATTTGCTTAAATTTTTATTGTCCTACGTTTACTGTACATAGAATTTGAATGTTCAAAAAAAAATTCATACAATCATTTGTTTTCAGGAAAATCATTTTAATGTTGGTTTCAATGCGCAAAGACTGGCAATTTAAAACTGAAAGAAGGCACCTGCACATGAGGAGAAAACCAACAAATTTACTTGTTTAAATTAATAATTTAATTTCTTATAAATCACAGGTCGATTCGTTTTTCTCCATTGACTATTCTCAATTTCTACATTGTTCATTACTGTAAGCATTAGTGAAAATCTATAAACATCATTTCTATATAAGTAATATATATGATGGTGATGTTTCTTTGAAAATGTAAATTATATAAGTACAATAAATGAAATGTAACATTGTTTATTTCAGATTTTAGCAAAATGTGGAACTATGTTGTCAAGCAAATGAGCCAGTTTGCACAAAGTCATTCTCTGCCTATGTTCGGCAATAACTTATCAAAAGTCAAGCAGACCACGGACCCGTCTCCTAACTACGAGAATCCGGGACAGTATGATAATGTCCCTCCTGTAGATGTCAACCCACCCATGGACCCCGTCGCTGTCACACCTGTAGACAGATCAGTAACCCCTCCATACGTCCCAGACACACCCATGGTCCGTGAACCCGTCCCTGACACGCCCATGCCCGGCAAACCCGTCCCTGAATCCACACCGGAACCTCCCCCTGAGGTAGCCGGTAAACAGAGACCTGCGTCCCCGGATAAAAGATCACGAGGACGTGAGGTATAGTATTATCTATTTCTCATAAGGGTTTTATATATTTTTTAAATTAATTTCTAATCAAACATTTGTTTTCTTAATTGGAGGAGAGGACTTTGTAAAATCATCCTTATTCATTTTGCATGGCACAGGTTTTTCATTCCAAGAAAATTTTTCTTCTCTCTCCATGTTCCTAGTTAACAGTTCAAGTCTTTCGAAAGGAACTCGAGAAGGAAAAAAATAATTTTCTGTATTGATATCTATCATTTACAGAGATACTGCACGGAGGAGTACCGTAAGATCCCCGGTCATACCTTATGTATGAGAGACAAACCGTCCGTTTACAAGAGCGGAATGACTCGTGCCGAGCAGGAAGCAGTATTACGTCATCATAACGAGCTGAGAGGCACAGTAGAACCTCCGGCAACCGACCTCGTCAAACTGGTAGGTACATGAAGATATTTACTTTTGTGTTTGATGTTTATGTGTTGTATGTCTCTTTTCCGTCTCATAGTATGCTCGTCTTTTGTGTTTTTGCATCGGGTGTTTTGCTGTTGGTGCTGCGACAGGGTCTTGACCTGGAGATCCCCTTCCTTCTCTTACTGATAATATAGGTCCTGTCACTTCTAAAATCTACACGTTCCGCTAGAAATGAATAGATAGAACAACCTTTAAAATCAGCTCTATTGCATACATTATTACTACATGTAAGATATTTTCAGAATCCTCTGACAATCCAGTGGAAGTAAACACTTTTTAATTTCAACGGTGCTGCACATATTCTTTTCGGTTGCGCCACCTACAACGAATTTCGCTTTTATAATGGAGTTCTGTGGATAAAAGGCATTCATCTATATTTGACAGTATCTGTATTATTTACGGAGGGCTAGTTTTGGTATGCCTTTCTATTGGAAATAAGGAAAGAAAAATAGCATTTTTCAAGCCTTTGTCAAAACTTTGTGGTCTGTGAAATATCTATGGGCGGTGATCTTATTGTTTGGTCATGCTGGTGTAGAACCTAGTTTCTTAATAACCTGCAAAGCAAGAGCAACTTGTAGTCGCACACACTATAATTTTATGACTATAAGGTATACTTATTATGCACTGTATTTCCATCAAACTTGCAATGAAGTGAAACATAAAGCATTTCAACAGTTATTGTGGTTCAATGTCGCCTTCATTGTCAAGGACACATTTTTAATTATGAAATCATAATTATCTTTTGACATTTTTATACATTACACATGTAATTGGAAAGTGTTTTAACCTTCAAGAAATATAGTTTTGTTTTTATTCAGAACACTGTTTCATACCAGCCTTTCTTTTCCTTTGGTCAAATAAAACTTTTTTTTCAGTTTTTCAAACGACATTTTTGTTCACGAGATCGGACGCGTTCCTTTAATTTACAGCTTGTTTTGATCTTTCCATATCCGCACATGCAGGTTAATTTGGTCAAATGTATGTACATTTCTGATAAAGGATATTAAAATACTTTCATTTTAATTACAATACTGACCAACTAATATAAGAAGTTCAAATTCATGAATATTGTACACATTCATATCTCATAGGCGTCACCTTAACGCCTTAGACATAACATCATAATGTATACCTAATAAGAATTCATGAATAACTCTGTTTCTTATTAACAGATAAAAGGCACAAGCCAGCCTATAATCATAAAAAGTTATTTACATTGGTCATTAAGGTGTTAATGGTGACGTAAACACCCCCTCACGGCCAACAAAACGTCCCCTATATATGTAACGTACAGCGGTGACATCCCATGACTTATACGGTCAGAGAACAACCAATTATATTCAATTTTCCGAAAGGTCAATGAGTAATATGGTTCGTTAGAGATGTAAATATCCTGTTATGTCCATTACGTATGGAAAATTATTGACAAAAAATCCGGGTCTAAATTTTCCAATTAGTGACATATTGAAAAACAGGAGATCACCGCACATGTTAAATAATGTATCTGAAATAGGGTGTAAATGGGTCCGAAATATATAAAAAGTCAATACTGATTCCTGTTTACTGCTTTCCATTTGACATTGAAATAAGACGTTTAGTGCACTAATTATTTTATAAAAATGAGAAGCAACGGTAGATGCAATATAAGGTACAAATCATTTTGAAATATTTGAATTTTAATTGTCTAGAAGGTAAAATATAAACAAATTTAACTGAAGGTAATATATGAATTAGGTTGTAGTAATAATTCACTGTTTTTGTTTCTCTCACCGTGTTAAAGGGACACCTGGTTTTCACGTTTCAAGATGTAAATCTCTGTTTCATAAAATAATGGAGTTATTTATAGGGGTCAGTTCCATAGAAGTCGTCAATTTGACAGTGCAAGAAACGTTTTTATCATGAAAATTAAAGCCGTCACGAAACTCATATATACATCCAGTCATTATATCATTGTACATTGGCGGATGTAGAAGGTGTGTCCAAGTCGTCATGGGGGAGGGAGAGGGCAGCCTATGGTTTCATCAAGCGGACAATGAGTTGATCCATGTTTCTTTGAACAATATTGTTACATTGGTCTACTCAGAAGAAATCAATGTGAATATATTGTCTTAACTGCAATGTATTATAACATGATGCTTTTCTTTATAAATGTATGTTTTTGTAGAAAATTGTTATCACCAATTACATTACTAAAATGGGTTACTTATATATAGGCCTACCAGTATTCTGACAACATAACGTCTCTCTACATTTTATTCAAAAACAGACGAATTTAGAAAAGAAATATGCATTTATTAATTGCAAATCGGGGTACAGACATGAAGTATATCATTTGATTGTGTATGCAGCAAATCTACGCTGTCCTCTTGAATAAAATTTTGCCTATTGTTTATCTTTCAGAAATGGGACGACAGATTGGCTGCCGTGGCACAAAAATGGGCTAATCAGTGTCAAGCCGGGCACGATAAAGTCCGAGACATACCTTGTAAGTATAGAAAAAGGGATTATCTCCAGCAGGACCACGTGCCTGCACTCACCCAGCGAAACAAACCCACACAAGAAAGTGATATTTTAAAAAGACGTCAGACAAAACTACAAACCACAAAAAAAAGACACGACAAAACTACAAACCACAAAAAAGACACGACAAAACTACAAACCACAAAAAAAGACACGACAATAATAGCGAGCGGAGCTCGCTGCAAAGGCCCGAAGGGCCTTTGCGAGCGAAGCTCGCATTTATGGTAACGCGTGTACGTAAGTATGGGAAAATGCACGAGCAAAAGATATAAACTCTACATACTTAGAGCTGAAAAAGTATGGCAACAGCACCGCGGATACGGGTAAAAGTGACTCGATTCCCTTAAACGACAGAGCAGGAGAATATACCTTGACAAATTCGCAATGGACAGAATTCTTCTATTTTATGGCGCAATAAAACTAAGTGAAACTCGCCGAATTGTTCGTCTGAAAATAAGAAATTCAGCAGCAACTAATCCGCCATCTTTATCACTAATGACGACACAACGGTACGTAACTCTGCAGTATACTTGACGTCATTATTCCTCTGTATATGACGTCATTGTAGCAGTGCGCTCATTTTCACGTGCAAGAATGGTACACGATTGTAGTAATGGCGCAAGAAGGAACAGTAACACAAAACAGCCGCGATTTTCTAACGCGTTTCAGTGTATCATACAATTAAGATAAATATGATCGAAATAATTATTTGGTAAAGAAGAAAGATTTTATTTTTTCAATTGATTTCAAGGTCATTAGAGAGGAAAGGGGAGGGATTTCAGACTCCCTCGCTAATGATATACGTCCGTGTAAAGTACATGGGACGGATCCAGATTTTTTTTTTTTTTTTTTTTTGGCATTGGGAAGGGGAGGTCCAGCTTGACCGGCGGTGAGGGATTCCTGGAGTCCCAAGGTTATGATTTTGAAAAATTTTCGATTTTGAGATCAAGGTTTTTAAGGTTTTAAAGTAATTTTTATTTAGAGTCGGAAATTTGTACATACATAACAAATAACATGAGCTCTGTAGAGATCTTAAACCGACTATCACATAGTTTTACAAAATTTTTGGTTTCTTTTTCCTCCGCTCGCACATAAGGCTTTGCCTTGAATCATATTATGAATTAAGGCAAAGCCTTATGTGCGAGCGGAGGAAAAAGACACCAAAAATTTTGTAAAACCTTAAAAACCTTGATCTCAAAATCGAAAACTTTTCGAAATCATAACCTTGGGACTCCAGGAATACCTCACTGCCGGTCAAGCCGGACCTCCCTTTCCCACTGCCAAAAAAAAAAAAAAAAAAATCTGGGTCGGTCCCATGTACTTTACACAGACGTAGATCATTAGCGAGGGAGTCTGAAATCCCTCCCCTTTCCTCTCTAATGACCTTGAAATCAATTGAAAAAAATCAAATCTTTCTTCTTTACCAAATAATTATTTCGATCATATCTATTTTGTTTGTATGATACACCGAAAAGCGATAGAAAATCGCGGCTCTTTTGTATTACTTTTCCTTCTTGCATTACTACAATCGTGTACCATTCTTGCACGTGAAAATGGGCGCACTACAACAATGACGTCACATATAGAGGAATAATGACGTCAAGTATACTGCAGAGTTACGTACCGTTGTGTCGTCATTAGTAATTAAGATGGCGGATTAGTTGCTGCTGAATTTCTGATTTTCAGACGAACAATTCGGCGAGTTTCACTTAGGTTTATTGCGCCATAAAATAGAAGAATTCTATCCATTGCGAATTTGTCAAGGTATGTTCTCCTGCTCTGTCGTTTAAGGGAATCGAGTCACTTTTACCCGTAACCGCGGTACTGTTACCATACTTTTTCAGCTCGAAGTATGTATATATTTTGCTCGTGCATTTTCCCATACTTACGTATACGCGTTACCATAAATGCGAGCTTCGCTCGCAAAGGCCCTTCGGGCCTTTGCAGCGAGCTCCGCTCGCTATTAACTAGAACATCATCCAAGACAATCGAAACTGACGCACAGAAACATAAAACATTATTCTAATGCACTCTGTTTGTAACGCGCATTTTGATTGGTTGAGCGATAAAAAAACTGCAAGGGGATTCACGTTTCACTGCAGTTTCTGCTATGACGTCATACGTTCCCATGGCGACGTCGTTAAAAGCAGACGTATTCTAGCGCATTACTGACCATTTGCATTAGAATAGGGTTACCATACTGATGTTTTACAAAAACTGACAGGGTATCGGCGAATCCCCTGTCAGAAATATCCGTTTTACCGCTCGGCTTACGCCTCGCGGTAAAACTCAATTTCTGACAGGGGATTCGCCGATACCCTGTCAGTTTTTGTAAAACACACGCATGGTAACCCCTAAATGACAACACATAAATGGCAGGGGACCAATATGTTTCAAATCTGTAAAGATCGAATAATCAAGTCCGAGTTATACCCTTTTAGAATAGGTTAAAGATATGTAGCGATCGAATGATAACGTCCGAGACATACACTGTAAGTATAGGTTATAATCTGTAGAGATCGAATGATACATCTCGAGACATACAGGGTTAAAATATGTAGACATAAAATGGAAAAGTCCAAGCCATACCCTGTAAGTGAAGGATAAAATCTACCAAGATCGAATTAAAATCTGACAGGTATAGATTAAATGATAAAGTCCGAAACATACCTTATCGGTATAGGGTATAAATCGGCACAGATCAAAAGATAAAGCCCGAGACATACCCCGTCAGTGTATGTTAAAATCTGCTGTGATCGTATAATAAAGTCCGAAGCATACCTTGTATCTGCAGATATTGAAAAATAGAGTCCGAGGCACATATATAGATTTAATTCTGCAGATCTAGATCGAATTTGAAAGTCCGAGACATACCCTTTAGGTACAGGTTAAGATCTGTATAGATCAAATGATATAGTCCGAAATATGCACTTTATGTATAGGTTACAAAATAAGTATCAATAATATCATGGAAGTAAAATTATATCATGTTATAGTAAGGTTCTACATAAATTTTCATTTGAAAGTTCAAATGATGTAGAAAAGACACAAAATATACCATAGAAATGTAAAGAAAAAATTAATATGTATGTAAGGAAAGATTATATACTCTGTAATAAAAGGTTTTAAAATGAATTTATATCGACCAAATTAATTAAAACAAAATCATTTCAAAAGGTTGCAATAATAGTTTGCCACAAATTAAAGAAGTCATACAAAACAAACTTGGAAACCAACAAAGGAAATATTGAGATAAAAAGTAAAAACCGTCACGGGGACAATAAAACAAAACAAACACATTGTTGAAACACAACGTACAGTTCATAGAAAGGAAATACTGATGTGCAACTCGTGAAATAAATGAAATAGAGATAGAGATAGAAAGAGATGTATATTTGAAAATTATACATAATATATTCAAAATAGACCGTTCATTTACATGTGAAAAAAGTAGTCCTTTAGGATATTATAAGCTCATTTGATATAATACTCTTTCATGGTCTTTTATGAAAGGTACGTCGGTTCCACCCGAGGGGTTTCATTCAGTTGCTACACTTGTTCTGTTACCATGTGCATTCTTGAAGAATGCACAACTGTAGCTGGTCATAAAACAAGGATGAACAGTTAGATCTGAAAAAAAAATGTTTGAAGCTATGTTTTACCACCCTGATTGGTAGCGATCGATTCAATTTGAACCAATCACATTGCGCTTTACAAAGAGAATGAACTATAATTGACATCTATTTTCAGCTATCGGCATGTCGATTGGTCAGAATGTTGCTGGAGGCTACAGATCCTGGCATAAAGCTGTCCAAATGTGGTATGATGAAATATCGATGTGGAGATACGGCCCGGAACCTGATTCTTATCTTGGCGCAGGGGGTTGGAGAAAAATAGGTCACTTCACTCAGGTATTTTAGTCTGATATATCTTTTATTAGAGAAGGTAATGAATAATACAAAGCTTGGAACATGACGCAATGATCACATTATCTTGCATTCCACATATATCTTATATGATCCATTCAGTCAAATCAAAATAAAATTTTGAAAAATAAATATGAAGATTGCATATTAACATCTAATTACATTACATGGCTGTGTTCGGGCATTTGCAAACAGGGGGAAAAGTAGTAATTATTATACTTACAAGAAAACCCGAGTTCTTCATCCTAGCTATTTCATCACCAGGTCCTTTGTGACCAAAAATCTAATATTTACAATGAACATTCTATCAAACTTTATAACAAAATAAAATGATAAAGAACTATGACATCTCTCATGACTAAGAATTCCACGAAGCGTCTGAAACAACGACCAAGAACAGTTTGCTATTTAGATGGTTATTGTGTTTAGGTCGCAGTAACACTCAGGTTGTGAAATGGAAATTATCAAAATAAAGGATATATTCGGCACAAACATGGGCGTTTCAGATGATTTATGACAAGCCTGACTATGATAGGCAATCATAATTTGCCTTGTTTAGCTTTATCATCAAGAATACTACCGGGATTCCCAAACATGTACTTCTCTAAATTAGACATCCTATTGTCGTATTACAGATGGTGCAGAATGGTACGTACCTTGTGGGTTGTGGATACGCTGAATGTAGAGGCAGTATGTACACCAGATATTACGTCTGTGACTACGCCGCTGGGTAAGTCATCACTTATGAATGTATTTGTATTTCATATTCATCAGGCTGTTACCAATACATCTAAATACTTCTAAATACTGTTTTTATGTTCATTCAATTGAAATCACAATGAATAGTCGAAATGGAATACGAACTTAAAAAAAAACTGTTTAAGCGTTTGTAGTATGTTTTATTGTCTCCTGTTTGTTGTATGTCTTAATGTCCCCTGTTGTTTGTTGTTTGCTTTAATGCCCCATGTTGTTTGTTGAATGTCTTATTGTCACCCGTTGTTTGATGCATTCCTTATGATCCCCTATTGTTTGTTGTATGTCTAATTGTCTCCTGTTATTTGTTGTATGTCTTATCGCCCCTGTTGTTTATTGCATGTCTTAATGTCCCCTGTTATTTGTTGTTTGTCTTATTGCCCCCTGTTGTTTGTTGTTTGTCTTATCGTTTCCTGTTGTTGTTGTACGTCTTATTGTCCCCAGTTGTTTGTTGTATGTTTTATTGTCCCCTGTTATTTCTTGTTTGTCTTATCCTCTCCTGTTGTTTGTTGTACGTCTTATTGTCCCCAGTTGTTTGTTGTATGTCTTGTCGTCCCCTGTTTTTGTTGTATGTCTTAATGTTCCCTGTTATTTGTTGTTTGTCTTATTGTCAACTGTTGTTTGTTGTATGTTTTATTGTCCCCTGCTATTTGTTGTTTGTCTTATCGTCTCCTGTTGTTTGTTGTTTGTCTTATCGTCTCCTGTTGTTTGTTGTACATCTTATTGTCCCCAGTTGTTTGTTGTATATCTTATTGTTGTTTGCCTAATTGTCCCCTGTTATTTTGTTGCATGTCTTATTGTCTCCTGTTATTTGTTGTATGTCTTATCGCACCCTGTTGTTTGTTGTATGTCTTATTGTCCCCTGTTATTTGTTGTATGTCTTATCGTCCCCTGTTGTTTGTTGTATGTCTTATCGTCCCCTGTCATTTGTTGTATGTCTTATCGTCCCCTGTTGTTTGTTAAATGTCTTATCGCCCCCTGTTGTTTGTTGTATGTCTTATCGCCCCCTGTTGTTTGTTAAATGTCTTATCGCCCCCTGTTGTTTGTTGAAGTTGTTTTGTTTGATGTATGATGTGTGTTGTTTTCTCTGGGTGTGTTCTGCTGTAATCAGTTATCTCCTCCAAATCCCCATACAAAAATTTGTTTATCAGTTTCAATTAGATGTGATATTTTCTTAAACACTTAGTAACATCCACATCTAAAAAACCTGTATATTTTAATAGCCCACAAAATGAAATGTAAACGTCTAACCGAGCAGTCATTTTCTTTGCCTTCTTAAGGTGGCTCAATAATCCAAGAATTCTTTGTCAGAGGAGAATAAAATATTCTGTTTATTTAACATTAATATCTTATGATTTATATTTGTAATTAAGATGACATATCATCGACCATTTGACTGACCAGTGGTCCTCTGAATATACATATGTAAACCAACCCCGAGATATGTCGCAAAACAATGAATTTTGATCGATAAAAACATAATATATTGATAATGATTCCAGATTGAAACCATTCTTGTGATCATTTTCACCATAATATCATCAAATATGTATATTTCTTTATAGATAACGCTTTCAAAGAATGAAATAGCTAAAACTGTTCCAGAAAAGTACATTTTGGGTACCCCCCACCCCAAAATGAGAATCTTAAAAAAAAGGACTCGGGACCCTTATTTGACATCAAAGTGATAAGAAATCTTTGTCAGAAGTTATTTTCTTTTACATATTTCTCAACGACAAACTCTGTCCTTCGAAAAGAAATATAAAAAAGTATATGTTATCGTTCATTCTGATTTAAAATATTTGGTTGTCATAGTAACGATTTTGTAACCATTTGCAATAAGTCAAATTAAAATGCCCTGTTCCCTTAGTTGACATTATAACGATGAAAATATTTGTTAAAAACTGTTATAATTGACATATTTTTCAAGATCAGACTCTAATCTTTTAACTTCTAAAGTACAAGACATTCCGTTTTACCTCGTTTCCATATTGTAAAAATCTACTTGGTTTATGCTGGACGGACGACAGGCGACGGACGGACGGCGCGCTATATGTACAATGGCTCAGGCGAGCTAAAAATAAGATATTATTCTTTCCCAAAATTCAGTTAACGTTTCAAATTCTGATACAAGGAAGAATACTTACACAATTATCATTTATCATCGAAATTAAATAAGAATAAACAAGTTTACAAATGATTTGTCGAAAAAATAAACAAGAAAAGGAAAGTAACATGTGTACTTCTAAATATCCTTGGCAAAGCGTTATTCGACCTGTTCTTTTATAAACTCACCTTTCATGTTTTGTTAGTGTCAGTTAAATGAGTTTTGTCAAATAAAGTTCAAGTTCAAGTCAAAGCTTAAAAAATGTTTTGTTCAAAATTTCATATCTGATTCCATCAATCTAATTAGAGATAGGGAAATATATATAAGAGAAATAGAACTAAAGTAAACGGAAGCGTTTCTAAACATTTGACGTTCAAGGTCAATAAGTGGACGTCATTCCCCTCCCTCGTTCTCGATAATGCGTGCAGTTATCTGTGAAATGGATATATCTTTGAACAAAGCAGGGTTAACACTGAAATTCATTCGCTTAAATTTTTCAAATAGGGAAACTTTATTCGATAACAACTTGTTGCAAAGTACGAAAGTTGACAAAATTGAAAAAAAAATCTATAAACCAAAGATTATTAGAGAAACCAAACTTGAAATATCTTATTTATGATATCGCAAAAATCTCCAAGAAATATCTTGTTTTATCATATACTTAAGTTTACCTTCTTGAATTTGTTCGTAGGCAACAGGCGGTTGAATTTCCGCCGATGACGTTCTAAAAACGATACGTTTACGGCGTTAGCCAGGGTGTCTCACTTACGGGATATTTTTGTATATATAAATTAAACGATACATTTGACTAAATATTTATTACACTCAGATTGTAGATGATAATTTTCTGTTTCCATCGATACCAAACATGTCGAAATCCGTCAAGAAACAAGCAAATTACGGAGGAGTTTGAAGGCCGAAAACTAAAAAGGCCACATATAAAAGTACTGCACTCGATATGTGATGACGTCAAACGATTATTGAGCCTCCTTAAGTATAAATTTCGTCGAAAGTACAAAGACATTGACCGATGATCTTTAGATCATTTTGGACATCTCGGAATCGATGACGTAATTACGTCTACATATTTTCCATGCTATTACATAGATATAGGATATTATGAAGGGAACAAGATCCCTTAAGAAAACATAGATATTTCGGTGCTTTGCTTCCGAGTCTGACAATCAAATATTTCCCTTACCCCTAGTGAATATTTGTATCATATTGCCCATGAATACGAATAATTTCATGCAAATTCACTGATCAGAACTTTTGACAGAAAGTGACAAATTCACACCAAATCATGTCAAAATAAGTCAATTCTCATGACGTCAAATTTTCATAGGAACTTCTGTTACATAATTGCAGGCAAAGCTTATAGAGAACTAGGTGATAAAAAGGATATTTAAGTTTACACGTACAAACATAATTCTCCACGATAAAAGGCTATACGGTGCATTGCGGAATTTCACGAAGACATGAAATAGCTTTTGAATTATGATACGAGTTTGAGAGATAACCAAATTCAACTCCTATATTATTCAGTGTAGTAAAAATTAATATTAAAAGAAGCAAATAATTTGAAGAAATATCGTTCATACAAGTATATGACAAATGAATTCATCTGCGGTTACTACTCTTTTCATAGAAACCTGACATTAATAACATTTTAAAACATATTTTTGAACAGGAAATTCTATAGTTCTTTAATGATTTTTATTGTGTTCCTCAGACAATCCAATCTTGGTATTCCGTACACAGCCGGTAGGAGATGTGCTGCCTGCCAAAATGGACGCTGTGGTACTGGAGGTCAATGCGGTGAGTAGCAACGCATTATGACGAAAAGAAAACCCCGACGTCATTTCCTACCTTAAATGAAAATTATTTTGTTGCTTACAATGAAAAATCAGAATGCCATCTATTTCGGGATTCATTATTAAAAAAAATATTAGGATACAACAGGAAATGTAAAAGATGACTCATATTTTGTAAAAAGATCGTTCACTTGCATGTATATCTATCAGTATTGATACAAGAACCGCGTTTCCCTTATATGCAAGTATATAGAGCTGTTGCTTTGCATTTCCTATTGAAGGCAAATGCGATAAAGCATATGACGTAACGCGAAAAGTAAAAGGATCCAGTGGTAAAAACCACATGGTTATATGAACATAAGGATTGTTTTTCAGTTTTTGCTTAGCATCGGTGTATGCAGGTTGTTAGACATTGAATACATTCATTGTGCAGAACTTCGTGCTACACAAAATTTATTCCATGACCAACTGTCTGAATACACCAATGAAAAGAGAAAACTGAAAATAATCCTTAGATTTTCTATCTAGCGTAAATGACAAATTTGCATTGCCATGACATTTGTTCCAGCCAGAAGGATTCACGGTGACATCCGTTTGTGAATGTACTTGTTTCGTTGATACATTTTCAGATTGTCGTGGAAGAGTTTGCATGAATGGTGGAAAATTGAATCCAACTACTTGTAAATGTACCTGTGCCAAACCATACAGCGGACCTACATGCGAAGACTGTAAGTTGAAATTCATTTTATAGAAAACAAAATGATAATGTTTAATTGGACATACAAACTACAGGGTACATGTATATGGAACATATTTCCGGAAAGGCAACCCTGTACTTACAACAGCGGAACACACCCATAGAATTGTAACAAACAACAAACATCAGACAAAACGACCCCAATAAACAACATGGAACATCGTGATTTGAAACAACACGCATAACAAACGGTCTGTACATTCTAAAACACGGAACATAAATAACACCCATAACAAACGGTCTGTACATACAAAGACATGGAACATAAATAACACCCATAACAAACGGTCTGTACATAATAAAACATGGAACATAAATAACACCCATGACAAACGGTCTGTACATAATGAAACATCGAACATGAACAACTTCAATAACAAACGGTCTGTACATACTAAAACATGGAACATGAACAACATCCATAACAAACAGTCTGTACATAATAAAACATGGAACATAAATAATACCCATAACAAACGGTCTGTACATACAAAGACATGGAACATAAATGACACCCATGACAAACGGTCTGTACATAATGAAACATCGAACATGAACAACATCCATAACAAACGGTCTGTACATACTAAAACATGGATCATGAACAACATCCATAACAAACGGTCTGTACATAATAAAACATGGAACATAAATAACACCCATAACAAACGGTCTGTACATACAAAGACATGGAACATAAATAACACCCATGACAAACGGTCTGTACATACAAAGACATGGAACATAAATAACACCCATAACAAACGGTCTGTACATAATGAAACATCGAACATGAACAACATCCATAACAAACGGTCTGTACATACTAAAACATGGATCATGAACAACATCTATAACAAACGGTCTGTACATACTAAAACATGGAACATGAACAACATCCATAACAAACGGTCTGTACATAATAAAACATGGAACATAAATAACACCCATAACAAACGGTCTGTACATACAAAGACATGGAACATAAATAACACCCATGACAAACGGTCTGTACATAATGAAACATCGAACATGAACAACATCCATAACAAACGGTCTGTACATACTAAAACATGGATCATGAACAACATCCATAACAAACGGTCTGTACATACTAAAATATGGAACATGAAAAACACCCATAACAAACGTTCTGTACATACATAAACATGGATCATGAACAACATCCATAACAAACGGTCTGTACATACATAAACATGGAACATGAACAACATCCATAACAAACGGTCTGTAGGTACTAAAATATGGAACATGAACAACACCCATAACAAACGGTCTGTACATACATAAACATGGAACATGAACAACATCCATAACAAACGGTCTGTACATACATAAACATGGAACATGAACAACATCCATAACAAACGGTCTGTACATACTAAAACATGGAACATGAATAACAATCATAACAAACGGTCTGTACATACATAAACATGGAACATGAACAACATCCATAACAAACGGTATGTACATACTAAAACATGGAACATGAACAACACCCATAACAAACGGTCTGTACATACTAAAACATGGAACATGAATAACAATCATAACAAACGGTCTGTACATACATAAACATGGAACATGAACAACATCCATAACAAACGGTCTGTACATACATAAACATGGAACATGAACAACATCCATAACAAACGGTCTGTAGGTACTAAAACATGGAACATGAATAACACCCATAAGAAACGGTATGTACATACTAAAACATGGAACATGAACAACACCCATAACAAACGGTCTGTACATACTAAAACATGGAACATGAAGTACATGACATTAATTAAGGACGGCCCCTTTGCGAAAGGCACCGACCTAGATAGAACATAAAATTCAACATTGATCATTTCACTAGTTTCCCAGTGTTTCGAAACTAGACTTTGGACATGAAGATATTTGTAAATTCTCCGTCATCAAATGCGAACTTCTTCTAAGACTAAGGGCAGGGTTATCTCCCTGAATACATATATCTGTCCTTAGCTGGTTCTTTAGAATGAATAAAAGGTCAAATTTAGAATTTTGCTTTTCAAATATTCATTATTTTGATTTCCCCTGGCTATTTCGATCGAGCATCAGTAATGAAACTTAAAATAAATTGATGTAATGCGCATCAGTGATGAACTTTAATATCTTCTTTAACTCGTTAATATAACTTGATGTAATGTGCTTAAAGTGCATTAATAATTTTGCATAAGAGTATATATTTCAATATTGGTTCATCAGTATAAAATACATGTATTGTATATGAGAGAAATAAGTTTTGATTAAGCTTTTAACACAATAATTTATTGGAGATTACATCATCTGTACATTGTAGTGGATTGTCCGGCAGAGGATGCCTGGGTATGTGAAAGGGACTGGCCACCAAGCCACTGTAAGATATACACAAATGTACCAGAAGAATGCCCGTACATGTGTGGTGTCTGTAAACGTATGTACTCATCAACATGTCAACTTTTGTTTACTTTTTGTAATAAGGTTAAATTAAAGAATTTCTTTCCTGCAAACAGTTTTTAAGAGATGCATGTGTGAAATCTTCACCAAGGTCCAAAATTATACCTTTCCTCTCATTCCATTCCCATACTTTCCTTTTTATATCGGAATTTCATACAATTTCAAATCTCCTTTGGATGACTAACTATAAAGTAGTGAATTTAAAAATGCATTATCAACCTAATATTTTGAATGATATGTATCATTATGTATCATACTGTACACCAACTTGTGTAGTAGTTTACATTTTATGAAAGTTAGATTTTCTTTTCGAATCTTGTCAATTTAATCTCCGTCGCCATGAAAAGAATTGTACTATGTATCAGTTACGCATGAATGAATGAATAGAAAAAAAACAGTAATTCATTTTCATAATACAATTATGAATTCCTTATGTCCCTAAGGGCCAGGTGGTGGCAGCGGTGGGAAGCCAGGTGGATCACACGGTTCCATATTTATATCAGAACAAGGCTGTAAATATAAGGGAAAACGATCAACACCTCGTAAGTAAATAGTGACATACACGCACATGTATTCAAACGTTAAGATTCTTTCATCAGAAACACAAAACAAATTTAAGGAAGGAATCTCAAAGAAGACTCGGTTGCAGTACCCACTGTCAAATATCGAAAATTTCTGTTATCAAAATTTCTTGAAATTTTTAAAACGTGGGTCCTGCAGCATCATAACCTATCCATCCTGCTACGTCTTTCGGTACGTTTTGGATATAATAACTTTCAAACTCTTTGGCCATATTGCAATGTTTACATTGGGATCACTGACGAGGGTTAAGTACCCGAAACGTGCATGTCTGGTCCATGCTGCAAATTTACCTGTTCTAAAATGATGCTTTTGAATTTGAAGACGTTTAACATCGATACACCCAAAGTGAAAACATAAACTAGACAAACACAAAAGGAGACAGCAAGAGATGCAAAAGTGACAAGGAACAGCCAATACGACAACATAACACCAAACACAAAATATTATATTGTACTCATAAAAGTATGTCAATTTTTATAAGTAGCAATATTCATCTTCACGAGACTAGTGTTATAAAGCGATAAGTTCAAATTGTCCTAAAGCATAATCAAGCAAAAACAAATGTAAGAAGAATACGCCAACATCCACGAGAAAAAAAAAATGGAATCATAGTAAACAGACATTTTTGATACGATGATCAGAGTATGGCATTATTTAAAAAATAAATTGAACTTTTTTGAAGTGTTTAGAATATTTCATTTCCAGAAAAATCTTACAAATATACGTTTTATTGTAACAGAGGAATGCCGAAGCTATGGTGACAAGGGCAAAGACCTTAAAGGCTGTGATAACAGGAATGGACAATTCAAATGTAGTGATTGTAAACGGTACTTCAACGTCAAGAAGGATATGTGTCCAGTCATGTGTGGACTTTGTGATCGTGAGTGTTTTATTTTATCTTTTCTAAAACAATGTAGAAGATATTATTTTTAACATAAATCTTATGTGAAATTAATATGAATTTCATATTAACTTTCATATGAAATTTACATGATGCTCATTTCATGTGAGCCACAACTGGCTGTGTATCCACTGCATATAGCGCATGATTTGGTTATCTGGACATCAAATCATCAAACGCATTGCATTACTTTTTTTATATCATATTAGTTCCCAACCTGAAAGGAGCTGTTAGCTTTTCATTATTATGAATTACTTTTCCTTACTCTGTATGCCTATCTGTATTTCAGTTTTCTATGGTTCTTATAGCAAAGGATATAGCTATCAATGTCTCTTTCTATATATTCAGTTTTGAGATTATATTCGGTTTTGACGAAAAAATACCGTTTTCTTTCTGTCAATGACATTACAAATTTGCTATTTTGATTAAAGCAATGTCCGTGTAAGAACTTCGATCTCACTTATATCTTACTTATCTGTTCGATAAATATTTGAACTTAAGACCGATTTCCTGAGGATACACCCAACAACTTCCGAATTTTTTATTGAAACATTTTCACCATTTTATTTCTTTCAGCTCCATGCAATGGCAAAAAGTGTCAAAATGGCGGCGATTTGGACGTAGATACATGCTCGTGTAAATGCAAACCGCCCTTTTATGGAACCTACTGTGAAAATAGTAAGTACTTTTGCAGTATAATAAGCTATGGAAAAACGAAAAAGAGTTCCAATTTTTTTATAGAAGTATAACAATATGAGAAATTCCGTTGTTCATTCCGAGGTTCGCAATAGTTTCAATGGACGTTCTTACGATTTTGCCATTCCTTCTCGACTTTGAGACTGAATGACCGATAGGCATGTCTTTTATGTTTATGTCTAAATGCTGTGCTGCATCAGACATGATAATCCGGGAATATCCTTTTCCAAACTTTTTGGAAATAGAAACATGCATGTTTGACTCATTGTAACTTTTGCACAGACCGTTGTTCTCTCTAATCGCAGTGGGTGACTCCATGCACTATCCACCGCTGAAATGATTCCTTTTCTATTCACAGAGGACTGTTCCAAGAAAGAGCCATATTCATGTTCAGTTTGGCCAAGATCATATTGTGACAAATACTACAATGTACCGGAGGAGTGTCCGGTTTTGTGTGGAATATGTTAGAAAGGTAAGTGTATGGGTAATAATACTATTGGTTGTTGCTCGTGAAATAAAAGACATAATCATGTGGTATTTATTTAGCCACATTTAGTCAATGTCTATTGTAAATAATGACGAATATTAATCGTTACCTATGTGGGGAGTGGCGTGTATAATGAGATACATTTAGAAGATACCGAAAAAGATCCTAACCTTACTCTCGCAATATCAGCAATGCACGTAATGTGTTACTTGACCAATAAATATCCTTCTAACAGCGTATTCTTAAGAATTGCACTCTGACAGACTTTGACGACAGAACTACATGACGGGCCATGTCTAAACCTCTTTAGAGAAGACAGGGCCCCGACAACCTGTCCTCTCTTAATGTTAGTCGGACTTCTGGGGTGATAACATACATGAGCTCGCTACAGCCGGCAGAGTTCGGACTGTACTTCGTCCGCCCTTTTTATATCCTTTTATATTTTTTATCTGTGTGTAGGTTTGGGACCCAGTGTAATGCAGTCTTTTTTATCTTCATATAACAATGAGGAGATTACTTTAGACCATTATGCATTCTTTGAGACCTTTGGATAATCGAAAAAGTGGGAGAGTTTTTGAGCACGTAATCCGGATAACTACACCATCTGTTACTTGCGTGGCAGGTAGCCGTACTAAGCCGCAACAGATTGTCCATTGGTCTAGTTGGTTTATGTGCAGTATTTTGTGTTTGTAGTTTCTATGATGTGATTTGATTTTCTTTGTCCCTTTTTGTGTCTCTTTCTGTGAATGTCTGCTCTGTGTTTTTGCATTTGGTGTTTTGCTGTGAGTGCTGCAACCAACGGCCGAAACCGTAAGAGATGAGCCATCTTCGCCTGGCAAGTGTACGTTATGCCTTATCCCTCTTGTCAGATACAAAAAAAAAACTGCGGATCTGATGAGTTTCGCTTGGAGAGTATATACAACAGACTCAGAGTCTATATTTTAATAAACTTTCATATACAAGCAATTTTAAGAGAAATATATTTAAACACATTTTCAAACACTTTGATAAAACTGCTGGTAATTTATTCGAAGTTTTGGCCTGATATATCTCCGCCGCGAAACTCACCGGAGGCGCAGTTTTGTGTATGACATCCGACAAGAGGGAGTATACATTAGGATGGAGTTGAGCTAGTACGTTTTCTTTGTAATATTATTGTAGATTATGGAATTAAAGTATTTGACAATCATACTAACCTTATTTATTTTGCATCTATTTATATTTGTCTTAATTTCTATCGACAGATGACGGAAAACGGTAACAGAACAAAGCTTTAGAAATCCAGATATCAAGTGTCTCGCTAGTCCAGACTTTACTTCCGGGGCCATCTTTTATGCCGTCTCCTATATTGTACAATATTATAACGAGAGCTCTCCTCTTCGGTCATGCTGAGTGAACTTTTTAAAGACTACAAGATTAACATAGTGCAATCTCTTATTTCATATTGACATGTATGTGTTGTTTTCAGGTCGGCTAAGATGTAACATTTCATACGTTATTACATGTCAGGTGTTGTATGGATTGTTGATTTTGTTATATTACTGTTATAATAATACTTTTAGCTAGCTGCATTATGATTCCCTTGAATTATTGACGTGTCTTGAAGTTTATACTTGTTGAAATAAAAATGCAAGACATTTTTAATCAGTCAACATCATTGCTTCGATAGCCTTTCTATAGTCGAAAAATTCTGCTTATAAATGAAAATTGGCATATCATTATAATATCTCTTTTCTTCACAAGAATGAAACAATAATTTTTGTTTCAATTGCATATATGGTGGTAGATAATGCTTCAGAGTTAGAGAGTTTAAGATAAACTTGAATTTGAAATAGCATGACTATCATTATCAAATGTATTATAAATATACATGCATATTATGTTTGCTTATAAATATTAAAATCGCCTTCCGATTCGTTGTTAGTTTCTTTGATGAAAAGCTATGTAATAAAAGATATTTTTTAAAGTCTTCATCAAAACGGTATCATAGATTCGGGTGCATAAAGTTTGTCTGTCTGTCTGTTAGTCTGTTTGTCCACAAAAACTTTAACCTTGGTCATAACTTTTGAATGATAAGAGATATGGCTTTGATATTTCACATGTGTATTCCTTGTGACAAGACCTTTCTATGGATAACACCATTTTTTACCTTGACCTTGGAGTTTCAATTGCTTTTGAAAAACTTTAACCTTGGCCTTAACTTTTGAATGGCAAGGGATAGCACTTTGATATTTCACATGTATATTACTACAAGACTTTTCCATGGATACCAAATTTTTTTACCTTGTGACCTTGATCCTGGAGTTTGACCTACTTTTGAAAAATTTGAACCTTTGCCATAACTTTTGAAGGTTAAGGGATAGGGCTTTTATATTTCACATGTGTATTCATTGTGACAAAACCTTTCCATAGATACCAAATTATTTTACCTTTGACCTTGACCTTGGAATTTTGACTTACTTTTGAAAAATTTTAACCTTGGCCATAACTTTTGAATGTTAAGGGATGGGACTTTGATATTTCACTTGTGTATTCCTTGTAACAAGACCTTTCCATGGATACCAAAATATTTGACCTTGTGACCTTGACCTTGGAGTTTGACCATTATACAAGTTTTACTGACAAAGATGCCGACGGCGGCATTAGTGGTGCACATACACATCTTTTTTTTATTTTCATGTGAATTTAATAATGACTAATCTCGACGGGCGTATCTTGCTACGTTAGCGTAGGCTTTATAAGCATATGGAGAATTGTTGGAATGTTTTATCTACCTCTGCGTAGATATGCTGTTTCAGCGTTTCATCAAACTGCCGTCACAAGACTTCGGTGTTCACTACATGCAAATACAGCTTCCAATTCAAATATTGGCAAGTCGTGTAAAAGTCATTAGATTAAAAAAATGTTTTTCTCATATCGAGATGTACATTTGTATTTCAACGACACAATACAACTTCTAAATGTTTGATGCAGTTTGAAGATATATGTGAGTTGTATAATACGACATACCATGACCATACTACGAGAGGAGGGGATCTCCAATAAAACTCGACAAAAGGACGGAGCAGACAAGTAGAGAAAGAGAGGGAAACGATACAAGGAACGCCAAGACACAACATAGAAACACAGAACACAAAAGACTACACACAAACTAATGAGAACAATGGGCAACCGGTGCCGGCTTAGGACGGCCATCTGCCATGCTAGTAGCAAATGGTGTTGTTATCCGGATTACGTGCACGCAGCCCGACAACCTTTCCGGTTACCTAAATATCTCAAAGAACGCACACTAGTGGTGTATAATAACCTCCTCATTGTAAGATGACAATACAAACTGACATCACAACGCAGGGGACTTACCAACATACAGATGGATATGTGAATGGATTTAAAAATAGAGTGCGTACGAAATAAGTCCGTGGTCTGCCAGATAAATTTGCAGCATGGACTAGACATGCACGTTTCGGGTATTTAACACTCGTCAGTGGTCTTAAAACATACAAGTAATAGTCTTATATCTTTTTTTTCAAAAACAGGATTGTCGATAGTGAAAATACCATACAGGTACCTAGAATAGAAGCACCAATGGAACATTTCAAATCAACCATACAAATCATCACGCGTACGGTTTCCTTGTTTTTTTAATAACCCTTAATCGTATGACACCATCTCTTTACTTAATTGTACTTATTTGAACCATTCTGAATTTATGCTGCGTCGCATTTATTCACCGTAGTGGCGACACCTACAATTTGACAATTTGTAGGTATGATTTATATATATGTCGTTATTGTCCTTCACCTTTAATGATGCGATGTCATTGGGCCCGTTGTCTCCGTCAGTGTGTCCCGCTGTTATTACTGCATCGTCATTTTGTTAGGGGTCCACTTCTTATCGTATTATCAAGAAGAACCAGACAAAACAAGGACTTCGAAGCAAAGTTAGTACCAAGCGGTTTCCAAACGTTTCAAGCGGTTCATTCATATAAGATTCCTCCTTGGAACGACACTTAACCATATATAAAAGATAACCTATTTAATTCAGGATTTCATATTGAGCTTTCATCATGGGAGTAGTCGTACTACTACATGTATGTACTTGTTATCCGTCCTTGGTCTATCATTTTTCTATAATGTGATTAAGTAAAAATAAATGCAATAAATACACATAATGTTCTTCGAGCTTCTTTGTTCACTTGAATGTTAAACGTCTTCAAATTTTTAGCATCATTAGACTGGAAAAGACGCGTTTCTGATGCAGATTTTGCAGAATGGACAAAATAAATTTGCAGAATGGACAAGACTCGTTTCGGTTACTTAACCATCGTCAGTGATCCTCAATCTAAACAATGTAATATGGCCAAAGAGTGTGAAAGTTCTTACAACATTTTCAGCAATACCAAAACAGGAAATGATAAAATTAGCTTGCATTGTGTTGGTATAGAAGTTTTTATCAAAATCAAATTCTATATAGCATGATTTACAGATATATCAAAACTAAAATAAAATCCTTATAAGATAATAAAGTATCTCATTGAAACATGAAAACAGTCTCCATTATTTCCAATTGCACAGAACATTATATCATGAACGTTTATAAATTTAAATGAATATATATGTAATGCCATGAAACATGATATACAAATACCTCAAAACAAAAAAGAAAGCGATATAAAAGGACTGAAGTCAATATAGACAAACTAGCAAATGAATCTGATAATTATCTTAAAATAAATTAATAAAGATTGAAGAACTCTTCTTTATTGAAACAAAAAGTCAATATTTGGTGGATTAAAAAGACAGTTTTTGATGCGACCTTAAGAACACATCTCGGTTCGAGGTTAGAGTTGAATCCAGAAACATGAAAATTCCTTTCTGTAGTGTAACGCTTTAATTAATCTATTTAATTCAAAAGGGAACCCTTGAGAATGTTTCTGATACAGTTTGTCTTAATTCTGGAGTTATCTCTCTTGGTATACTGTAGACTTACATTGTAATAGGAAACTTTGAGATCCAGCAGTATTCTTTCTTTAGTTAATACTCGCCTAAATTAGAAATTCTAATATGACTTGATTCTTTTTCCTATTAAGACAACAGACACATGCCGGGCTCTATTCTCCAATATAGGCCCTATAGCGATAAGCCACCCCTACCCATTTTCTGAAAGCAGATAAACTGGCAGGAACTGGTTTTTACCAAGAATCGATGGTCATCATTAGAATAGAAATAAAAAATGACAAGCCGGGCTCTATTGTCTCATAATGCCCTCGCGTCCTCAGCCAATCACATTTATCACCTCGGTTCGGTAATAAATGTGATTGGCTGAGGACGCTCGGGCATTACAAAATGTATGAGACAATAGAGCCCGGCTTGTCATTTTTTATTTCTTTAAGTGATATTAGAACATATGAGATAATACTTTAACCGAAAACTTTCCCTAAAAATAAACCATAATACGCCAAAAATTGTTTTCAGCTCTTACCGCACACATACGTAAATCAGTTTTGAAGTTGCTATTTTTAGCCATTTACAGCAACCCTGATTCTATAAATGATCAATTCCGGTAAATATGATGGAGACACTGATGACGTAGAAAGTTGTACACGAAAGACGAATGTAGTGTAAACAATGCAACGTACCGTTGAGGTATTGAAGCTTAGTTCGCATTTAATTTGCTCAGTTTCACATCTTTTGATGATTTCTTGATCATGTCGAGGATAAAGAATCATTCTCTGTAAGCATCAAATAATTCTCAGAAAACTCGGAAATCGCATATCTCAGATTTTGATGATTTTCACTATGTAAGCCAAGTTTGACCCCCTGACAATGAAAATGACATTGGTTTTTGTATATGGCCATCCGTTGCCATGGTAACCATACCACCCCATTTTGGCCAGAAAATGGGCTTTTGCAAGCTCGAAATTAGCAAATTTCATGTCCGTTTTTCACAATGATAGTCTATAGGTGGGTTATATTTTGACATATGATGAAAAACTACTTACATATATGTTTGATATGAGACATTACTTTTTGGTTGAAATATGGGGGGAAAGTATCATTTTTTATTGCAAACTGTCCATATTTTGACATTTTCCAAAAATACAAAAATACACCATTTTTGGTGATTCATAGAAAAATAATGCAGCATAAGTTAAATAGTGGAACAGGCCGTAATGAATCATTGATCCATTTTGAGAAAAATATAAAAAAATCTAGAGATGTTTTTTTTTTTTTCGTTTAAAGAAAATGAATTCAATTTAAAAATGGTTACCATGGGAACATCTGCATTTTACATGATATATGTTTTTCATCAAGTACCTTAATTTATGGACAAGATAAACGATCAAATATGGTATATTAAGCAAGTTCACACTTTTTGTAACATTTTAATATCCACTATATTGGTATCTTATCATTGATTGCTATGGTAACCATGGCCGAAAAGGTACAATTCTTACTATTTATTCAAATTTTCCATCGTTTTTAGGAGTTTTTGTACATTTGAATTAAATTAAATAGATAATTTCTATGTTTACCTTTGAATGATATTCCATTTTCCCAAAATCATTGAAATTCTGGAGAAATACATAGAAAAAAAAACACAAAAACTTCTCCATAGCAACGCACACAATCGTTGCAGATACAGAGCTTAAACAAAGCCATGTTATATGATTTTTACATTAAGTATCTCGAATCATGGGAGAGATAAACAACCAATTGTGGTATATTAAGCAAGGTCACACTTTTTGTGACATCTAAATATCAAGTATATTGGTATTTTATCATTTGTTGCTATGGTAACCATGCCCTGAAAGGTATCATTTTCACTTTTTATTCAAATTTTCGGTCTTTTTTCAGAATTTTTGTACAGTTTGAGTAAATTAAAGTGATAATTCCTATGTTTTCCTTTGAATAATACTCCATCTTCGAAAATCATCGAAATTCTGGAGAAATATGTAGAAAAAACGCAAGAATGCCTCCTTAGCAACGCACAAAATCGTTACAGATACAGAGCTGTAACGAGGCCATGATATATGTTTTACATCAAGTATCTCAGGTCATGGGGGAATATTACGCCAGTTCACACTTTTTGTGACATTTAGATATAAAATATATTGATATTTCATCATTGGTTGCTATGGTAACCATGCTCTAAAAGGTACCATTTTCACTTTTTATTCAAATTTTCCGTCATTTTTTTTTAGAGTTTTTGAAAAGCTGAAGTAAATCTAAGTGATAATGTCTATGATTTCCTGTGAATGATATTCCATTTTCCCAAAATCATTGAAATTCTGGAAAAATATATAGAAAAACGCAAGAATGTCTCCATAGCAACGCATGTAATTATTACAGATACACAGCTGTAATAAGGTCATGATATATGTTTTACATTAAGTATCTCAAGTCATGGGAAAGATAAACAACCAATTGTGGTATATAAAGCATGCAAAAAAGATACATTGTTTACTTTTCGACGTTTATGTACATTTGAATTAAAAAGACAGTTCCGATATTTTCCTATACTTGATATTTATATTTCTGGATTTTTTTTGAGAAATGTTCAGTAAATGTAATAAATCTCCATAGCAATGCAATTAATTAGAAATGATACACAACTAAAACAATGCCATGCTTTATGTTCTACATTCAGTTGCTCAAATTATGAAAGAGATAAACAGTCAATTTTGATGTAGAAAGCAAGTTCACAGTTTTGGTGACATTTTAATATCAATAATCTTGATATTTTGTCATCGGTTGCCACGGCAACCATGCAAAAAAGGTGCAATTTTCACTTATTGAGCAAATTTTCCGTTTTTTTTTTTTTATTGTTTTTGTATATTTGATCTAAATTAAGGAGACAATTCCTATGTTTTCCTATAATTAATTTTCCTTTCAAGTAATTGAACTTCTGGAGAAATATGTAGAAGAAATGCAAAAAGTCTCTATGGCAAAGCACACAATTTTTACTAATTCAAAGCCAGAATTTCGACAATTTGTAGGTATGATTTCGTCGTTATTGTCCTACATCTTTAATGATGTGATGTCATTGGGCCTGTTGTCTCCGTCATTGTGGTCCGCTGTTATTACTGCATCGTCATTTTGTTAGGGGTTCACTTCTTATCGTATTTTCAAGAAGAACCAGACAAAACAAGGACTTCGAAGCAAAGTTAGTACCAAGCGGTTTCCAAACGTTTCAAGCGGTTCGTACATAAAAGATTCCTCCTAGAACGACACCTAACCATATATAAAAGATAACCTATTTAATTCAGGGTTTCATATTGAGCTTTCATCATGGGAGTAGTCGTACTACTACATGTATGTACTTGTTATCCGTCCTTGGTCTATCATTTTTCTATAATGTGATTAAGTAAAAATAAATGCAATAAATACACATAATGTTCTTCGAGCTTCTTTGTTCACTTGAATGTTAAACGTCTTCAAATTTTATAGCATCATTAGACTGGACAAGACGCGTTTCGGATGTAAATTTTGCAGAATGGACAAAATAAATTTGCAGAATGAACAAGACTCGTTTCGGATACTTAACCGTCGTCAGTGATCCTCAATCTAAACAATGTAATATGACCAAAGAGTGTGAAAGTTCTTATAAAAATTTCAGCAATACCAAAAACAGGAAATGATAAAATTAGCTTGCATTGTGTTGGTATAGAAATTTTTATCAAAATCAAATTCTATATAGCATGATTTACAGATATATCAAAACTAAAATAAAATCCTTATAAGATAATAAAGTATCTCACTGAAACATGAAAACAGTCTCCATTATTTCCAATTGCACAGAACATTATATCATGAACGTTTATAAATTTAAATGAATATATATGTAATGCCATGAAAAATGATAAACAAATATCTCAAAACAAAAATAAAAACAATTTAAAAGGACTTAAGTCAATATGGACAAATAGCAAATGAATCTGATAATTTTCTTTAAACAAATTAATAAAAATCTATATTGAAACAAAAAGCCAATGTTTCGTGGATTAAAAAGACAATGTTTGATGCGACCTTAAGAACACATCTCGGTTCGAGGTAAGAGTTGAATCCAGAAACATAAAAAAATCTTTCTGTAGTGTAACGCTTTAGTCAATTTATTTCATTTAAAACGGTACCCTTGAGAATGTTTCTGATACATTTTTTCTTAATTCTGGAGTTATCTCTCTTATTATACTGTAGACTTACATTGTAATAGGACATCTGTGATGCACGGAGATAAGAAAACTTTGCGATCCCGCATATACTTTCTTTTATTAGTACTCGCCTAAATTAGAAAGTATTGATGTAGAATCATTGGCCTATTAAACACAAAACCAAAATTGAACTGAATATTTAGTTGCTTTCTATACTAAAACAAACGATCCCTATAGAGAAATACTTATCGGTATGATAATTACATTGCTTACCTAGCTAAAACGATTGTCCATGAGTCAATGAAAGGTTAGCCCAACATTTAGTGCTTACGATCGTCAAGGGTTCTACCAAAGTTTAAGAAATAATGAAGACGTTCCGACGAAGAACAATATCACACGTATTTACTTATTAGGGGCAAATACATGAAATAAAACACGTTATAATAACAGCTGTGATCCCACAACTAATACATTGAAATATTCTACATTTCTTTATCAAGTATTACTCATAGCACAATGTTGTTCCCTGACGTGGTCGGCATAGCACTTTCTATATAGACTTACCTCAGACAGTGCATGTGCTTCAGATATTGTTTTCATTTTCTTGCATGAACATCGACGGCGGGTGCGGCTAGTCAACAGGGGATGCTTACTCCTCCCGGGCACCTGGTCCCACCTCTAGCTTGCTGCTCCATTTAGTGCTCTATTGTGAGTGCTGTTGAAATTATCGTCAGGATCTTCTTTAACTCATTTCTATATAGACATACCGTCAGACAGTGCATGAATTTTATATATAGTTTTCATTTTGGTGCTGAAACAATGACGGCGGGTGCGGCTAGCCGAAAGGGGATGCTTACTCCTCCCGGACACCTGGTCCCACCTCTACCTTGCTAGGGAATCCGTCGATGCTTAATTATGTGCTCTATACTCCTTTCTTAATGAGATCCTCATGAATATTCATATCGAATCGAAAGCGAGGCTACCGGCGGTTCGTTACGAAGCACAACAAATATGGCGACTTTGGCATACGCACGTGTATATTGCATCTCTGAGACGATGTATTCCCGTTACGTTTCATTCCATATAGTGGAGGATATTATCAATGAAACATTAAAATAAGAAACTGAAGTTATTTTAGGCAAAATACGCAGAGTGACCGTAGATTCTCCACTGCCGAACTAGCAAACTTGTGCAATGTCAATGCGACACGACAGGATCAACATGTCATGTGCACATTCAGCTGCAACTGCTGTCGAATAAATGAAGACCAGGTAAGCAGCTTAGCTTCTTGCTATTGTAATAATATTCAAATCAATTGAAATGCGAAACTCTCACTTAACACTTTCAAGTCAGGACCCCCCCCCACGCACACACAAAAAATTAAAAAGGGGGAGGGGTCAATTGCTTCCGGTTTACCATGAAATATCGAAAACGCGCGAAATTTATATCTGTGACGTCATTAACGTCATTTCGTAAACAGCAGCAAGGACCATGAAGCTGAGCTTAAATTCTTGAATTTTGAGCCTATCTACGACTTTTGACTCTGAAATATTCTTCATTTGACTCATTGAATGAATTCCATTACGTTCAGGATAATTCAGCGACAGAAAATGCTGATATTAACACGTCTTGAAAAATTTTCAAAGAAAATTCGATGTCAGCCATTTCGAAAAGGTACCTTTATAAATACTGATTAAGTCCACTATATAATAAAACAATTATGGACTTTTCACTCGGTGAATATGGTGTGATATTTTCTGAATTTGAAAATATTGACCTCGGCTGTCGCCTCGGTCAATATTTTCAAATTCAGAAAATATCACACCATATTCACCTCGTAAAAAGTCCATAATTGTATAATATGTAACATCAGGAATCTAGAATATTTCCAGTAGAATGATTCCAATCTTGATGAAATTTAAAAAAAGAAAATAAAAAATAAAGTTTTTTTGGCAAGGGCTTTCCTGACCACTCTTACCATTCTCCAATCTAAATCTAGGCTTGTATACTTAAGCCAAAAATTCTTTTCTTTCTTGAACATATTTACTTCCACATGCAAGTACATGTACATGTACAAAGAATTTACTATACATGTCTATTCTAAATCTGAAATTTTATTCTTACAGTGTACAGACAATAAGAAAACTAGAGATGATTGATCAATGCGTTTAGCCTAAGCCCTAGTAGGAAGTTTCTTGTATCACAACGAAGATTTTGCGTGTGATCGTTCAAATGTTCAAATGATGAAAATGCAATCAATGACAATTAATTTGGTTTAATATGAAATAACATAAAATCTGCATCCACGCACACATTCACTCCATAAAATAAAATTGCAAGTATTTTGATTGTACTTGGAAAGTCCGCAGTACGTAAAAACAGTTAATTTTCAGAAGTCGGAAATTCCGGAACAACTGCAAATCACGCCCGGTCAGCTCCGCGGCGGTCAACTAACTCCCCATATCTCTCGTTCTTTCACACGATTCACTTTCACTCAATCCGACACATACAAGAACAAAGAAAGTGTCAATACAAACAATTAAAGGATTAAAAGTAACAAATAACAAAGTAAATGAAGGCAAGCGGCATTATAAAGAAAATGACATCAATGAGAGATTTGCTTGAGGAAATGATTAAATAAACATTTTGAAGAAAACGTAGACAAACAAATTACTTTTGACTTATTTGACTTATAGGAAAGTGTCTGAGTGTAGTCCGAATTGTCACATTCCTTTGAAAACTAAGAATAAATAGAGGATTATATATGAATTAAACGAAAATCAATTTGAAAATAAAAATGTCTAATTTGTCGCTGGAACATAACGTGACAATGCCTCCCTTCTCCTTGAAGACCCTGGCCCCAGGGTCAATCACATATTATGTCCGTGTCTTGGTTGCCAAGGATACGAGACCGTTTGTCCCTGATCCACAATGCCATTGGCAGCACAGTTATTGGCGGCAAAATACCAAGATTGGTTTGTGGCCGCAGAAAAACTTTGTGTATCCACCGGGCGTTGGTGACTCGGGATTCGGTTCTTCTTTCCTCCACGGTTCCTAGACTTATTACCCCGATGATTCGAGGCGCTCGGGTTTTGACGAGTCGTTGGATTCGGGCCATTTGAAGTCACTTCATGTTTTGCGCTTGGTTTTCTTAATCTCGCAATTTCTTCATCCTTTTCTTGAAGCAATTTCCTAAAATCAGTTATAACATTTCTTTCTTTTTCTTTACGTTCCGATTCCAATTTTGAAATTTCCTGATTCGATAATTCATTTTCAAAACGCAACTTGGCGATTACTTCATTTTTCCTCTCCACAAGTCTTTGAGTCAAAGGTAGCTCGGATTCAAAGAAACGCTGAGTGTCCGAATTTTCTTTTCGAGGGAATCATTTTTCTTTTTAGAGTTGTCGATTTTTGCCAAATGTTCTTCATTTTTCGTTTTCAGTTTTTGAATTTTCTCAGTGAATTGATTTACCTTTTCTGTTACCGATGTTTGCTTGGACTTCAGATAAAAAGGAATCGGTGTCGGATCGGAAAGCTCCAGAGCAAAGAATTCTGGCTCCGTGAGGATACTGAACGGAAGTTCTGCAAGTTGAGCTTTCCTCGAGTAAAATTCCGTCCATCGAAGTTGATCCCTTTCCTTTTTCCTCTCGGATTTACGGGCTACCACTCTGATCACACTCACTGTTGGTTGTTTGACGGCTCTGCACATTTTTGATAGGTGTCCAATTTTCTTGCAGTTAGAACAGCACCGATTCATTCCTTTGCAGACTCCAAGATGGCCGCGTCCGAAGTCTTCTCCACAACGATAGCACTTAGTTTGATGTAATTCCATATCTCCACGTGAAAATAAATAAATTGGGGAATAACTTGGGGAATAATTTGGTAGAGTCTAAGGTACGGAATCAAGGTAGCACAAAATATATGCACTACCCCCGGGCAAATTACCCTTAGGATTCTCCGCCACTTGTCACAACGAAGTTTTTGTGTGTGATTGTTCAAAAATTTGAAATGATGAAGGTGCAATCAATGACAGTTAATTTAGTTTATTATGGTCCGAAATATGAAATAACATAGAATCTGCATCCACGCACACATTCACTCCATAAAATAAAATGCAAGTATTTTGATTGTACTTGGAAAGTCCGCAGTACGTAAAAACAGTTAATTTTCAGAAGTCGGAAATTCCGGAACAACTGCAAATCACGCCCGGTCAGCTTCGTGGCGGTCAACTAACTCCCCAGATCTCTCGTTCTTTCACACGATTCACTTTCACTCAATCCGACACATACAAGAACAAAGAAAGTGTCAATACAAACAATTAAAGGATTAAAAGTAACAAATAACAAAGTAAATGAAGGCAAGCGGCATTATAAAGAAAATGACATCAATGAGAGATTTGCTTGAGGAAATGATTAAATAAACATTTTGAAGAAAACGTAGACAAACAAATTACTTTTGACTTATTTGACTTATAGGAAAGTGTCTGAGTGTAGTCCGAATTGTCACATTCCTTTGAAAACTAAGAATAAATAGAGGATTATATATGAATTAAACGAAAATCAATTTGAAAATAAAAATGTCTAATTTGTCGCTGGAACATAACGTGACACTTGCATTTAAGGAGAAAAAGGGTTCCAACTTCATTTATGATAAAGGTAGGATATAAATCAAAGTTTAATGTGTTTAGCTAATTAGTACTAGGTATAATGTACAGTGTAAACCTCAGAGTATTATTATTTAAAATAAATTTTAAATTGAATTGTTTGAGATGTTTCATGCACTTTTATATTCTGTAAGATTTGCTTTTCTCATTTCACATTTCAAAATGTTACTATATATACAAGTATTAATTTGAAAATGATTCACTGTAAAAAAGACATGTAAGATAAAAGTGAAGCATTTGTGTATGGACCATTTAGTATTTTCTTTGATTTATTGCAGGTCACACTACCTGCGTGAAGCTTTGAATCTTCTTTATACTTGTGGGATGTGACTATTGGCATACCTTACCATGACATTTATGAATGATCCACCACCATTTAGTTCTGCTGCGCCTAGCCAGAGATATTTACTAGTACATTAGTAGAAAGTTCTCATTATCAAACATTGTATTACTTAGATAATAAATAAACATTACAATTAGCCTTGCTTTACTGTTCCGTATACTTACATAATTGTTGAGAAATATCAAAGGTTATTTGATAAATATAATAAAAACACATTGACTTCAAGGCACACACACTATATAGTCTGGTACAATTATTGAAATGTACTGGCAATAGGAGCAACTGTTTTGAACTTTTGGGGGATTGACTTTAAAAAAAAATCTGGCTCAATTTTTTTATCAAAAAGACCAGAGAAAAAAAATCAGTTACATACAATTAATGTTGATTTAGAGATGAAAATCAAGCAGTTGCTCCCTGAATTGTTAAATCATTTCATCTTGTGGATAAACTCATGTCACAGCTGATATTCACTAGTTTTGTATGTATAATCAAAAGAGGAGGAGGCAATGAGTTTGTTCACCTTACCCTGCTTTTGGAAAAGTGAATGGGCACTTCATGGGTCAGTCTGTCTGCATGTCTGTCAGTCATAGAATTACCTTGAGCATAATTTTTTAAACGTTTGTGAAGGGGTTTTCATATTCCTTCATAATTTTGATACCCAGTTTTTGTTTGTCGTGGAATTTGACATAATTTTGTGATAAACACCCAAAAGGGGGGCTTATTCTATAATTTTCAATTTGCTTGTTTCCAAGGCAATATTTCTTATCATGTGCACTACTTTTGACGTAACAATTTTTAAGTTATAAAAAGGATTCATATTTCACATTGCACCTATATTCTCTGTCAGAAAAAGAATTTTGTCCTAGATGCTTAACAAGAAATAATTCATGGCAAATACAAAGTAGTGTTGAACGCATTTTTAGCTCAAAACAGCTCTTATTCAGCAGTCATCACGAATATTCTCTGAACAAACATTTTGCAGAAATGTACAAAAAGAAGAGTCTGAACTACAACGCGCTTACGGTTGCTCGATGTTCTAACCCATAGAACATCAAGCAAGCTCGATAAGTCCATGTGTTTTAAATCAATCCAGAGTCACAGCACATTTTCACATTTTTAAAAGAAATATTTTGTCAAAAATTAATTTTAATAATGACCTTGACATTTGTTCAAGCGTTTGGTAAAACGTCAACTAAACCTTTTTTCATGTAAAAAAAAAAAAAAAAAAAAAAAAAAAAAAAAAAAAATTCAGACTCGCAGAAGGGCGACCTTCCACAAAATTTTATATCAGGTGCTATTTAGATATTTACACAGTATTACAATGCAAGTATAAAACGAAAATGCATATTTGATAAGCTTCAAGTCTTATCGGAATGCCTATAGTACATTACACGTCAAGTACCTACTTTTGTACTTTACATGGCAAAAACTTTCTTGGCATACCCAGTGTGCTGGAAAACTCAGTTAAGAATATGAAGCCTTGAAGGTGATACATGTACATTCATATGTATATAGATTTAATTGATGGTAAATCTAGTTGCCATAAGTCATTACCAGGGTGTGTGTTTGTGTATTCTTGGTCGGGGTTTTTTTAGGGGGGGGGTGTTTGTTTGTTTGGTTTTTTTTTGCTTGTCAGGTTTGTTACAGGTTGAAAATAAATATTCTGACATTGAGTAACTGGAAAATAAATAATCAAGTCGGTCCTGCGTTGAAAATAAATAATCTGACCCAAACAAATTTGCCTGCTCCCCTGTCAAAAAAAAGACATTATAAAAAAATCCGATACAAAGGGCAGGCGCAAAGCGAAAAATCTGGATCATTTATCGAAAAAAAAATAATAGAATATGCTCAAAAGAAAATTTTGACCGGTAAAAGTCTTGCTGCCCCCTCCCTCGAGAAATTATCTGCTCCCTTATATTTTTACCCCCTCCTCTCTCTCTTGATCAGAGTAGATTCCTACAAATCAAAAATGCGTCATTTCATTATCTAAGCTCTGCACATCTCACAGAGAACTTGAATTTAAGGATGCAAATTGGTAGAGAAACGAAGAATTTTGAAATGTATTTATTTCAGAATTTAGGCTTTATATCACCAAAAAAAAGTAACTTAAACTAGATATAACCTAAATGTGAAGACCCCCGAGTTTTAGAAAGGTACAATTTAGATAGAAGTCGCGTTTTCAATATTAGGTTTGATTATTTATGAGGATACTTCGACGTTGTTACAGCGGCAAGGAAGGAGCTATTATATGCTGGCGTTTTTTAAAATTATTATTTTGGTTTCGTTGCGGTTTATTTATTTGTTGGTTTTGCTTCGTTTTGTGTTCCTTGCTGTTGTTTTTATTTAGGTGATTTATTTTCCGGAGCTGTAGCTTTTTACAAATGCACATGCCGTTGAAACACCCCCCCCCCAAAAAAAAACGGGGGGGGGGGCAGATAAAGATGCCGGATCTGTCCTAAATTACTGAATTATTGATCCAATGACGGTACAAATAATTTACTCATTATAAAAAGTTTAACTATGATAGGGGATATACATCACACAGAACAGCAGGCAACGTTTGTGTTTGTTCACATGTACATTGTAACAGTCACATACGGTCATTGTGAAAATGAGTTATTTAAACACTGTACGTTAACAAATAATGACGTGAAATATATGTTTAAAAAAATAAAAAGAAGAATTTATCGAAAAAAATCCCAGTAGCCATGCAATATTAACGACGTTTTCGCCTTTTTTAAAACCGCGCACTTGCTATTTAGTAAAGACGACGCCATATTGTTTATACTGGATACCACCGGTAGCCTCGTTTTCGATTCTTAGGCGGCGCTTATGAATATTCGTTAAGAATGGAGTATTGTAAGTGCTGTTGAGATTTTCGTCAGGATCTTCTTTAACTCATTTAACCTGACAAATAAAAATATTTGTTTTGGGTTACTAATGCGCTTAAGAGGAATAACATTGATACAGCTGGGTTTCTCCTGAATATCAGCCTCCAATATTAACATTACATGTACGAGTTAAAACAACTGTGTATAGCTGTGTAAATAGTCTGACATGTTATATTGAGGATGAAAAAATAGTAAATAATACTCTTAAAGTTATTCATATTTATCATATGAGAGGTATTGCATATAATATTAAAAAACTACCATTCACAATTGGATAATGCTCCCTTTTTATATCATTTCAGGAAGCAATGGGACAGACAATATTTGAACGTTTTTTTTTTTTTGTCTTAACCTTTTCATCTTTTTCTTGTGCTTCTTTTAATTTTTGCTCTGCTTGTGTTTTTTTCAAAGATTCCACGGCATCGCTGCGCCTTTTAATTTGTGCGTTTAATTTACCGACGACTGTCTTTAAACTAGCAAGATTTTCATTAAGAGATGGCGAATTGAATATAGACATATTTGAGAAATTATTATCTTTCACGTGTTTTTGGCCATGCGTTGCATCTTTCTTCTCCTTTTCATGATGGAATTCAGCTGATTCACTTGTGTGTGAATAATGTTCTCTTTCGTTAACTGATTTGGATGACTCAGTCCTACTTTTCTGATCCAAAACGCCATTTTCCGATTTGAACTTTTGTTGACTTGACGCTATATCATCATGTAAATTATGATTTATTTGATATCCTTGTTTACTTATGCTTATGTCCTAAGCCTCTAAACTTTGTAACATGGCAATTTCTTCCCTTTTCTGCTCTAGAAATCGAAATGAAAATTCATTTCAGTAGCGCCCTCTGGTTCTATATTCTTAAAATTTATTGTAGCTTAATTTTACAGAGAGTTAGGGTCGATTCAGCAGCGTATCCAAATAAACTAAATGTTAAGAATAGCATTGTAGGGATGGTGCTAAGAAGTTAACTTTTTTTATTTCGATGGTTTTTGTAACAAATGACAAGTTTCCGAGATAGCAATAAATATTTATGATGTCAAATTAAAAAAAAAAAAGGCCGAATAAAGTTTCCTTCAGGCGAGTTGGAAAGCAGTAATTTATACACTTCAAAACATGAAATCACGGCGAACCATTTTAACTGCTCCCCACTGCAACATGAAATAATTGTGATCCAACTCTATACCTTCTTGAAGAAAATCCCAAACCAATTTATAATGCTCCGGACACGCGTTTTGGATATCAAATCCTCATCAGCGATGCTTGCAGCTAGAGTGATTTTCAGGAGCAGTCACAATTCATTTCAGTAGCTTTTATTAACTGGAATCTAATGTATATATTAACAACTTTGAAAATAGCGCCGAACAGGCAGGTTACCGCACCTACTCCATTTTACTCCATCGAAGGCGATCTTGTTGTTTATCTCAAGGTACGGACTGTAGCTGAAGCAAACTATTATATTCCATACATGGTGTGTTCAAAGTTCTGATAGGACAGGTGATAAAAGTCGAATCTTTAGACAATGGCAGTCATGGAGGCGTCATCTTCGATTTTTTTCCCATACCTAATGCTTCTTTCTCTCATCTGTGTCACACGTATGCCTCTTGTCGTGTGCGGCTCGTAAACAAATTCCCCGCAAGGGGTTTGACAATAAGTGTTTTAAAGTGTCTTCCCTGCCAAAGCACTTTCTATATAGACATAACCTAACACAGTGCATGTTTTGAAGATATTGTTTATATTACCGTGCATGAACATCGACGACGACTGTGGCTAGTCAAACAGGAGATGCTTACTCCTCCCGGAAACCTGGCCTCACCTCTAACTTGCTAGGGATCGATGATCAATTTGGTGCTCTATTTTGAGACCTGTAAAGAGTGTTGTCAGTATCTTCTTTATCTTATTTTGAGCACACATGAGGTTATGTCTATATAGAAAGTGCTATGTCGCGACCATTATCCTTATTTATAAACCAAGATATATAAAGGAAATTTTATTTATACGGATGAAAAGTTAATTGTTTTGACCGTTTTCATAAGTTAAAAGAAATTATCCGGGTTCATCGGTCTTCTTACATTATTTATCAGAATTTGAAATGTATAACCACAATATTTATTATCTAATTGATATAATTAAATAGAAAAGGAATTATTTGTTTCATTCTCACATTCCCTCTGAGGCTTTTGTCCATACTGAGATTCGCACGAAGGGGACACTCTGTCTGATTTGTATCAAATTCTTCTGAATAAGGCATTAAGGCATTGTTACAAATAATTAGAAGGACCGGAAATGCTGCAAAATACGAGATATTGTGTATGATAGATCAGCGGGACAGAGGTACAATCTGTTACGATGGAATATATCATGCAAAATGGGATGATTCCAAAATCGAGTTCAATCTATTTATCTTAAAAAGCAATACTTCTTCTCTGACGTCTGCACTGTGGCAAAAGGATAGATGAGATTTACTCATGAAACGTGTTAACAGAACAACTAAAAACTATACCAGGCCTGTTTATTTCATATAATGAAATTTATTGCTTACTTCATTGATAATTTTCGGTCAAGATATACCAATGCTTGTCACACTGTCCTGGACATTGTTATGTACCATTATTGTCTGTAATTCAGACTTTGATCTGAACCTTTTAGCGTTTTATCAACAATCATTGCGTCATAGACAGCCTATGCAGAGAAATTGAAAATGCTTGTCAGCTAATCAGAACCCTCGGCAGCCATATTTGTTGACTGATTAACTTGGTAGATGACGTTCAGTATTTTGCTTTCTGTGAGGTTTCATCAAATTCAGTGCAGCAGTTCAAGAGGTAAAATCGAATTTGCGTCAGCCAATCAGAGCCCTCCATTGGATTTTTTTAAAGATCAGCACGAAAAACAAAGACTTGGTAGGGGACTTAGAGAACTTGCTTCCTGGTTTCATGAAATTCTGTGCAGTGGTTGCAGATGAGATGTCGAAAATGTGTCAGCCAATCCGAGATAGCGGCGGCCATATTTGTTGACCGATCGTACAGGTATGGCACTGATGTTTATGCATGTGTGTCTTCTTGGAAAACGATGTTTTTGATTCCGAGGATACAATTGAATTCCTGTATGTTTTAACATATTAAATATTTATTTCTTAAATATTTCAAACAATAGATAAATATATTTTAGCGTCAAGTCAAACAGGCAAAAACTGATAAAACTAAAGGTTCTCATCTTACTTTTGAATTTTTACGTATAATTTTTTAAACCTCTTTAGGTTTTATTTGTGGATGGACAGCACCGTATACCATCTGTAAAATGATAGCATGTCCTTTTTAAAGCAGTGAAAAAAGGATTTGTGTGGATGATCACTTCAAAAACTCTAAAAATTCACTGTTGTACAGTTTACTTTAGAAATCGGAAAGAAAAGTTTTGACTCATTCGTCGAACAAATTTTACTATAAAAATCCTTTTTGTTTAAATCACAAACTCTTGTAACTAACGGTGCAATGTATGTGTCTATTTTATCAAAACTAGGCCGATATTGAAAGAAAATCGTTTCATTGATACGTCTGTGTACCTGGATGATATATCACTTTCGACAATTTTTTGTTCTCTTTGAACAGTATAAAAATTCTATTTATCCACATTAATAAACTCTAAGCAATGCAAATGTTACAAACACAGAATCACCATTTTTTTTCCTCAATATCAAACTTATAAATGGAAGGATTCATATGACAAAATAGAGAATTTTGGATTCAACGTTATCAATTTTCCCTGTCTTCATGGTGATGTTCCTTGATTATACGGTATCCACATTTTGCAGCTCATCCGGTATGCTAGAGCATGTACTGATGTTTTGGATCTTCATAGTAGATGTTTACAAATTACCAAGACATTTTATGGTTAAGGTTTTCTCTTTCAAATCCTAGTAAAGAGTCTTTACTAGGATTTGAAAGAGAAAAAAGAAGTTGACAACAATTTTTGTCCAATTTGTAGATGGTCTTTACTAAAGACCATCTACAAATTGGACAAAAATTGTTGTCAACTTCTTTTGAAATTCCATACCAGCAATATGTTATATTACTTTTGGTATTTCACAACTTGCATTTTATGGTGACATAATAAACAAAATAAAAAGGAATAAAGGTAGACAGAATTACCATCGAAATTGTGTTAGAATCATCAAACGCCTTTTATGACGTGGATATGATCCGTCTGTCACCGGGCACATGTAGCCAAGTTCGATGAACTTCGGTTGATAGTTTCTTCAACACATTCGAACGTTTCTGTTTTCAAAATTTCTTGAAATTCCCAAAAAGTTGGTCCTGTAGAAACATGGTGACATAATTATCAAAATAAGAAGATCAAAGATAGACAGAATTACGATCGAAATTGTGTTACAATCATCAAACGCATTTTGTACCATTGATATGATCCTTCGTTCATAAAACATGGCTTAGACCTGGACCAAACTACAGCCTTGTGCAAGCGCATTCCTGAGAACTGTACTCTGACTGACTGTGACGACAGGAATCCATGACGGGCCCTGTCCAAACCTCTTTAGACGGGACAGGATCCCGACCATCTGTCCTCTGAGTTGAAAAAGATCCTGACGATAATCTCAACAGCACTCACAATAGAGCACCAAATTGAGCATCGAATCACAGTCGGACTCCTCGGGTGAAAAAAATGCTTGAGCTCGCTACAGCCGTCAGAGCACGGACTGTATTTCGTAAGCCTTATGTTTTCATATCCGTTTACATATATTGGGCCCTGTGTTATGCTTTCATTTTGTATGGTCATCTTACAGTGATAAGGTTATTTTACACCACAGATGAATGTCATTCGAGACCTCTAGGTAATTGGAAATGTGGAAGGGTTGTGCGTACGAAATCCTGGAAGACCACACCGTCTGCTGTTTAAGTGTCAGATGGCTGTCCTAAATCGGCACCGGTTGCTCATTGGTATCGTTGGTATATGTGAGGTCTTTTGTTTTTCATGTTTCTGTAATGTAAGATTGTCTCGTTAGTTTGTGTGTGATATTCTGTGTTTCATGCATCTATGGTGTGGTATGGTGTTGCTTGTTCCTTTTACGTTTCTTTCTGTGGGTGTCTGTTCTGTATTTTCTCATTAGGTGTTCTGTGGTTTTCCTGTGGGTGCTGCAACTGGAGATCCCCTTATACCTAGTACATCGCATACTTTAAAATTGGAGGTCCCCTTCTTCCTATTACATCGCATACTTTAGAATTGTATTTCCTTTCAATTGAAGGGTTTGTATATTTTAAAAGACGGCATTCTCAATTACAGCATTTCACTGGTTTTGAACATGATGTTTATAAATTTGATAGTTCCTATAATCAATAGATAGAAAGTTCCCATTGGTGACTCGATAATCTATAGTAGTCAACTTGAACACGTGATCTAGTGCAAGCAGTGAAAAGGAATAGTGTGACATTGATTCGATCTTTAGACTTCTGCTTTAGAAGGCAAGAGGCCCAAGAGGGCTTCGATCGCTTACATGAAAACTAGATTTACTTAGCATATCAAACAAATCAAAGGAAAAGACTTCACTTCGGAGTCGAACCAAAGGTTAGAACACTTCTCTCTAGATCATCGTGATGCTTTCGGTTTGTCGATACGTGCTTCGGTTCCGAATGAAACGTTTGTCAAAGGAGGGTACCCTGCATACTACTTTTGCTGTGGTGGCGCCACCTGTTGACGGATCCGGAGAAAACATTGCAACACTTGTAGGGGACAATGAGTAACCCCCATGTCAAAAACGCCTTTGACTTCGGAGTTTAACAAACATAGCAATGTCTTAAGACATCTGGGTCAATCTGAAGCTTTCAGTTTGTCGATACGCGCCTCGGTTCTGATGAATGAGTTTGTCAACACAGGGTATAGATAACTTAATATAAACCAGGTTCCTGTAACATCATACCCCAGCCATTTTGCTTCGTCTTTCGGTATATTTTATTTTATGTCTGGTCCATGCTGTAAATTAACCTGCTTTTAAATGATGCTAATGATTTTGTAGACGTTTAACATTTTTACCACTTGGTGAGTGCTACTGCCGGTGGACTAGGAGTCTGCGAGGGCACATGTAGCCAAGTTCGATCAATTTCGGTTGGTTGTTACTTCATACGCATATGAAAATTCCTGTTTACAAAATTTCTCAAATCTGAAACCTGGGTCATGTAGCATCATATCCCAGCCATTTTGCTACGTCTTTCGGTATATTTTGGACATAATTTTCACATATATTGGCCACATTTCATTTTTTAGACAGAGGATCACTGACGAGGGTTAAATACCCGAAACGTGCATGTCTGGTCCATGCTGCAAATTTATCTGCTTTTAAATGATGCTAATGAATTTGAAGACGTTTAATATTGATATGTATATCTGTCCTTTGATCCTTATTTATAAATCCGGAAAAAAAGTTTATTGTTTTGATCGTTTTTATTAGTCAATAGGGTTCTTCAGTCTTCTTTCTATATTTGTCAGATTTTAAATGTATATAAATATATACACATATACAACATAAATTGACAGAATTATATAGAAACGAAATTATTTGTTTCGCCTTATTTGGTGAAAACATTTAAGACCTACTCATACATGTAAGAGTTGGAAGTTTTATCTTCATATCCCTCCGAGGCTTTTGTCCATACTGAGATTCGCACGAAAGGTACACTCTAACTGATTTGAATCCAATGCTCACGGATAGGGTGATCATTAAGGCATTGTTACAATCAATTAGAAGGATCAGAAATGCTGCAGAATACGAGATATTGAATTGATATGATAGATCAGTGGGACAGAGGTACAACCTGTTACGATGGAATATATCATGCAAAATGGGATGATTTTAAAATCGTTTCAATCTATTAATCTTAAAAAGCAATACTACTTCTCTGACATCTGCACTGTAGCAAAAGAATAGATGAGATTTACTTATGAAACGTGTTGGCAGAACAAGTTAAACTATAAACCATACTTTTGTATTTCATAAAATGAAATTTACTGCTTCGTTCATTGATTATTTTCGGGCAAGACTTACCAATACTTGTCACATTGATCTTGACATTGTTCTTGACCATTATTTCCTGTATTTCAGAGTTAGATATGAACCTTTGAAGTTTTACTAACAATCATTACGTCATATCGCTCCTCTGAGTTGCAGACAAAAGATTGATAGTAGACAATTTGATGGAGAACTTTGAATACTTGCTTATTTCAAGGTTTCGTAAAATTTTATACAGCGGTTCCAGAGAAGAAGTTGAAAATGTGTCAGCCAATCAAAGCCCTTGGCAGCATATTTGTTGACCGTATGGCACGAAAATTTTTATACATTGCCTCATGTGAAGTTTCATGAAATTCTGTGCAGTGGCTCTAGAGAAGAAGTTGAAAATACGTCAGCAAATCAGAGCCCTCGGTATCCATATTTGTTAACTGATCGGCACATCAAACACAAATTTAGTAGAGAACCATGAATAAATGCTTCCTGTAAGGTTTTGTAAAGTCATTTGCAACGGCAGCAGAGGAAAAGTCGAAAATTGCGTCAGCCAAATAGAGTTCACGGCAGCCATATTTGTAAACCGATCGGCGGATAAAACACGAAATTGGTAAAGGACCATGGATATATGCTTCCTGTAAGGCTTTGTAAAATTCTCTGTAACGGTTGCAGAGGAGAAGTCGAAAATGCGTCAGCCATTTAGAGCCCTCGGTGGCAATATTTGCCGACAAGTCTGCACAATAACAAGATCTTGATAGAGGACCTTGGGTACTTGCATTTTGTAACGTTTTGTAAAATCACAGAGGTGATGTCGAAAAAGCATCAGCCAATCAGTAGCTAAACTTGTTAACCAATCGGCACGAATAACACAAAGTTGATAGGGAACCATGATTTATTGCTTCCTGTAAGATTTTGTTACATTTTGTGAAGTTGTTGCAGAGCCCTCGGTGATCAGATTTGTTGATTGATCGGCCTGAGAAACACAAAGTAGATAGAGGACCTTGAGTTCTTATTTCCTGTAAGGCTTCTTGTATACTTGGGTGAGTCGGACTATTGGGGTGAAAACACACATGAGCTCGCTACAGCCGGCAGAGCATGGACTGTTTTTCGTAAGCCCTCTTTTATATTCATTTACAAATTCATCTGTGTTGCTTGGGCCCCTGGGTTTTGCGGTCTTGATTGTGTCTGGTCATCTTACAGTGAAGAGGTTGTTTACACCACAATTGTAGGTTCTTAGAGACCTCTGGGTAATCGGAATTGTGGGAGGGTTGTGCGCACGTAATCCAGAATAACCACACCGTCTGCTACTAACGTGGCAGATGGCCGTCCTAAGTCGGCACCGATTGCCCATTGGTCTCGTTTGTTTATTTATATTCAATTTTGTTATTTCTCTTTGATTTTCCTTCATTGTACCATTTGTGTCTCTTTCTCTTTCTGTGCGTGTCTGCTTTGTGTTTTAACAGTGGGTGTTTGGGGTTTTTGCTGTTAGTGCTGCAACTTTGTATTGTTTGAGATCCCCTCCTTTCTTGATATCCTATGCAGCAGTTGCAGAAGAGAAGTCGAAAATGCATAAGCCAATCAGAGCCCTCATCAGCAATATTTGTTAAGCGATCGGCACGAATAACACAAATTTGGAAGAGGACCTTGAGTTATTGCTTCCTGTTAGGTTTCGTTAAGCGGTTTTGAGGAGAAATCAAAAATGTGTCAGCCAACCAGAGCCTTCGGCGATCATTTTTGATTATCGATCGGCATGAGAGTTTGTAGAGGATCTTGAGTACATGCTTCCTGTACAAGATTTTTTGTGATTCTATGCAGCAGTATCAAACTATATTTCGAAAAAAAATCAAATCATCCAATCAGAGCCCTCGCCGGTCATTAAGCCATATAAAAAAAAAATATTTAAGCGATATCAAAAAACTTAAAATATCAAAAAAAAAATATAAAAAAAGATATCAAAAAATATTTAAGCGATATCAAAAAAACGATATAAAAAAATCAAATCATCCAATCAGAGCCCTCGCCGGTTATTGTTTACCGATTGGCATTGAAATCACAAACGTGGACCTTTAGAACTTTCTCCCTGGAAGATTTGGTGAAATTCTGTGCAGAAGTTCAAGACGAGAAGTAAAAAATGCATCAGCCAATCAGAGCCCTCGACGGCTTGTTATGTTGATAGATTGGCACGAAAAAAAAACCTTAGATGAGGACCTTGAGTAATTGCTTCCCGTAAGGTTTCATGGAATTCTGTGCAGAGGTTTCAAAGGAGAAGTCGAAAATGCGTTAGCCAATCAGAGCTCTTGGCAACCTTATTTGTTAAACGGTCTCCACAGTAAACACAAATTTGGTAGGGAACCTTGAGTAAGGCTTAGTGAAATTCCATGCAGCGGTTGCAGAGCAAAAATCGAAAATATAACAGTTTATGACGGACGGACGTAGATGGTACGCTATGACAATAACTCACTTGTGCTTCGCTCGTGTGACAATGTCCAAAATGTCATAAAGTATTTTTACGCAAGTTTTGTTAATACCCTGTCAATTAAGGCAATGGATGCATCAAACATATTGAAACAAATCTATGAAGTATCTAGAATTCCTAGAATATCATAAACCTATCCTATATGATTGCCTCCCAAATTTCGCAAATATTACTTGTTGACAAAATTACAGTAACAAATATGGACAATGACCATATCCCAATACACAGTACAAAATAGATAATTCAGAAAATCCTAAACCAATGGCATACAAAATCAAGATAAAACAGGCACCAAAGCAAATTTACAAACAAAAACCTCTACCACATTAAAATAAGCGAACTCCATATATGGGAATGAGAGCAGATGCTTATGAAGAGGCAGCATCTTCTGCTTGCATGCAACACCAGTCGCTTCAATTCGGCAGAAATATCAAATCCGATTACTTCCATTTCGGAAGATACAAGTATAGTCCGTGGTTCAAATTATCCATGACAGAATATCATCCAACTTTCTGGACAATGGGACATCATAGTGTCTGAAGAGTTCCCCATATCGACCGTAGAACTTCTTCAATGACGATGTTAGTTGATACAAACGTATCCCTGAACGAGAAGCATATCTGAAAGACGCTTAGCTCTCAACTTTCAGCATCCTATTTGAACATAATGTTGTCCCACGACACTATTAGTCACATGAACACCTCACTCTATGACAAACATGACGACTTCAATTTCAGCGTTACACACTTTCCTTTTCTGAGTAGCAATATCCCTTCATCGTCTGCTTATGGCGTGTTCAAATCTCAGTTGTTACGCTATACCAGGGCAAGTACCAAATATACGGAATTTGTTCTAAGAGCTAGGCATCTTTCAGATAAGCTTAAGCTTCTCAGTCAGGGATATGTTTGTGACCGACTAACATCGCCACTAAGGAAGTTATACGGTCGATATTGGGAACTCGTCATACACTATGATGCCCCACTCCCCAGAATGGTAGATGATATTCTGTCATAGACCATTTGAACCATCCAACCAAAGATTGTACTCTATGTCTTCGGAAATGGAAGTAACCGGATATGCCAGCTCTACCGAATTGAAGCGGCGGGTGTTGCATGCAAGCAAGAGATGCTTACTCTTCCTGGGAACCTGTTCTCACTCCCATATCGGGAGTTCGCTTCTTTTTAATGGTGGATGTTTTTGTTTCTTTGCTTTGGTTCCTGTTTTATCCTGATTTTGTATGCCTTCGGTTTCTGATTTTCTGAATTATCGATTTTGTGCTGTATACAGGGATATGGTCATTATCCATATTTGTCATCTCAGAACAAAATCTATTCATTTGCTACTTGCTCTTGTATAACGTATCAATTGAGAGATGATACGCCATAAGCAGGGGATGAAGGGATGTTGCTACTCAGAAAAGGAAAGTTTATGATGCTGAAACCAAAGTCGTCACGTTTGTCATAGAGTGAGGTGTTCATGTGACCATGGGTGTCATAGGACAGCATTGTGTCCAAATAGGATGCTGAATTATTAATATCTGTAGTTTCTTTGACTTTAAGCTTCGAAGGATAGATTCTGCTGACAGAGGTAATCAACAAATTTTGGACTGCTGATTGACAGCACATCGTCAATATACATGTATCTATAAGTGAAGTTTAAGTCAGAAGCTAAGTATCTTTTTCCTTCAGAGACCAAAGATAAAATGAATTAAGCTTCATATACGCAAAGAAAAATGTCAACAGGGACTGGGGCACAATTTGTCCCCACTGGAATTCCGAAATTTGTTGGAAGACCTTTCTTCCAAACAAATCAATGATTCGCTCCAAGAAAACGCATGCCTAATATTCATAGTGTTGCATCCGATGCATATTACGTTCACGTCACTTTACGTCGCTGACCTCATAAACATAACGACCAACAATCATATTTAAGGCCAATCGCCAAGAGATTATTCAAGAGATAACGATTAGCTAGCTGTGGTTTGTTGTCCTGTAAATCCCCGAGTCGCATGAACCAATCAAGTTATCACCGAGCCATGAATGGGCGAGGTGATGATTTGGTGGGTTCTTATGACGAGGACAGATCACAACTTGATACATGTAGTTGTTATTTCTATTCTTATATTGTTCTGCGGCTATGGGAGGAGCTTAGCGGACTGAAATTTTGTTGGAGATTTTACAACAGGCGATTTCTATATGACGAGAATGGGCGGAGCGTAGTAGACGGGAAGATTGTTGGAGATTTTTTACTAGACGAGTTCAAAAATACTTATAGGGAGAAAATCTCAAGTCATGTTAGAATTTTCACAGACTACAAAGGAGACGTTGAAAATCTCCTAATCAAAAGGATGAATCTCTTGATAAAACTTTTATCATTGTTATTATGTATAAGTTCAACACTAGGAAAACATCGTGGTCGGTTCGTGCACACATCACGGGTTGAAGGTTATATTGCTTTTGCATTTATATATTGATAAACAACTTTTTCTAATTCAAATACATCTTTGATTTTGCAAAAAAACTTTGTTCCTCTTGAAGATGCATGTGTGTAAGAATACCATTTGGTATTTAAGGTAAGCATGCTATTTAATGAGAATATACTTCCTAACAGCAGCACATCTTACTCCTTTTCCAGAGGTGCAGCCGGTAAGTAAAATGTTTACATTTTTCATAGTAAGTCTAAAAAAAAAAATAGGCTTAAGCATTACAAGATTGAAAAGATTCGACAAACAACAAATTTTTCAATTAGTTTTATTGCAGGTTTCATGCCAAACTGCCAAAGCAATTCAATTCAGTACTCACTCTTTAAGTTATTTTTCATTCATTTATCATTTTTTTGTGATTACAAGATGTACTGCATTTTTATTGTATCTGTATGTACTTTATTTTAGTACAGTTCATTGCAATTTGTTTGTCTATCAATTTAGAGTTATTAAATTATTGAATATACAGGAGAATAGACGGTAATCCCTTTATTTGCAAACCAAATCAAGACGACTTTTATTATTAAACTTAATGGTAAAACACAGTGCAAGCAGCGAGCTATAGCATAATTTATTGTTGTTCAATGATCTATCTCGTTTTGCGTTTGTTAATTAGGTCTTCCGACTTCCGTCGGAAGACCTATTGTTTTCGTAACCGTGGAAAATTGGATCAGCGATTTCTCAAGAACCCTGTAAGCTAGGACAATGAAAGTTCTCCAACGTTACGTTTGGAGTAAAAGCTAGATTGGTCTTTTTTATTTTTGGTCTCTGTTATTTTTTTTATCATGTTTTTTAGTAGATTCAAATATTTGACGGGAGCGTCGAATTACTCAAAAGGACCGAAAATTTCATGTTTTGCTATTTGTAAGCTTAAATATCTCGTATTTTGCTATCTGCAATTTCCATTCTTTTTGAAAGTCGACAGCCATGCAAGATATGAAATGCTAGATGCACACTGTAACGATTTATTACGATGACGTCCTTCACCGTCCTTCATATTTCCAAATTCAGAAGTTCATAGGAGGAATTCACTTTTTTGCTTATAATAGTAAACAAAAATTAAGCTTATGAAGTTTCCTAAAAATTTCAATATTATTATTTTTTATCCATATATCTGTCTTATTTAGTCTTTCTGATTTTTCCTATCTCTTACTGTTGAAAAGATATGAGCATCGAAATTTTGAGTTGGGTATTTCGATACACCTTCACGCCAACAGATCGGGCGCACACTAAAATTGGTAGTCCGAGTCCGACTCGAGAAAAGCAGTGTTGAGATTTTCAAATTCCGATTTCACGGCAATGATGAATATGCATTTCATAAATACATTTCGATATACACAATTTGATTTTAAAACAGTTGATTAATTTAGAAGAGATCAGCTACAAACCAGAATTTACACACAAAAAGTGGTAGTTTGATTCCGATTTCTAACCTACAAACCTGTTTCTAAACTTCAATAACTATATTTTGAACATCAAGTTTAATTTCTAATTCTAGCAAACGTTCGAACATAATTTTCGGTTGGTTTATTTACAAATTGATGAACAATTTCTCCAACATTCTTCCCTCCCCTCGTTTTTCGAAAACAGTTCTGTTTATATTGAACGATGTCGCCATGATGGAAATTCAAAATAAACTTTGAAAAAAGGGAAGGGGGGGGGTCCAAATTTGAACCTGCACAGCGAGAACCTCATGGTATTTATATATATATACATTGAACGTAACTTGTTATTACCATTTCTCTTCTCAAGAAAATTGGTTCTACAACTACGAGCTCGCCTTTTTTATGGGGGAAGGGGGCAGGAAGAATTTGCAAAAAAAAAATCCCGGCTCTGAAAAATGCTGAAAAAAATATTCCGGCCCAAAGGGCCGGCAATTTTTTTTTCCCGGACCATGCAAAAGTAAGGATACATTGCATGATATGGAAATTTTTGCTGGCCCTTTGTGCCAGACAATTTAAAGTCAAAAAATTAATTAATATAAATACAAACTGTTCACATAGCTGTATCTACCAGAGACCTAATACGCATAGGCACAAAAATCTAGAAAAGGTTCTATTTAAACATCATACAATCTGTCTGAAATTCGCTAATTGCAAAGAGACATCTGAAGGAACGGTTATTAACTCATACTCTGTAACAGCGGGGAGTTTAACTTACACAGACATTCACAACATTTGACAATTTGTTTAAATCCGGCCCGAAGAACCGGCGAAAATTTTTCTCCGACTCTGGTGATGGCTGAAAAAAAATGGCCTGCTCAGAAAATTGCTGAAAAAAATTTACCGGCTGGCAATAGAATTCCTGCCCCCCCCCCCCCCCCCCCCCCAAAAAAAAATCAAATGGTTGCTCACCAACAATTATCGGTTTGAAAATTTAATGTTACTGCTATTTTTAAACTTAAATATATAATATAAATACATGTAATGTGACGTCCTTCATATTTCCAAAATTGTATAGGAGGAAGACACTCTTGTTGCAACCGCAACAAGAAACCTTTCTAGTTGCTAATTTATTTTGTAATTCTGACTCATTTATAAAACATCTTGTTTAACTGCTAATTTATTTTGTAATTCTGACTCATTTATAAAACATCTTGTTTAACTTTACAGTCTTTCACTGATCAAGGAAAATTTTACAAGTATTGTGTTCCAAATTCATTTAGAATTATGTTAAGATCTATTCCTGATTTGTTTTCTCCGGCAATTCATTCCGATTAAGGTAGACATGAGTCCGATAGGAATATTTCTCAATAAATAAAGCTTGACAAACGAAAAAAAAAAAACATGTTTCAGATTCAATACTTCTATATGCATCTTCCATTATCTACAAAAATATTGAAATACACGACATAGAATAAGATATTGTTGTGGGTCATGTATTATTTTAGTTTTACTTTATGTGTAGGTGCACATGTACTTAGTCATGTTATTTAATGCTTTCATAATAATTCTTTCTAGATTTTACTATGTCATCTTTATTTCATTAGAGAATATTCCAGTATGTTCTATGTTACATCATTATCATCACATGACTGTGATTTCTAGAATTTACTCTATTGTTAATCATGTGTAATGAGTCATTGTTCTAGAAGCTTCTGGTTAATTCATTGTTATTAAGTATAAATACCTCTGAGGAACTGTGTTAAGGGGACATTCGTACACATTCGTAGAGACGATTCATTCATCTATTCTGAGATACTGGGACACTTTATTTGTTGAGACTTTAATCCATTTAACAACGTTTGGACACCGATCTTTCGAGAACGTTTGTGATTACCGGAAACCATACATTCGATAGACTTTGTGGACCGTAACGGACACTTTGATCCGGACATTGTATTGTAAGTTGTAATCATTTGAAATATATATATTTTGTACATAATTAAACTTGTAGATTTATATTCTGTCTTTGTCTGATTTTTGCTGGCGTTTTGGGGTATTCTGACCCATAACAGAATTGGGGGCTCGTCCGGGATAGTAATCTCTGCATATTTGCACTTTACATAAAGTTCGTTTTTTGAAAAAAGGAAAATTCTCAAAACTTTTGCCAGCAGAAATCAATCATGGTATTTTCGGTCACTGAATTTTTGAAATCGCCGACTGTAGATGAGTTCGAATCACTGAAAAAAGATGATTTGATTGGTTTAGGTCTTCACTTGAAGTTAGATGTAAAATCTTCTATGAGAAAACAAGAAATTAGAAATATTGTTGCTAAAGAGCTTTTAGCTAAGGAAATCTTTTCGTCATACGATGTTCCTGTTGAACCTGTTTCAACGAAAACCAAAATGTCAAAATATGAGTTTGAATTAGAGAAAATGAAAATACAATTACAATTTGAAAAAGAAGAAAAAGAAAGACAATTTCAAATTGAAAAAGAAGAAAAAGAAAGACAATTTGAAAAAGAAGAAAAAGAAAGACAATTTGAAAGAGAGAAACAGGAACGTATGCAGGAGAGAGAACTCCAGTTTGAGTTAGAAAAGTTAAAATTAGAGAAAAGCGCTAAGGAAAATCCTGTTCCTTCGCCTGTCAAGTCTGAATTCGACGCCGCCAAAAACATCAGATTAGTACCAAAATTTCAAGAAAAGTCCGTGGACAAATATTTTCCACATTTTGAGAAAATCGCGGCCAATCTGAAGTGGCCACGTGATTTTTGGCCAACTTTATTACAAAGCGTACTTATTGGCAAAGCGGCTGAAGTGTACTCGGCGCTCAGTATTGCTGAGAGTTCAGACTATGACAAGGTCAAGGACACGATTTTGAGAGCATATCAGTTAGTACCTGAGGCGTACAGACAAAAGTTTAGAAAGTACAAAAAGTTTGAAAATCAAACATATGTTGAATTCGCTCGAGAAAAAGAAGATTTATTTGATCAGTGGTTTCGATCTAAGAAAATTCCCAATTCATTTGACAATTTACGTCAGATCATTCTGATAGAAGAGTTCAAAGAGTGTGTACATCAAGATTTAAGAACTCATTTGGAAGACAAAAATGTTAAAACTCTTGAAGAAGCCGCTGTTTTGTCTGATACGTATGCTCTCACTCATAAGAAAAATTTTGTGTCAAAAACTCAATCTAGCGATAGCGCAAAAACGTCAGATTTTCCAAAGAAAAATTTACAAGAGTCTCAGTCGTCCATTAGTTCCCAGTCACCATCTCAAGGTGGTTCTACGTCCGGTCCTAGGTCCGAGCGTTCTGAGGCATCCCCAGGGGTGGGGTCGCTTCCTACATGCAATTATTGTAAGAAAAAAGGTCATGTTATTGGTGAGTGTTTGAAGCTTAAGAAAAAAAAAGAACTTAAGTCACAGGCCTGTGCGTCTGTTAGAAATGATAGGAAAGCCTTAGATTCGATTTGTTCTGACACTCCTGAGATTCAGGGTTCTAAGTCCAGTTCTGATGATTTTGTGGAGGATCATTATAAGCCCTTTTTGTCACAGGGATTTGTTTCACTCAGTGATTCTAGCGAAGCGTTGCCTGTTCAGATTTTGAGAGATACTGGTGCTGCCCAGACTTTATTGTTAGAGGGTTCATTGCCTTTGTCTGAGCACACTTTTACTGGTAGGTCAGTTTTATTACAGGGTGTGGAGCTAGGCGTCATTGATGTTCCCCTTCATAAAATTTATTTGAAGTCAGACTTAATTACTGGACCTGTTATCGTAGGTGTTCGACCTACTCTTCCCGTTCAGGGGGTTTCCTTGTTGCTTGGCAACGATTTAGCTGGCGGCAAAGTTGTAGCCGATCCGATTGTTTGTGAGAAAATCACGTCCGATGTCGTGTCCGATGATGAAGACGACGACTTGTATCCAGCCTGCGCTGTTACCAGGGCGATGGCCAGGAACAGACTAAAAGAGGCTGCGAGTACTTCTGCACTTAATGAGGACCATCCCTCCGAAGATATAGACCTTTCTGACACATTCATGTCTACCATTGATGACAGCGTACCTGAGACGTCAGTACCATTTCATGTTGACAAGTCTCCGACAGTACCTAGTGATGATTCCCATCCGCCATTAGACAGAGATACAGATGCCTTAAGCCGTGAGCAGCTCCTCTCCGAGCAAACTAAAGATCCGGAGATCATCCGACTAAGCAAGAGGGCCCTTCCCCAAGAAGAAGCGGACAAAGTCGGAGAGTGCTTCTACATACAAGATGGCATCCTTATGCGGAAATGGAGACCACCCGATGCACCCCCTAATGAAGTGTGGCGGGTCGTTCACCAGATAGTGGTTCCAGTAGCGTATCGCGGGGACATCATGAGTTTAGCTCACGACACACCCATGGCAGGTCATTTAGGTGTCAATAAGACTTATAATAGGATTTTAAGTCACTTTTACTGGCCTAAGTTGAGAAAAGATGTGTCTGAGTTTTGTAAGTCTTGTCATAGTTGTCAGATGGTAGGTAAACCCAATCAAGTTATACCACCTGCTCCCCTCCAACCCATTCCAGCCTTTGAGGAACCTTTTAGTAGGGTGTTAGTTGATTGTGTAGGTCCTTTGCCTAGGACTAGGTCAGGGAATCAGTACTTACTGACAATTATGTGTACTTCGACTAGGTTTCCTGAAGCCATACCTCTTAGGAATATTAAGGCAAAGACCATAGTTAAGGCCCTTACAAAGTTTTTCAGTTTCGTAGGTGCTCCCAAGGCTATTCAGTCAGATCAGGGTTCGAATTTTATGTCAGGATTGTTTCAACAGGTTATGCATGAGCTAGGTATCAGGCAGTATAAGTCTTCTGCGTACCATCCTGAGTCCCAGGGGGCACTTGAACGCTTTCATCAAACCCTTAAAACTATGATGAAAACATATTGTCACCAGTATGGAAAAGACTGGGATGAAGGGGTTCACCTCGTGTTGTTTGCGGCACGAGAAGCGGTTCAGGAGTCCCTGGGTTTCAGTCCCTTTGAGCTAGTTTTTGGGCATACGGTCAGGGGGCCATTGAAGTTATTGAAGGAAAAATGGTTGACTGAGACTAGCGATTTGAATCTCTTAGACTACGTGTCTAATTTCAAAGAAAAATTATATAATGCTTGCAAATTAGCTCAAGAAAATCTCAAAACATCACAAATGAAAATGAAAACATGGTATGACAAAGATGCTAGAAACAGAGTTTTTAAACCAGGCGATAAAGTTCTTGTATTTTTGCCTATCCCTGGTCATCCTTTGCAAGCTAGATATTTCGGTCCTTATGAGATTGAGAGTAAAATTAGTGATGTTAACTATGTGGTTAAGACACCAGGTCGGCGAAAAGAAAAAAGAGTGTGTCATGTTAACATGTTGAAAGAGTATTTTGATAGAAGTGACCGAAATTTTGTAAAACCAGTTTCCACTTTGGCCAATGTAAATACATTAGAAAATTGTGTTGAACCTGAATGTAATGAAGAGACTGTCGAAAAAGACTTCGCTCAAAGTGTCCGTTTGAAGAATTCTGAAATTCTGACAAATCCGGAAGTGAAACTCGGACATCTGACCGTGCATCAAAAAGAGGAAGTGCATCAATTAATGCGGGAATATACGACCATCTTTCCGGACGTTCCAAAAAAGACGAATGCATCTCATCATGACGTCATTGTGGGTGATGCGTCACCAATCAAACAGCATCCCTATCGGTTAAACCCGATAAAGCTTCAATACATGCGGAAAGAAATTCAATACATGCTTGAAAATGACATTATTGAACCCAGCAATAGTGATTGGAGTTCCCCATGTATTCTGGTTCCGAAGCCAGACGGAACTTACCGATTGTGTACGGACTTTAGAAAAGTCAATTCAGTCACCAAAACTGACTCTTATCCGATCCCACGAATCGATGACTGTATCGATAAAATTGGCAGTGCAAAATTTGTCAGTAAATTTGACTTGCTTAAAGGCTATTGGCAGGTCCCGCTTACCGAGAGAGCCAGAGAAATATCGGCATTTGCGACTCCAGATGGGCTATACCAATATAAAGTAATGCCCTTTGGTATGAAAAACGCACCAGCCACATTCCAGAGGATGATTCATTCGCTCCTAAATCATATCGAAGGATGCGAGGCGTACATCGATGACGTCATCATCTACAGCGACACCTGGAATGACCATCTCCGAATCATGCGTACCTTCTTCGACATACTGGCGAAAGCAAACCTCACAGTGAACCTTGCGAAAAGTGAATTTTGTCATGCGACTGTAGAATATTTGGGTCACAAAGTAGGTCAAGGTTTTGTTACTCCTATCATGGCCAAGGTGGAAGCTATTTCAAAGTTCCCGATTCCTACCAATAAGAAAGAGATAATGAGATTTTTGGGAATGGCAGGATTTTACAGAAAATTTTGTCCAAATTTCTCGTCAGTTGTTGGTCCACTTACCAATCTGTTACAAAAGAGAGTGAATTTTGCATGGACCAATGACTGTGACGAATCTTTTAAGAAAATCAAATGTGTTCTTATGAATAGTCCTGTCCTGTCAGCTCCAAATTTTGATAAGCAATTTAAGCTTACTGTTGATGCCAGTGACGTAGGAATCGGGGCTGCTTTGTTTCAAGAAAATGATGATGGTGTAGATAGAGTTGTTTGTTATTTTTCAAAGAAATTGACAAAATGTCAAAAGAATTACTCTACTATTGAAAAAGAGTGTCTTGCATTATTGTTAGCTTTACAATATTTTGATGTTTATTTGAATGTTACTTTACATCCCATTCTTGTATTTACTGACCACAACCCTCTCACATTTTTGCACAAAATGTCAAACAAGAATCAAAGACTTACAAGGTGGAGTTTATTGTTGCAAGAGTACAATATCATTATTAACCATATCAAGGGCAAAGACAATGTGATTGCAGATGCACTATCAAGAGTTTCATGAGTGTTTTTTGCAGAATTTACCACCTAAGTTTTCACTGACATTCAAACTTTTTTTAAGGGGGGAGGTGTTGTGGGTCATGTATTATTTTAGTTTTACTTTATGTGTAGGTGCACATGTACTTAGTCATGTTATTTAATGCTTTCATAATAATTCTTTCTAGATTTTACTATGTCATCTTTATTTCATTAGAGAATATTCCAGTATGTTCTATGTTACATCATTATCATCACATGACTGTGATTTCTAGAATTTACTCTATTGTTAATCATGTGTAATGAGTCATTGTTCTAGAAGCTTCTGGTTAATTCATTGTTATTAAGTATAAATACCTCTGAGGAACTGTGTTAAGGGGACATTCGTACACATTCGTAGAGACGATTCATTCATCTATTCTGAGATACTGGGACACTTTATTTGTTGAGACTTTAATCCATTTAACAACGTTTGGACACCGATCTTTCGAGAACGTTTGTGATTACCGGAAACCATACATTCGATAGACTTTGTGGACCGTAACGGACACTTTGATCCGGACATTGTATTGTAAGTTGTAATCATTTGAAATATATATATTTTGTACATAATTAAACTTGTAGATTTATATTCTGTCTTTGTCTGATTTTTGCTGGCGTTTTGGGGTATTCTGACCCATAACAATATGAAGACAGGATATATATGCTACATATTTTATTCATTGTTTTTAATTTATTCTGAAGATGAACCGAACGGAAAAGGTAACGATCAGAGAAAATGCATTTTTCTGCTTATTACACTCTTAAAAATATCAACATGTCCACTGTATGTAACGTGCAACTCCGATATAATATTGTTTACGGTAATCGCACTATTTTCGTCTGTTTTTATGCATTACGGATAATTTACTGTGTTTCTACAGCTTTCTAAAAAAATAAAACTCTATCCGTTTTAGTTGCTTTACAAAGGTGTACTCATGTTGAACTACATTGTATGTTGATTTGAGGTGTTCAAAAAGCTCTTTCGAATTTTTAAAGATCCACATTTGGTCTATACCGATACGCGAATACACAGTTGAACAATAGTTTTGAAAGCCTGATTTCAGAGTAATCAGACACGCTTTATCCCCTCTTTGATTGGACTACAATGGGTCAATGTTTTAAGTATGATATATGCCTCAAACAATTCAAAGAATGAATTATGTTTGGAATATATCCAAATAAATGTCTAAAATTTCTTCCCATAAAAATCAGTCGCCTTTATCGTAAAAAAAACTATCGTGATCACAATAGAAAAGTGTCGCCCAGTACGGTTTTATACCGTAAAAAGTTGCTGCAACACGAGACAAATGAACTTATTCTAAACCAGACTTATAAATGAAATAAAGAGTTCTGTATATTTTGTTCTGGTATATTTCTCACATGAAAGCAGATCTTTATCTGATAACGTCAGTATTTTCATTTTGATACTAGTACTGAGTTTTGAGGACATAAACAGTAAAACTCGAAAGAAATTTATGTTTCTGGCGGTTTTGTCGTTAGAAACGTTAATCAGAGTGCTTAACAGCAATTTTCTGTCAATGTCAACCTTTCTTTAATAGCGGTGTGGCACGCATGGTCTCAGAATATGACTAATTTGTGCAAGTGCGTTTGTTTTAAAAGACAATTCAAGAAAATGATGCCCCTTGATGTCCCTGCTCACCGGTTGCCATGGCAACGGCTCAAGTAAATTTCCCTACAAAATCAATGTTCTGAACCATCAGAATTAGTTTATTTTGAGGCAATTATAAATAATGAAATAGAATTATTTTTTAGAATTTGATTTCATATAATTGTTAAGTTATTAAAAGAATATTATTCAGTGTATTACAATATTTCAACTTATGAGTAGTTTTTAGCCCACCGGCATACTTAAAGAGGGTCCTAAAGGAGGTCTCAAAAATGTTAAAACAATGCAAGTTTCGAACGATTTTGTTCTCTTTTGCAGCCATAATTTTAATGGGCATTATGTTGTCTTTAAAGAAGAAACTCTATAGTATCATTATGTACAATAAAATTTTTGGGGCTATTGAGTATAATAGTAGTAACCATGGAAACAAAACCGCCGATTTTCGATAATTTCATAGGCAAAATCAACAAGAAATGGTTAATAATCATCATTAAATTTCTTTTATTACTAAGAATTATTATTCTCAGTGATCAATTATTCAAATTATATGTTAATCACAACATTTTGATTTATTAAAGTGTGGTTGCCATGGCAAAATATGTCAATTATGGCTTATTTTTCAAAAAAATAATACCAAAAAGCCGTCGATTTCCTGATTGAAATACATTTAAGTTAAATGACCTTGACCTTTTAAATGGCATTGACCTTTTACATATTTTCATCAATAAGTATGATTATCCATGAATGTTGTGTCAGTTTTTGAATAATGATAATAATTTGACATAATTATTTAACACTAATTCAACAGTCAGATTACAACGATGAGATTTATACCAAGTCTTGTCGATTTTATCCTCACTTTCTGTGAGTTTTTGTTAAGATAAAGATATATGATGATTTTCATTTTGTTATGCTTGAAAGGACATCAAACATGATAAGAATAAAACTAAATGTTTTCCCCTTAAGAAGAAGATACAATAATTGTAGTTGCCAGAGGTCAAGGTAAAGCTCATAAGGACAAATATCTTGATCTCAGACATAGTACATGTACAATAAAAGGTGAAGGACGCCAGAAAAAGTTATCCCTATATGTAGCTCTTGCATTGCAGTCAACATAAAAACTGTACAGTGATATTACAGGGATACTGATATATTTAAAGCATCATGTATATGTTAAGAGTTCAGGGTCAAATAGGAACAAGCTCTATGTTTGTGAAACATAAATTAATGCCCCGGATAGCAGATTTGAGTATCATAAGTCAAAGTCACAATGCCAGTGTGGCAATTTGCGAGGGATCTGGGGACCGCCAAGCGGTCGCCAGCGGGCCCAGGGCAGAGTCCTGGTAGGGGGACCAGGGGGGGGGGGGGGGCGAAGCCCCACGGAAGCTAACGAATTTCAGTCTTTTCGGGCCCATCTTTATAACTGAAATTGATTAGTGAATTAAAATTGATGCATTTTACAATTCTGTTAACTGACAGGTGGTTTATATACACTAATATTTACTCTTTTTTGTATGGAAAATGATCGTTTTACCTATGATCTGCAAATTTTAGGGGGGGGAGCATATGCCCCCTATGCCCCCCCCCTCCAACCCCCCCCCCCCCCTACCCCTTGAATCCACCACTGGGTTTCATGTTCTGTATTCACAAATTTAGATATATCTGGTGCAGTTCTAAATTTTGGATCTGTTTTTATACGTACATGAAGAAATGTCTGGTGAGCGGTAGCGAACCAACAAAAACTTTTGAAAATTGACCGAAAAATTGTAGATTTGTGGTACAAAATGTTGCTTTTTTAAACAATGTTAATGCTTCATAAAAAAAAATTGTGATTGAAAAGAATTTGTGGGGGGCGCAAACATGGTTGTGCCCCCCACTTTTCAAAGTGGGAGTGGGACATGTGCCCTGGCTACCCCTCCTTTTCCTATGCCCTTGTGATAGCGATGTGTTTGCCCATCTGTCATTTCATCCGCTTGAATGAAAGGGTATGAAAATATATAGTGGAGATAATAAGATTTAGCACGTGTATGTTTCTTGAGAAGACACACCTTTTGATACAAAACTTTTTACCTTTTGACATTAACCTTGACCTTTGACCTACTTTTTTCATTTTTTTTTTCAGGGAAAATACTAAAAAGAATACATATAAAATCTGTCTCCCTGAATGCCTTTAAATTTCATATAGTTCAAGTGATACGTACAGTATGTTATAATATAAGATATTTTCTCACGGTTTCGAGACATCACAGCAAAAGGAGAGGAGGCGGGGGGGAGGAGGTTGTAAACTAGCAAGTTTAAAACTTGGCTTATGTTTTAAAGCATGAGTGGAAGGGCTTTATTATTTCACATGTACATAACTTGTGACTAGATCATTCATCTTAGAATAGAGACAATGTTACCTTGACCTTGAAATTCGACCTGCTTTTCTAAACTTTTAGATAAGGCTGTATCTTTTGAATTATAGATGGTAGGCCTTAAATATTTCATATATAAATTGACAAGACCACTCTTTTCAGACCTGTGACCTTGATGTTAAAATTTGACCTTTTCTCAAACCTTTGAATAGTAAGTGATAGGGCCTTTGCATTCATTTTGAAAGTGCCCGAAAAGACTGAAATTCTTTAGCTTCCGTGGGGCTTCGCCCCCCCCCCCTGGTCCCCCTACCAGGACTCTGCCCTGGGCCCGCTGGCGACCGCTTGGCGGTCCCCAGATCCCTCGCAAATTTTAACGCCCCCTCTAACTCTAAAACTGGATTCGCCACTGAAACCCCCATTCTTTACCCCCCCCCCCCCGCTTTTTTGCTTGTTTGGTATGTTATGCCCCTCCACTTTTTCAGACAGACCTACGCCGTTGTATCATCGTTAAAAGACCAGTGATGTAAAAAGATAAGTCTGTACCCCCTTTCAGCACTTTATAAGAGCGCTGATATCACAATCTTTTCATAGTCAGATACATAATTATCAAAATGACTACTAAATGGGCACACATCTTTTCAAGCAGAACAAGATTTACCTTGTACATGTACTACTGTACAGTACATACAGTGAAGGACAGTACAGTACAGTACAGTGCAGCAAACCCTGCAGGTGGTATAAAGGATATTCGAGCTACCCACATTACCCATACAATATTTGTACTTTGGAGCTATTACTCAGAAATCGTATTGGTAGTTTTTTTTTCTAATAATACGATTGTCAGTAGGTTTGTCAAATCTAGCAAACAAGCAGCTGTCAGTCTTCTCAACCTCGGCATTGAACAATTTGTTCCAAAATTTCTGCTTCTTTCTCTCTTTATAAGTATTCCCCTTTGTTGTTTGGAGTTCAACGAAGGTGAATAATTTGGCAATGAAAAAAGTAGTGATGTAATAGGGAATCTAGAACGGCTTCTGTCAGCCAAAGTCAGCCATAGCCACTTTTATCAAACACAGGCAGCTTAACTAAGCCATGTACAGCAGCACTTAGATTGTATAAACAATTCTTACAAAAAAAATCAACATAGTATTAACACATTTCATTATTGTAGAAAGTATTGTAGTCTCATTTGTTTACACAAGGATAATTTTCCAGAGTCTAAGAACATCAGTACAGACTGACCTGTTTGCATTGAGAAAGATGATAATCTCAATGTTGTAAAGACTGCTCTGTATACTTAAAGGTACCTGTACCCTGTATACACAAAATTTGCCATTTCACATGAAGGTTCAGTGGACTGTCTTGTTTGCTTTGTGATAGCGCTAGATAAACGCTACTGAATGTGATGTAATACAGAGCGCTAGTGCAGCAGGTTCGTTTGGTTGGAAGTTTATTTTTTGAGTAATGTTGTGCTCTGCATTCTTCAAATCAGCTCATCAATTGACTAAACTTTACCTAGGCATGGATAATTTTAACTGTTAATGTCTAAAACCTTGTTAATCCATAAACATTTGTTTTTGTCTCAGTTTTAAACAGAAATGTCTGCCATTTTTCCGGATGTACAAGATCCGATCAATTCGACCGTTACACATTTCAGTCTGTATGAACCTCTCCTTTGTTGGTGCACTCACTCTTTTGGATCATATATTTCGCATTTACTGACTTTATAAACCAGAAAATGAAAAAGGAAAAAACTTGGAGCAGTTGAATGAATGATTTTGAATACGTTGTCTTTTTTCGACCTTGATCCATTGAGGTGAGTGCTCCTACAAAAGAGAGGTGCTTTCCGATTGAAATATGCTTAGGTCCAATGGACTAGATCTTGTACATCCGGAAAAATGTCAGTCATTTATGTTTAGAACTCGGTCTAAAACAAATGCTCATGGATTGACAAGTTTTAAGACATTAACAGGTAAAATTATCCATGCCTAGGTTATGCTTAGAGCACAAAAGAATCGTCTTGAAACAAATGAGATGTATAATAGTTTTCTCATAGGAAATAATTTGCGCGCATACATGTCTGCGCTCACCTTCCCGTGAACATTACCGTTTGCACGAAAGCGATGATATTTAATACATCGCTTTTGCATCTAAAGCTAGCTTTGTTAAAGATCATAATGATATATACTGTTTCACTTCAATGAGTTAAAGAAAATACAAGGTAGATTCAAGGTGCCTGTATACACAAAATTTACCATTTCACACAATGGTTCAGTAGACTGTTTTGTTTGCTTTGTAAAAGATCATAATGATACTGATAATGATAACATCAGTATAGACTGACTTGTTTGCACTCAGAAAGATGATAATCTCAATGTTGTAAAGACTGCTTTGTGAAAGATCATAATGATTCTCTTTCACTTCAAGGTACCTGTACCCTGTATACACAAAATTTACCATTTCACACAATGGTTCAGTAGACTGTCTTGCTTGCTTTGTGAAAGATCATAATAATACTGTTTCACTTCAAGGTACCTGTACCCTGTATACAAAGTTTCACACAAAGGGTCCAAGCATATATACTATCTCATACTGTACATGCATGCATCGATTCAAAGGTCAAAGGATTATTCTTTGCCAAGACACATTAGTACTCCTTTTGCTGTATATAATCCAACTTTTGAATTCAAAGAAACTCATAATAGTATTAATACCTTTATACAAGTACATTTTGTACACAAATTTCTTTTATAGTGTTTACTTTAAATCCCAAATCATAAACGTTTTTCAGCAAATAATATTCAGTCTTTTGAGGTGTATTGATTCACATTGAATTCTTACAAGCTTAGTTACTTAGTAATATATTGTAGTTTTTTTCAGACTATCTTACGGAAGCCAGTTCGTGCCATGTTATATTTTTAACTATCTCCTAGTTACGAGAAACGTTTCTCGTAGTTACGAGAAACTTTTCTCGTAGTTACGGGAAAAATTCTCGTAGTTACGGGAAAAAAATCTCGTAGTTACGAGAAACATTTCTCGTACTTACGAGAAACGTTTCTCGTAGTTACAAGAAACTTTTCTCTTAATTACGAGAAACTTTTCTCGTAATTACGAGAAACTTTTCTCGTTGTTACGAGAAACTTTTCTCGTAGTTACGAGAAACGTTTTCTCGTAGTTACGAGAAACTTTTCTCGTAGTTACGAGAAATAAATCTCGTAATTACGAGAAAAAATTTGAACGCACTATTTCTCGTAGCTACGAGATTTCTTTCCCGTAATTACGAGAAAAGTTTCCGTACTACGGAAGCCAGTTTGTGCCATGTTATATTTTTTTACTATCTCGTAGTTACGAGAAACTTTTCTCGTAGTTACGAGAAAACATTCTCGTAATTACGAGAAAGGTTTCTCGTAGTTACGAGAAAAAATTCTCGTGATTACGAGAAACTTTTCTCGTAGTTACGAGAAAAAATTCTCGTAGTTACAAGAAACGTTTCTCGTAGTTACGAGAAACTTTCTCGTAGTTACGAGAAACATTTCTAGTTATTACGAGAAACTTTTCTCGTAGTTACGGGAAAGAAATCTCGTAGTTACGAGAAAAAGTAAAAAAAAAAATTCGTAATTACGAGATTTGTTTCTCGTAACTACGGGAAAAGTTTCTCGTAACTACGAGAAAAGTTTCTTGTAACTACGAGAAACTTTTCTCGTTACTACGAGAAACGTTTCTCGTAACTACGAGAAAAGTTTCTCGTAACTACGAGGTATGTTTCTCGTAACTACGAGAAAAGTTTCTCGTAACTACGAGAAAAGTTTCTCGTAACTACGAGAAACGTTTCTCGTTATTACGAGAATTTTTTCTCGTAACTACGAGAAAAATTCTCGTAGCTACGAGAAACATTTCTCGTAACTACGAGAAAAGTTTCTCGTAACTACGAGAAAAGTTTCTCGTAACTACGAGAAAAGTTTCTCGTAATTACGAGAATGTTTTCTCGTAACTAAGAGAATGTTTTCTCGTAACTACTAGATAGTAAAAAAAATATAACATGGCACGAACTGGCTTCCGTACTACGCAAGCCAGTTCGTGCCATGTTATATTTTTTTACTATCTCGTAGTTACGAGAAACTTTTCTCGTAGTTACGAGAAAACATTCTCGTAATTACGAGGAACGTTTCTCGTAGTTACGAGAAAAAATTCTCGTGATTACGAGAAACTTTTCTCGTAGTTACGAGAAAAAATTCTCGTAGTTACAAGAAACGTTTCTCGTAGTTACGAGAAACTTTCTCGTAGTTACGAGAAACATTTCTAGTAATTACGAGAAACTTTTCTCGTAGTTACGGGAAAGAAATCTCGTAGTTACGAGAAAAAGTAAAAAAAAATTTTCGTAATTACGAGATTTGTTTCTCGTAACTACGGGAAAAGTTTCTCGTAACTACGAGAAAAGTTTCTTGTAACTACGAGAAACTTTTCTCGTAACTACGAGAAACGTTTCTCGTAACTACAAGAAAAGTTTCTCGTAACTACGAGGTATGTTTCTCGTAACTACGAGAATTTTTTTCTTGTAAGTACGAGAATTCCTTCCCGTAACTACGAGAAAAGTTTCTCGTAACCACGAGAAACGTTTCTCGTAACTACGAGATAGTAAAAAAATATAACATGGCACGAACTGGCTTCCGTACTCCACAAAGCCTATCGAATTCTAAATGAAACTTCTATCAATAGACCTAAAGGGGTAGGGCCACGAAGCCCGATATTGGCCCTAATTTTGAACATTATACTTCATAGAATTCTTTTGTAATTTGACATTTTGAAACGTTTTCTACTGAATCATGAATCGATCTTTTGTGAATATTGCGTTTATCAATATCTTTTAGCCCTTAGAAAATTGCAAAATTGGTCATATTCTGCAAAATTGATGCAAAAACTACATCTTTCTATAAAATTAGCAATGGCCGCATCCATTAACTAGGATGAAAAAATTATATGTTAAAGATTATCATTATATCCTTTTGTCATAAACGTTTTATCTCGGTTAACGAATGCGGCCACATCGAATTCTTCCAAAAAAGACAAAATTTCAAGCAAATTTCGCCATATTTTGTCAATAACGTCAAAATGACGTCACTTCATGACGTCATTACAGTAAAATGGCATTATATTTGGTGATACTTTTCTTTTCAATAAAAGCGGTAAACATTCGGTTATTTTCATAAGAGATATCAAGTATTCCCCATGAAATTTATTTCTTGAGAAAAATCGAGGGCCGATTTAGGGGTCTCGTGGCCCTACCCCTTTAACAGTAGAATATGTAAAGACAGTGAAGGATGTAAACACTTTATGAACTATACTTAACGAGAGAAATATTTACTCCTAAATGCCAAATAAAGTGGGAATCAAAGCTCAACATACTCAATGACCTAAATTGGAAGCTAATCTACTCTTTACCATATTTATACACTAAAGACACTAAACTCATTGGTTTCAAACTAGAATAATTCATCGTATACTCGGAACAAATGAACTGCGTTATAAACACAAAATTAAAGACAATTCACACTGCTCTTTCTGCAAAACAGAAATTGAAAATATAGAGCACCTCTTCTTCACATGTAAATTTGTTAACAATATCTGGAAAAAACTTGAAGAATTGATAAGATCTAAAACAGCTGCAATATTTTTAATGTTGATATCATATTTGGAAAATTGGGGAATGAACTTGAAGCTCTTAATCTTATTATCACATTAACGATCGAAATACTACATTTTCATACAGTCCCGGAAATAAGAATTAAACTATATTTGAAAAACTATTATCTTACTAAAAAAAATATTTCAAGAAAATCACAAGAATTTTGAAAAAAGATGGAATACTCTGAAATCGATTTTTGAAATCTAATTCAAATTCCTTTTTTTTTTATATGCACTTTATCTTTCATACTCCAATTCAAATGTTTTTCTTAAAGATTTGAAATGTACGGAAGCCAGTTCGTGCCATGTTATATTTTTTTACTATCTCGTAGTTACGAGAAACGTTTCTCGTAGTTACGACAAACTTTTCTCGTAGTTACGAGAAACGTTTTTCGTAGTTGCGAGAAAAAATTCCCGTAGTTACGGGAAAAAATTCCCGTAGTTACGAGAAAAAAATCTCGTAGTTACGAGAAAAAAATCTCGTAGTTACGAGAAACTTTTCTCGTAGTTACGAGAAACTTTTCTCGTAGTTACGAGAAACTTTTCTAGTAGTTACGAGAAATTTTTCTCGTAGTTACGAGAAACTTTTCTCGTAGTTACGAGAAACTTTCTTGTAGTAACGAGAAACTTTTCTCGTAACTACGAGAAAAGTTTTTCGTAACTACGAGAAAAGTTTCTCGTAACTACGAGAATAGTTTCTCGTAACTACGAGAAAAGTTTCTCGTAACTACGAGATAGTAAAAAAATATAACATGGCACGAACTGGCTTCCGTAGAAATGCATGTATGCAAAAGTGAGTGCAAGTGCGAGCAAAAGGCATAATATTATCTTCTTCTATCTTTCCTCTATCCAAAATAAAAAAAACCTCAAGTCTAGATGTACATTTATAAAATCAAACATTCAAATGCTATCTATCTATACCATACTGATATATACGTATTATTACATATTATGTAGACTTGAACCAAAAAAATAAAATAAAATAAAGGAAAGAAAAAGGTCAAAATATACCTGTTTTTGAAAAATTTTGGGTCAGTCCCGCGAGTAGAGATCGAGATCAAGAGATATATATATATATATGTATATAAAATATAGGCATATGTATCAAAATAAACAAATTATAAACTGTAAATACACAGCGAACATGCAAAATTTCCCTCTATGTTGATTGTTGCTAAACTTTTACTTCCTCCGTCCTAGAGAGTTTTCCTATGGGAATTCCCCTTTTTCTAAAATTAGTAAGTTTTATGGAAATTGATTTTTGATTTTTGAAGTAATTGTAAATAGCCCCAAAAATGTTTTTGTACATTTTTAAAATATACTATTAGATTGATTACATGGAATGTTTACATTTCACAGGCATGGCTGCGTTTTTTGATATTTGCTTCAGGAAATAGACTTAGAATTGCACATGCAGTTACAAATTTTTCACTATTTTATCAACGTAGGGAGACATTTTTTAAGCTTGAGTATGAATACCTGAAGAGTCCAATGGCATGTTGTTCTACAGTATTTAAAACAAGTTCTTTATAACATTTAGTTCTCATTAGAAGATACCATAAGTTAAAATCCCCATATTATCACAAACCAAATATTGTTTCCATGGTAACTGATCACCGAATGACATTGTCCCCATTAACTTTTTTCATATCTGATTACAATGATTATGTAACTATATAAAATTTCATCACGATTGGTCACCATGCGTGCCAAATTTAGGTTGATGATTACAGAGAATTGGTGTTAATTTCCCAAATATGTAAGTATTTGATAGTCATAAAAGTAAATACGAAACGAATTTTCAAAATAAACTTAAGAAAAGGTCGGAGTCTGTTTTCTCAATAGAATGATAGAATTACCGTAAATAGTTGTAGCGATAAGAAATTTTATTCTTGCAGTCGCACGTTCCATAGAGTGATGTTGTTCATGCTTTTATATACAAAAATTCTTAGCTCTAGTCAGGCTTACTTTCATATTTTGTATCTGTCAATTTAGCAGCTTAGTCTGGTGTCCTGTAAGCTTGTTTAAAATCTCATCTTTGCATTGCAATGGCTTGCAAATTATTATTATGCATACTGTCAAGTGTCCTATATTGTTTACGATCTTTTCCACCAAACTGAAAGAAAACATGATGTTTCAAAAATGAAAATATGCATGCACTTTACATAAGTCATATAGAGAACAAGGAAATATAGGCTCTTTCACAATGGGCTCAAATGTAAATAATCAGGGGGAAGCTCTCTGGATTGTTTAGTTTTTCTTTTATTTTGCAGGTTGGGATGGTTGAGATTATTCCTTTAATTTAAGCAGTATTAAAGCATTATTGTATGACTGGAAAATATGTCCATCACTGATTGGCTGAAAACATATCTGGAGCTTCTGCATATATTGCTATAACCACCACTGGAGAGCTAGATTAAGAACGACTCTCATATTTTCCCCAGTATCACTCTAGAATTGGCATAGTAGTTATGACGCAATAATAGTAACAGCATATGCATATATTCCCCGTCATCAGAGAATACCTATAAATTCCTTACAACAATGGATGTTATCAAGCTAAGCTAATCGTTTTATTTCATCATCTCGCATACAATAAAACAATTGATTGTCCTATGTCCAGTAGATATAGATGTATAGCAACCCTCAGCATATGCTATTCACCTCGGCCTGTGGTCTCGGTGAATAACATATCCTTCGGGTTGCTATACTGCTATATCTACTGAACACAAGGTAATTAATTGAATAATGATGGATAATTGTATAACATTGTACGGCAAATTCCTTTACTGAATACTTGCTAAACTTTTTATTAGCCTACATTTACTGAAGAATTATACAGAAAAGCAAGGATCTCCAACAACACCCGGTCGCACAAACAACAGCAAAACCCCAAAACCTCCTTGCCAAATAACAAAGTATACATGCACAGAAAGAGACGCAAACGGTACAACGAGCGCCAAATTACATAGAAACATCAAACACAAATGACCACACAAAAACCAACGAGATCATCGGTGCCGACTTAGGACAGCCATATGCCACGTCAGTAGAAGATGGTGTGGTTATCCTTGATTACGTGTTCACAACCCACCTACTTTTCTGATTGAAAGTTTCATTTACAGGAAGAAATTAAATATAAAAATTCACTTAATTCCGATAAAGGAATTTCATACTTTTGTGTTGGTTACAAGGCAGTTTAAACTGACAGAGGGCACTTGCGCCACGAGGAGAAAAGCAACAATTAAAATTGATACTTCATTTTCATACAAAAGAAAGGACGATTCTTTTTTTTCTTCATTCAATATATACATTTTAATATGTTGAACATGCATTACTGTAAGTATGAGTGAAAACCCTAAACATCATTCCTATATTTTCGATATGATGATTATATGATAGTGATGTTTCTTTGAATATGTCAATTATATAAGTACAATTAATGAAGTATAACTTTTTATTTCAGATTTTAGCAAAATGTGGTACTATGTTGTCAAGCAAATGAGCCAGTTGGCACAAAGTCATTCTCTACCTAAATTCGGCAATAATTTATCAAAAGACAAGCAGAAAATGGACCCATCTCCTAACTATGAAAATCCGGAACAGAATGATTATGTAAATGTCAGCCCACCAATGTACACTGTACATGTCACTCCTGAAGAGAGATTGATAATCCCTCCATACACCCCCATGGTCAGTGAACCCGTCCCTGACACGCCCATGCCCAGTGAACCCGTCCCTGGGTCCACAATGGAACCCTCCTATAAAGTAACCGCCAAACAGAGACCTATGTCCCCAGATGAAAAATCACGAGGACGTGAGGTAAAGTATTATCTATTTCTAATTAGGTCCCAAACATTAGAATATAAGTACTTAAATAGAAATTATACTCTATTTTATTGTATAGAGTTTCTTATACTTATTCATTTTGCATGGCAGAAGCTTTTGAAATGAGCCCAAGATGATTTTTTCTCTTCACCGGAATTCCTCGGGCCTCCAAGTAGCTTGATAAATACCCGTGGTTCCAAATAAACAGATCAAGGCTTTTGAAATGAACTCTAGAAGAAAAATTATTATTTTCTATTGATATCTGTTCTTTAAAGAGATACTGCACGGAGGAGTACCGCAAGATTCCCGGCCATACCTTATGTATGAGAGACAATCCATCCGTCTACAAGAGTGGAATGACTCGCGCCGAACAGGAAGCAGTATTACGTCATCATAATGAGCTTAGGGACACAGTAGATCCTCCAGCAACCGACCTCGTCAAACTGGTATGGTAAATGAAAATAGGCTGTCACAATCACTGCACGTTCCAATAGAACTACAAGTTCCCTTAAAGCAGCACGTTCCGCAAGAAATGATTAGATAGAACAACCTTTGAATCAGTTCTATTGCATTACAAAACTATTCTAAACATCATTGATAAGCCGAACGTAAAATTCAAGAAAACTGATACCTCTGACAACCCAGAAGGTACAAGGCGCCAAATGAGACGTTTTTGATATTGTACACAAATCCTATTTTGTTTCGACAAATAAAGTAATTCAAGGAATGCTTGTGCTTTTCAAAGTGTATCAAATATGTAGGTCAAGACATCTTGCTTCAAATTATTTGACTCAGTATGAAAGTATTGTCAAATGAATTTCACAGATAAAATATTAGACCTATTACTTAACGATTTGGCGCCTTGTACCTTTTCTCTGTAAGCATTTTCCCTTTTATTAAGGACGTATCACACGGCATGCGTCAGATTTTGATATAATTTATATATAAGGTTGGGTCTGACTCAAAAGTAAAAAAAATTGCTTAAAAAATTCTTAATGTTACATCCGGTTGCCATGGAAACGGACATTAAATTTTTGGCGTTTTTAAGTCACTTACATCATTTATGCAGCATAATCTAAAACAAAAACGAAATATGTACATGTAATAGTACCCTATCATTGCTCTTTCAAGTTAAACATAACAAATGTAGCGTTTAAGGTCTTATCTATACGTTTCCATAACAACAACACAGGTGCCCTATCAAAATATTTTTGGGGGACATTTTTTCATGATTCAATGATAAATTACTTACATTTTTTTAGTATTCTATGCTAATAAAACATCAACATTCACATTGGAACAAAGTTTGTTCGTTGCTTTGGCAACATAAACTCAAATCGCAAAAATGTAAGCAATATATGACAATATCTGAAGTCATTTTTTTTTACAAGATCATAAAATGTTAATTAAAAGTGAAGATAATTAATAAATGTATTCAAGTAGACTTTTCATTACATGAACGATTTTTTAAATATTCAGGAAATAGCCCCTTGCTATGGGAACAATTGTGAAAAAATGAACAAAAGCCCACTTTGAGTCCTTGGATACGGTCATACAAGGTTAAGTAATCTGAACAGTTTTAAATCTGAAATAAAGTTTAGACTTTGCTTTATCATACATGTAAAAATAGTTATGTAGGCCAGTTCGTTTTTTTTTCTTTAGAAAAAGGCTTAAAAAAACAGCAAAAATACTTATTTTTAGATTGTATGGCCAAATTACTTAAGTAACCATTATCAATTTAAACCCTTTTTCTTGTAGTTTGATAGAGGCTTACTATTTCTTCATTAAGATTTGAACTTCCTGGGATTAAAAATAACTGTTTTCTAAAAATAGTGAAAAATGGTTGTCATGGTAGCATGTTCCCAAAACCCTTTTCACGGTTCTTGAAAGAACTTTTTATGTTAGATATATTCCAACAATTAATATCTGTTCAACATGTCGCAGACATTTTCAAAATAACTCTGAAGTTGCAAAATCAATAATATTATAGACCATAGTTACTGTTTCCAATGAAACTTATGTACATTGCAACAAGTAGGTTGATCTTGAATTTGCTCATTTTATAAAACAAATTCTATTTTCTTATCATATACCAATAAAAAAAATAAGAAAAATTGGAAAATACAAACAGCATTTTGAAATCAATGTATTTTAGCTAATTCTGTTGTCATGGCAACCAGCATTTTTGACAATATCAGACACTTCGAGTGGGGATATTCCTAATCTTTAGCCTTGAGAATGCATGAGAGATCTTCCATTTGATGTCATATATAGATCAAATTATAAAGCTTCTAAAAAGCTTAATTTTGCTACTTTTTAACTTTAGAGGCCGTTGCCATGGTAACCAGATGACCCTTGAAATGAAGTTCATGTCAAATTCATCTTTTGTCATTTGTCCCTACTTATGTTTGAAAAATCATGCGTGCCGAAATCGTTTAAATGGTTACAGAAAATTTGTATTAAGTAGATACGACTAATCTCAGATTTTCAGAAAACAGGGTCAATCATCTACTGCCCTGTTCACTTAATCCAGAGCACCTTGTTTTCCCGGTTTTCACTAAAATATGAAACTGTCATCTTCCAAAAAGATATCAGCTTTATAATACTCCTTATGTCGTAACAGAAAATACCATTGTATTGGTTGTACGTCAATTTAGTTAGAAACAGGACGGAAAATAAAAAGTCTACTCGGAGAACAATATGGCGGCGGCTTGAAATTAACATGGAAATTTCCCGTAGACATTTTATTTTTCATATTGCGGTTTAAAGGCAGCTGATAGGGTAAGCTTAAGTTAATGTCCAGTTACGACTTAAGGAGATATATTCTTGGAAACTATAATTTATAGGAAAATTCTTCAGATGAGAAATAAATCACCAAAACAGGGTGCTCTGGATTTATTGAACAAGATAGTAGGTCAAGGTCACTGAGAAAAAAATTTAGTAACAACACAAAGGTTTCACCATAAGAAATACACGACGTATGAAATTACTAACCAATCAAAAGATTAGCCAGTCTTAATTTCTTTGAAAAGTAGGTCAAAGATCTATGTCAAGGTCAATAAAACAACACTGTTGGTCTGTCAAGCATTCTTGTTACAAGAATTTCACATGTGAAATATCAAAGCCCTAGAATTTACCAATTAAAAGATATAACCAATCTTAACTGTTTTTGAAAAGTTGTTCAAAAGTCACAAAGTCAAAAATTAATACCAAACTTTCTTTTTCTTCTGGTCAATTTATTATTTTATTTTTAGAAAATTGTTATCACCAATTGCTAAAATGGCTACTTATTTATAGGTCTATCAGTATTCTGACCACATAACGTCTTTTTACATTTCATTCAAAAATAGACGTATTTAGAGATGATGAGATATTTATGTATTTATTTCAGATAGGGGTAGAGACATGAAGTATACCATTTAACTGTTTGTGCGACAAATCTCTGCTGTTCCCTTGAATCAGATTTTGGTTATTATTTATCTTTCAGAAATGGGACGACAGATTGGCTGCCGTGGCACAGAAATGGGCTAATCAGTGTAAATTAGGGCACGATAAAGTCAGAAGCGTACCTTGTATGTATATGTTTCAAATATCTTAAGATCGAATAATCAAGTTCGAGTTATACCCTGTTAGAAAAGATCTGTATCAATCGAATGATAACGTCTGAAATATACACTGTAAGTAAATGCTATATATAATCTTCAGAGATAGAATAATACCATGTAAAAAATGATTAAAATATGTATTTATCAAACGATTAAGTCCAAGACATACCCGGCTTTTAAGTATAGGGTATAAATCTGCACAGCTCAAATGATAGAGTCTGAGACATACCCGTCACTGAAGGTTAAAATCTGTGAAGATTGTATCTGCAGATATCGACTATAATGGAGTCCGAGGAATACCCTGTATATATAGGTTGAACTCTGTTAATCATCGACATAGAATCTGAAAGTCCTTTAACGGATCAAATGATTATAGTCCGAAATATACACTGTACATTAAAGTTACAAAATCAGAATCAATATCAAATATTATGGTACCTAAATGTCCCAGAAGTACATTTAAATATCATATCTATATACATTAACATTATAAAGTTCAAATGATATAGAAAAGACAAGATAAATACCTTATAAATGTAAGTAAAAATGAATATGTATGGAAGAAAAGATAATATACTCCGTTATATACATTGTAATAAAGGGTTCTATAATGACATACGGTTTTCCCCAATTACTACAGGTGCCTTGCCTGTGCACACATCTGTTACTTAGAAGACTCGAAAAACGATCAATCGTCATGGGTCATTCAAAAGGATGATTGGTCGGATCTAAAAATAGTTTTAATATTTATTTTACAGCAAGGGTATGAATCAATCGATTCGATTCTTATCAATCACATAATGCTTTACAAACAGAATGAATAATAATTGACATTTATTTCAGCTGTCGGCATGTCGATTGGTCAGAATGTAGGTGGAGGCTACGGATCCTGGCATAGTGCTGTCCAAGGTTGGTATGATGAGATATCAATGTGGAGATACGGCCCGGATCCAGATTCTTATCTTGGTAAAGACGGATGGAGAAAAATAGGTCACTTCACTCAGGTATTGAAGGCTGATCAATCTTTTAGTACAGAAGGTAAAGTAAAGTATTCTGCAAAGTTTTTGAAACCTGGAATGATCGCATTAGTTTGCATTTCACATATATTTTATCTTTTTCATTCAGTTGTAAATCAAAATACAATTTTGAAATATAAATCATGAAGAATGCATATTAACATCTTATAACATCATGTGGCTTTAAAGTAATAGCAAAAGTAATTCTTGATCCCAACTATTTTATCATCAGGTTCTTTATGAACATTAATTCATTTTCTGTCAAAAAATAAAAAATAAAAGAAAAAGAAAAATAGCATGTGTTTGTGAAACACGGATGCCCCGTCTGCATCTTTGTCGGCAAAACTGCTACAAATATATAAACAGTAGGTCATAGTCCGAGGTAAAGCTCAGAGGTAAGTTTTTGTATGAATGAATAGCTCTTATCACAAGGAATACACATGTGAAATATAAAAGCCCTAACACTTAGCATTCAAACGTTGATAAGTGTAATTTTTTAAGTAGGTCAGACTCCAAGATAAATAATTTTGGTATCCATGGAAAGGTCTTGTCACAAGAAAACAAATATGAAATATAAAAGCCTTATCACTAACGGTCCAGAAATTTATCGCCAAGGTTATAGTTGTTTTAAGTAGGTCAAACTCCAAAGTCATGGTCACAAGGTCAAAGATTTTGGTATCCAATGAAAGCGCTTGTCACACGAAATACACATGTGAAATATAAAAGTCGTACTATACATGTATATCATTCAAAAGTTATGGTCAAGGTTAGAGTTTTTAAAAGAAGGTAAAACTCCAAGGTAAATGTCAAAAGGTAATACATTTTGCTATCCATTTAAATGTCTTGTCAACAGGCCAGATATACCTGATATATCTTTCGACGGTCTTTTGCCATTTGTCAACCAACAGTTAGGTTTTCATCATATTCGTACAAAGTTGTAGTCTCTTCCTTTAGAGAAATTGCATGCCTTGTACGAATCATCAATGATCTTTTATTTTACCGACACCTTCATACCTGTTAGCCGTGAAAATCGTCCCTTTCTTAAAATAAGGGTATCGATGCTCTGCGTTTAAGCAACATTCTAAATAACAGTTCTGTCAAGGATAAAATCCCTCCTTATTTTAGATACCAGGAGTCGCATTGCATATACGACACAAATACAAAATCCGTTGCTTCCAAAATATTTGATTATAAGCAGATTTTAAATTTGAAATGTCTAGGATTCCACCACCTATCACAAAACCCCATACAATGCATATGTCCATCCTCTGATTTCATCTACCAACCGTGTGGCCATGCGGTTACTGTGACCTTAATATCATCGTAACAATAAACTTATGAACCTTCTCAGTAAAGGTCTAAAGTACAGGGAACCGCGTTCCTTCACATGGCGGGAAAACTTTGGAATAATTTTGGATGCATGTGAGGAGTACGCCAAACGGTGGGCAAGAAAGGAGGACGTGGAACTAGACACCCTTTCCGGATGGATGAAATCCATCGGAGAATTACTTAAAAGAAGAATAAGTCTTTCATGAGCCTATTGCTGCCAAAGAACTTTCTGACCTCCATGAAAAATATATCATTTTTCCTGCTGACAAAGCGGCTAACAATTTTACTCTCGTTTGCAAGGCGTACTATTTCAAATGCCGGAGAGAGGAACTTGGGTTACATTCAGCACCTGGAAATCCAACATACACACTTACAAATTTATCCGTATTTGAAATACTTGACAATCACAAATCTGTCCTTGAGACCTTCGGAATTCACACTGATGATTCTGATCTTGAACTACCTTATATCAACTGGATTCCCAAAATGCACAAAAATCCTTACATACACCGCTTCATCGCCGGTTCGTCCAGGTGCTCCACAAAACCTCTTTCCATTTTGCTTACGAAAATATTGAGTCGCATCAAGCAAGGTATTCAAATATACTGCGAGACAACTTATTCCAGAAATGGAATAAATAAGATGTGATCCTGAAAAAGTTCTAAGGAATTTTCAGAAAATTTAGAAGCCACCAATTTCAATCATATTACCAGCATAAAGTCTTTCGACTTCACCACGCTCTACACTACCATCCCACATCAAAAAATAAAAAAGCAGACTTGCCAATATTATTCGCAACATCTTTCTTCAAAAAAATGTAATGTGAGATACAAATACCTCGTCATAGGGCGGGATGATACTTATTTCGTAAAGAAACACACTGATTCAAACAAAAAGTATACCGAAGACCATATCATCCGGATGCTTGAGTTTTTGATTGACAACATTTTTGTGGTATTTGGAGGAACCGTATTCCAGCAGAGAGTCGGAATCCTCATGGCTACCAATTGCGCCCCACTGCTTGTGGACTTATTTTCATATTCATACGAAGCTGACTTCATCCAGACCTTGCTCTCGACTGGGCGAAAGTACCTCGCATCTCAGTTCAATTTTACTTTCAGATACATAGATGACGTTTTGTCCATCAGTAATCCGAACTTTAAGGACCATCTACATGAAATCTATCCTCATGAACTAGAGATCAAGGAAACAACAGAGAGCGACAGATCCGCTTCGTACTTGGATATACTCCTATCGTTCGACGCAAACGGCCATTCGAACACCTCACCGTGTGACAAGCGTGACGATTTCAGATTCCACATAACTAACTTTCTTTTCATTAGTAGCAACATTCCATCTTCTCCTACTTATCGCGTTTTTGTTTTTCAGCTGATACGGCACGCCAGGGCATGTTCCAAATATGAAGATTTCCTCAGGTCGCACGGGAAAAGACGAAACAGACAAAAAAGAAAACAATCCAGAATCTACCGCTCTCTCAACGATTTACTTACTATAGCACGCAATGGCGGCAGACATGACCTGTTACATGCTCTGTTGTCAACACCTGTTATGCACTTGAAATCTATCTTGGATGAAGCAGAGGTTGCATTCTTAAGAAAAGATGACTGATTCAGACTTAATATCATTGTCTCATTCGCACAGTATAAACTTTATCATATTGTGAAAAACACCTCCCCTAAAAGACGATTCATAAAAATCCCGTTTATCAACAAAGGTTTTGATCTTCTAAACATGTTTAGCGTCTTTAAATTCAATAGCATCATTTACAACCTGGTAAAGGGGTAGGGCCACGAAGCCCGATATGGGCCCTAATTTTGATAAATTTTGAACATTGTACTTCATAGAATTTTTAACTGTTATTTGACATTTTGAAACGTTCTCTACTGTATCACGAATCTACTTTTTGTAAACATTGCTTTTATCAACACCTTTTAGCCCTTTGAAAACACCAAAATAGATCAAATTCGGCGAAATTGATGCAAAAACTCAATATTTCTATTAAATTAGCAATGGCCGCATGCATTTACTATGATGGAAAATTTATATGTGAAAGATTATCATTATATCCTTTTGTCATAAACGTTTTATCTCAGTTAACGCATGCGGCCACATTGAATTCTACGACAAAAGACAAAATTCGCAGCAATTTTCGCCATATTCTGTCAATAACGTCAAAATGACGTCACTTCATGACGTCATTACAGTTAAATGGCACATTGTTTGGTGATATTATTCTTTTCATGAAAAGCGGTAAACATCCCTGTATTTTCATGAGAGATATCAAGTATTCCTCATGAAATTTATTTTAAGAGAAAAATCAAGGGCCGATTTAGGGGTCTCGTGGCCCTACCCCTGTACAGCATGGACCAGACATGCACGTTTCGGGTACTAAACCCTCGTCAGTGATCCTCAGTCTAAACAATGTAATATGGCCAAAAAGTATGAAAATTATTAGGTCTAAAAATGTATCAAAAGACGTAGCAGAATGGGTGGGATATGATGCCACCGGACCCACGTTTTAGGAATTTCAAGAAATTTTGTAACAGAAAATTTCAACTGCGTTGAAGAGACAGACGATCAACCGAAGTTGATCGAACTTGGTTACATGTGCCCTCGGGGACTCTTGGTCCACCAGCAGTGACACTCACCAAGTAGTTCAAATATTAAACGTCTTTAAATTCAATAGCATCATTTACAACCTGATAAATTTACGGCATGGACCAGACATGCACGTTTCGGGTACTTAACCCTCGCCAGTGATCCTTAGTCTAAACAATGTAATATGGCCAAAAAGTATGAAAGTTATTACTAAATAGGTATCTCTAATATTTTTCGGGATCATCGCGTACAAAGTACCATTCCTCAATATTTTGAAAATTTAGAGCCACCTCTTATTTGTTAAAAGTACAAGAAACCTATTCGAAACTTTGTTTTTAACTATAATAAAGTTACATCGGATCCTGACATACTTGAATCGTGTCCTGCTTCTTGAGAATGTGCAACTTCTAAATATCTCTACAAACCAGCTAGCCATGTTGTTACAAGTGACTTTTCAATTATCCAAGACAGACAGCTCCGTGGTCTTCTTAAAAAAGGACCTAAGTATAGAATCCCATCCAAGATAGATTTTGTCAAATGCCGTGAGGTGCTTACGGAAGCCTTAGATAATTATACGAAAAGATGGTGTAAATCAGAATGAGTCGAACCGCATGCTCTGAATGACTGGAAAAACCTCATTTTAGATATAACGGATATTCAAATAGATAACTTCCATAAAAACCCTCATCTTTTTCAAAATCCACGTTCCAAATCAGAAATATATTTCAAATTCAAACTAAGTAAATTACATGAAAAATATGTCTTTGCACCAGCTGATAAAGCAGCCAACAACACCATTATCATTAGAAAACGTTACTACATATCAACTTTGGTTTCGGAACTTTCGTCTACATATACATATATCAAAAGTAATGAAAGTGCATCTAACATTTTAAGCAAGCATAACAGTGAACTGTCTTCATTCAATATCTCTATTTCTAAATCGGATCTCCCAACGCTATATTGCATACCGAAACTGCACATGTCTCCTTCCAAATTTCGATTTATTGCTAATTATAGTAACTGCTCAACTACAATTTTGTCTAGAAATCTGACGTCAACACTTACTGCTATTAAAGACTAGATATTGTGTAACGGTTCTAAACAGGAACGATGTAAATTTATTTTGGTCTATTAAGAATTCAGGGGATGTGATTGGCGAAATGAAATCTGGAAATTTCCAAGCCAATACGATTTCTTCATACAACTTCTCTAATATGTACACCACACTTTCTCATGACAAAATTAATGATCGATTATCTAATCTCATTAAATGGTGTTTTGATCGAGAGCGGAAAAGGGTTTCTTTTCCTCGACAGACTACAAATCATACAAATCATGGACATGTAGTGACTTGTGTAACGCCTTGTCCTTCCTCTTGGACAATATTTATGTTAGATTTTCTGAGGATCTCTACAAGCAGGTTGTAGGAATTCCTATGGGTACTTACTGTGCGCCTCTTGTTGTAGATTTATTTTCATACACTTATGAAAAGAATTTATCCAAAATCTTCCAAAGCAAAGAAAATTTGATGATCTGAAATGTTTCAATAATACTTCTAGGTATCTGGATGATATTCTAACCATTGACAATCCTGCTTTTGAATTATATAAGAATGAAATTTATCCACAAGAATTAACACTTAACAAGGCAAACGTTACAAATACAGAAACACCGTTTTTGGACCTAAATATTAAAATTGTAAACGGAAAGATTCATACAAGTGTATATGACAAAGGGATGATCTCGGATTCAACATAGTAAATTTCCCCTGGCTTGACGTTGATGTTCCAAGATTACCGTCATACGGCATTTACATATCACAGCTCATCAGGTACGCTAGAGCATATACTGATATTTTGGATTTTCACAGTAGAAATTTACAAATCACTAAAAGACTTTTAGGTCAAGGTTTCCGCTTTCATAAACTAGTTAAGACTCTGGAAATTTTACAAAAATTACGGTCAACTTCTTTTAAAATTCGGCTCTATACACGCAACAGAGTACATTACTTTGGGTATTACACAACCTGTCTTTTATGGTGATACGATAAACAAAATTAGAAGGATCAAAGGTAGGCAGCATAACCATCGAAAATGCGCAAGAATCATCAAACGCCTTTTATACCGTTGATATGATCCTAATTTCACCAGAAGGACACTAGGCTTGGTACTTGACCAATCTACAGTCTTGTACAAGCGCATCCTTGAGACTTGCACTCTGACTGACTGTGACGACGGGACTACATGACGGGCCCTGTCCAAACCTCTTTAGAGAAGACAGGGCCCCGACCACCTGTCCTCTCTGAATGTCAGTCGGACTCCTCGGGTGATTACATACATGAGCTCGCTACAGCCGGTAGAGCAAGGACTTTATAACGCATGCCCTCTTTTTATATCCATTTACAGATTCATCTGTGTTTCTGGGGCCTCTACGTTTCGCGGTCTTGTTTTGTGTGAGGTCATCTTACAATGAAGAGGTTGTATTACACCCCATTTGTACGTTCTTCGAGACCTCTAGGTAATTGGTGAAGTGAGAGTGTTATGCGCACGTAATCCAGGATAACCACACCATTTGCTACTTGCGTGACGAATGGCCGTATAAAGTCGGCACCGGTTGCCCATTGGTCTCGTCGGTTTATGTGTAGTTTTTTGTGTTTGATGTTTACATGTCGAGTGTCTCTTCTGTCTCGTGCTGTACTCGTCTTTTGTGTTTTTGCATCGGGTTTTTGGTGTTTTGCTGTTGAAACTGCAACGGGGTCTTGTTGGAGATCTCCTCCCTTCATTAGAGCCAGACGGCTTGCAAGAAATCTACTTGTTCAGGGTTATATCACGCAACGGCTGAAATTATCAATGAGGATGTTCTTCGGTCGCTACGAAACACATAATAAAAGCATCCCAGATCCAGAGTGATCAGTGACATTCTACATTGTGATTGAATGGCTGTCGTCATCGCCAACCAAGACATGCTTACTTTATCTGTACATTAAAATGTACATTGAGACAATCACCGAATTTGACAGGTTTTGTAAGCCTATGGCCTACAGGTAAGGTGTAGTTCGCGTTGTGTATTAAAAAGTCCGAATATAAAGTTCTACGTTTAGTTAAATCGTAACATCTTAATCATAGCAGTATGAGAATGAAGTCTAACTAAACCGAAACTGCTCGGCAAAACGATGCACCGAGTATATATGTGGACGATTGGAAATTCCTAACACCTGCACAAAATAATAAGTAATTGGTTTTTTATTTAAAAGACATTTTGGAAATTAGATTCTTCCAAATAGAGAACCTTAATGGCTTTTACGGAGAGATTTTCAATTAGCTTTCAATTAACTCATATGGAAAACAAATGCTAAAGTACTTGCAGGTGTGCATTACTGCGGTGTTCTCAGCATCGTGGGAATCGAATTAAACAGATATAAGAATTTACAAAATAAAGTTAATTGTCTCAATGTGAAGTTCGAACTTTAAGTCAAGAAATTAAGTTAGAGTGATTACCCTCTACCTTTAGTTAAGTCAAGTTAGCAATTCTTAATTAATTACCATAATTATTGTGGGGGAAGGCCATATGGTTACAATACTCCCCCACTTTAGAAAATAACCAAGATTCAAATTGTTTGGATTTCAATTGTTATTCTGAACATTAACTTAACTTTCAATTATCATCCAAAACTTTATGTTAATTTGTTATAATACTTGGTTATTTTCTAAACGCATGGCCTTGACACCACAATAATGCATAACTCGATGAAATATCATAAGGGTTCACTCTAAGTATCACAATTGAAAGTCTTTGCATGTCGAGTTATTTTTCACTGTTCCCGATTTTCATCTAATTATCAATGTTCACTGTCAATCACCTACAAAAAAATACCTTTACCCAAGGTCAATACGTACCTTATAATAAGTAATGTACAAAAGCAATTATCAATAATAATCATGAATAAGATGCATAAAACATATTTTGTATTAAACATTTACTCTGCTTTTTCACTAAAACACAACACCGGTTTAATTCACTTCTTTATCTTCTCATGGGCCGTTCTTCTTTGGTTTTGGTTCCGTACGTCTTGGTTAGGTTTCGTCTACAGTCCCTCTTCGTTAACTTTGTAACCTCCGAGGAGTATAACGAATGATTCGGACCTCTTTGTCGCCTACTTGGTTCGGTAAACCAATAATAATCGAATCGTCCTCTGTTTCGTCTACCTCCTCCACCCGGAATTTGGAGTTTATCAGTGACGTGACCAAGATCTTCCCGTAGTATGGATGACGCCATGCACCCAGAAAAAAAGCGACGGGGTATTCAATGCTCTCATTTAAAGCGTCGATCAAGCAGGTCATTAAGTGCAAAATGTCCAATCTGGTTCTGCTGTCTTCAATTTCGCTATGACAGATTTCACCCTGTCATATAATCTGCGAAATAACGTTAATAGTGACGGGCTGGTTTGACATCCGGCCACACGGATAACATCGTGCACAGAGATACCTGACGTCACTGCTTCGGACTTCTTTTCTGCTACCGTCTGATTTGATTTAATGCCTTGGTGAAAAACCTGTACGCTAATTTGTCTCTCGTATCACAACAGGCGATTCTAATAACCAAGGAGCTAAATAAGACTGCAAATCTGGAACTTCACTGCTTATCTCAGTATAAAGTCAACATCATAACACTGATACGTTTCGCATCATTGTCTCTGGTTACAGGTAGTTTATGACACCGGATTTTCTCTGTACCTCTAATTGACCACAATTTTGAATTTACAAAAATTATTTAGATGCCTGTACCAAAACTAAGTGAATGATTCCCAAAATAAGATTTTTTTTATCAATACTTGGATAAATTTCATTTTGAAAACTTTGTATATTCACTGACTTTATACGAAATACAGGTCTTCTGTATTTATTTTAGACGAATACAAAAATCTAATTCATAAAGAAAACATATCTGTAGGAATTAAAACTTTTTATTATAAATTCTGAAAAACTTTCTAAAATGAAATACAATGTCTATGCATGTCGCTTGTCAAACGTTAATGTCTCGTTGATACTACACATCTGTAGCCGATAAGAAAATAGAGACCGTCAATGATATTCCAACACTGGGAAAAGGAGCAACAAAGGTCAAATGAATTAGCGCTCATTGACTGATGAGTGAGAACTGTAACATGAATACTCAAAATGAAGGCCAATTAAAACTTCAAAGTGCAAAAAGCAGAGTACTATTGGGGTTAAATGGATAATCAAACACAAAAACATGCAAACTAAGGGTATACTGTTGCTACTATATACATCGCGATCGCGATAGACTCCGGATTAACTTTAAAAGAGACTCCGAAATAACTTTGACCGATTTTTTTTCAATTTAAGGTATTTACCATTTCCTCCCTTTCTTGAAATAAAAAAATCAAGACCTCCAAAATGGCAGCACAAAACATACATAAGATAATGAATACTACGATGTTAATCATATAATCCGGAAAAAATACGTGCTCTCACATAGCACAAAGAAATGACAGGGTTGTATACACAACAAACCCGAACGAACCTTCTACGTTCCCAGAAATCTCTCTGGTGCCTTTTTATCGGCGTTCCATCGCCATATCCCGAGCAAATTCAACAGCTCATCACCTAACAAAGTGAAATATATGGGTTGCATCGAAGTATCCTCTTAATTGTAATATACTATCATCTTGAAAAAAAGCTTACAGAGACGGAGACTCTCTTGTCTCTTACTATTCCCAGGCGCTCCATGACGGGACCCTGATCTAGCCCCTGACTCAGCGGCTGCGATAAACCGAAATCCTCAAAACGACCGAAATTTTAATCTTCAATTAACCCAAAAATACATGAATCTCGACCGATTCCATAAATCTGAAACGTTGCTTATTTGTCTGTGTCTGTCATTTCTTATTGAAAATCTCAGAGAGGAAAAAATCTTATTTCTTTCATAAAACTTTTTCGCTTAAAACTTTAAAAGATTAAAAAAAATAACATTAAAAAATACATGGTCAATCGATCTGAGAGTACATTGAGAAATTCAATGTGTCATACCTTTTACGATCAAGCATTTTGATTACAGCGTAGAGTTCATCGTCTGATCGTTAAATCCTGGTTCCGCGGCGTGCATCATCTGCAATCTCGGCAATAAACTTAATATTCATATTTCCCCTAGTTCGTCTAGGACACGGCACCAAATACAACCGTGTAAGCCCATGGCCTACAGATTAGGTGTAGTTCGCGTTGTGTATTAAATAGTCATTTTGAAAACTATAAACCGAAGTCCGAATATAAAGCTTTAAGTTTATTTAAATCGTAACATCTTAATCATAGCAGTATGAGACTGAAATCTAACTAAACCGAAACTGCTTGGCAAAACGATGCGCCTAGTATATATGTAGACGATTGGAAATTGCTAAAACCTGCACAAAATAATAAGTAATTGGTTATCGATTAAAAAGACATTTTGGAAATTAGATTCTTCCAAATAGAGAACCTTAATGGCTTTTACGGAGAGATTTCCAATTAGCTTTCAATTAACTCATATGGAAAACAAAGGCTAAAGTACTTGCAGGTGTGCAAATTACTGCGGTGTTCTCAGCATCGTGGGAATCGAATTAAACAGATATAAGAATTTACAAAATAAAGTTAATTGTCTCAATGTGAAGTTAGAGTGATTACCCTTTACCTTTAGTTAAGTCAAGTTAGCAATTTCCATATACGTATTCTTAGTTTAAAATTACCATAATTATTGTGGGGGTATGGTGGCATACTTCTGCCTCCTAAATGAGAGATATTTTCTATGGATTATGTCGTCATGCGACTTATTTATGTCAACATGCAAGATAAATATGTTGATATGCAAGAGAAATATGTTGACATGCAAGATGATTATGTTGACATGCAAGATGATTATGTTGACATGCAAGATAATTATGTCGCATGTTGTCAAAATAAGTTGCATGTTGACATAAATAAGTTGCATGTTGACATAAATTAATTGCATGTTGACATAAATAAGTTGCATGTAGACATAAATAAGTAGCATATTAACATAAGTAAGTCGCATGTCGAAATATTCTAAAGAAAAACATCTCGCATGTAGGAGGCAAAAATATGCCACCATATGGGGAGAGGCCATATGGTTACAGTTTCCATGGAGCTACTGGAGACACTGACTCTCCCCGGACACCTGGTCTAACTTCGAAAGGTTATTTATTTCGTGATGCGCAACCGTTCTGATTGGAATTTTCACGATTTGGCCTTGCCTTCTCGACTTTGAGACTGAATAACTGTTAGGTACTTCTTTGATGTTTATACACATGTGAAATATGAAAGCCCTACAATTTATCATTCCAAAGTTATGGTCAAGGTTAAAATTAAACAGACAAACGGACTGACCAACAACTATTAACCCCCGGATTTCCGATTACGGGGCATAAAAAGAAATATGGTGTTTCTTGTGACTTTGAATTCTATAACTAGCGTCATAAACAACGACCAAGAACGGTTTGCGATTTTGCAGTTACATTCAGGTTGTGATATATTCGGCACAAACAGTTGACTAATTACTATGACTGACGATGATAGGTAATCATATTGCCTTATTTAGCTTTCTCATCAAGAATACCACCCGGATTCTCTTTCATGTTCCTTTCTAAATTGGATATCGTATTGTCGTATTATAGATAGTGCAGAACGGTACGTACCTAGTAGGTTGTGGATACGCTGAATGTAGAGGGACTGAATACCCCAGATATTATGTCTGTGACTACGCCGCTGGGTAAGTCATCATTTTTGGAAGTATTTGTATTTATATTCATTAGGCTGTTACAGATATGTATTAAGCATTTGCGGAATGCAGATTTATTTCCCATTTGAAACGGTATCTGACGTAAAACCATTATGACGTCATGAAACTGATATGGTAACGACGAATCTTTACCGTCCTTTCCCAAAGCTTAAGGACCATTTCCATAGATTTTGATGACGTGATAATTACTCTACATCAGATACCGTCCCAAACAGGAAGTAACTATGGTTTTAGAAAATAGGGAATATACATGTACTGTTTTTATTTATGTTTATTCACTCGAAATCACATTGAATAGTCGAAATGAAACACAATCTTTAAAAAAGTGTTAGGGCATTTGTTGTATGTCTAATTGTCAACTGATGTTTGTTGAAGTTGTTTAATTTGATGTATGATGTGTGTTGCATCCTGAGGCAGTGTTCTACTGTTTATTGTCCCCTTTTTTTGTTGTATCTCTTATTGTCCCCTGTTGTTTGTTGTATGTCTTATTGTCCCTGTTCTTTGTTGAATATCTTTTATTGTCCCTGTTGTTTGAAGTTATTTGTTGTATGTCTTATCGTCCCCTGTTGTTTATTGTATGTCTTATTGTCCTCCGTTGTTTGTTGTATGTCTTATTGTCCCCCGTTATTTGTTGTATATCTTATTGTCCCCGTTTTTTTTTTGTCGTATTGTCCCCTGTTGTTTGTTGTATGTCTTATTGTCCCCTGTTATTTTTGTATGTCTTATCGTCCCCCGTTGTTTCTTGTTTACTTATTGTCCCCGTTGTTTGTTGAATATCTTATTGTCCCCTGTTGTTTCTTGTATTCTTATATTCCCCTCTTGTTTCTTGTATGTCTTGTTGTCCCCCATTGTTTGTTGTAATCTTATTGTCCCCTGTTGTTTGTTGTATTTTTCCCCTTTTGTTCGTTGTATGTCTTATTGCCCCGGTGGTTTATTGTATATCTTATTGTCCCCCGTTGGTTCTTATATTCTTATTGTCCCCTGTATTATGTGTGTTGTATCCTGTAAGCATGTACTGCTGTTTGTTGAATTTGCTTGTTATATGTTTCCCCCTGTTGTTTGTTGTATATCTTATTGTCACCTATTGTTTGTTGTATATCTTATGGTCCCCAGTTGTCTGTTGTATATTTTATTGTCCCCTGTTGTATCGTCCCCTGTTGTTTGTTTATAATTTTATTGTCCTTCGTTGTTTATTGTATGTTTTATTGTCCCCTGTTGTTTGTTGTATTTCTTAATTTCCCCCATTGTTAGCTGTACGTTTTTATCCTCTCTTGTTGTTTAATTTGATGTATTATGTGTGTTGTATCCTGTTTGTCTGTTCTGCTGTTTGTTGTAAATGTCATTGTCCCCTGTTGTTTGTTTGATTTCTTATGGTCCCCTGTTGTTTGTTGTATGTCTGATTGTCCCCTGTTGTTTGTTCTATGTCTTATTGTCCCCCGTTGTTTGTTGTATTTTCATTGTCCCCTGTTGTTTGTTGTATGTCTTATTGTCCCCTGTTGTTTGTTGTATGTCTTATTGTCTCCTGTTGTTTGTTGAATGTCTTATCGTCTTCTGTTGTTTGTTGTATGTCTTATTGTTCCCTGTTGTTTCTTGTATGTCTTATCGTCCCATCATGTCTGTTGTATATCTTATTGTCCCCCGATGTTTGTTGTATTCTTATTGTCCCCTGTTGTTTGTTGTATGTTTTTTATGTCCTCTGTTATTTGTTGAATGTCTTATCGTCCCCTGTTGTTTGTTGTATGTCTTATTGTTCTCTGTTGTTTCTTGTATGTCTTATCGTCCCATGATGTTTGTTGTATATTTTATTGTCCCTCTGTGCTTGTTGTATGTTATTTTGTTCCCTTGATTTTGTTTGTATGTCTTATTGTTCCCCGTTGTTTTTTCTGTTTTTTTATCCCCTATTGTTAGTTGTATGTATTCATCGTCTCTTGTTGTTTGTTGAAGTTGTTTAATTTGATGTATGATGTGTGTTGTATCCTGTTGGTGTGTTCTGCTGTTTTGTGAAGTTATTTGTTGTATGTTTTATTGTCCTCTGTTGATCGTTTAATGTCTTATGATCCCATGTTGTTTGTTGTATATCTTATTGTCCCCTGTTGTATGCTGTAGTTTTTATTATCCCCTGTTGTTTGTTATATTTCTTGTAGTCCCTTGTTTTTTGCAGTATGTCTTATTGTCCCCGTTGTATCGTTTCTTGTATCTCTTATTGTCCTCAGTTGTTTGTTGTAATATTGTTGTCCCCTTTTGTTTGTTGTATGTTTTAACGTCCCCTGTTGTTCGTTTTATGTCTTATTGCCCCTTTAGTGTATTGTATATCTTATTGTCCCCCGTTGGTTCTCATATTATTATTGCCCCCTGTATGATGTGTGTTGTATCCTGTGGGCATGTACTGCTGTTTGTTGAATTTGTTTGTTGTATGTCTTATTGTCCCATGTTGTTTGTTGTATGTTTTTATGCCCCCTGTTGTTCGTTTTGTCTTATTGCCCTGTGGTGTATTGTATATCTTATTGTCACCTGTTGTTTTTTGTATACCTTATGGTCGCCTGTTGTCTGTTGAACATTTTATTGTCCCCTGTTGTTTGTTGTATGTCTTATTGTCCCAATGTTGTTTGCTGTATGTCTTATTGTCCCCTGTTGTTTGTTGTATCTGTTATTGTCCCCTGTTGTTTTTTGTATCTCTTATTGCCCCCCGTTGTTTGTTGTAATCTTATTGTCCCCTGTTGTTTTTTGTATGTTTTTATGTTCCCTGTTGTTCGTTTTGTCTTATTGCCCCTGTGGTGTATTGTATATCATATCGTCACCCGTTGTTTGTTGTATGTCTTATTGTCCCTTGTTGTTCCTTGTATGTCTTATTGTTCCCCGTTGGTTCTTATATTCTTATTGAATTTGCTTGTTGTATGTTTTCCCCCTTACTGTCTTATTGCCCCCTGTTGTTTGTTGTATGTCTTGTTGTCCCCTGTTGTTTGTTGTTTATCTTATTGTCACCTGTTGTTTGCTGTATGTCTTATGGTCCCCTGTTGTCTGTTGTATATTTAATTGTCCCCTGTTGTTTGTTGTATGACTTATCGTCCCATGTTGTTTGTTGTATATCTAATTGTCCCCCGATGTTTGTTTTATTTTCATTGTCCCCTGTTGTTTTTTGTATGTCTTATTGTCCCCTGTTGTTTGTTGTATGTCTTATTGTCCCCTGTTGTTTGTTGTATGTCTTATTGTCCCCTGTTGTTTGTTGAATGTCTTATTGTCCCCTGTTGTTTGTTGTATGTCTTATCGTCTTCTGTTGTTTGTTGTATGTCTTATTGTTCCCTGTTGATTCTTGTATGTCTTATCGTCCAATGATGTTTGTTGTATATCTTATTGTCGCCCGTTGTTTGTTGTATTCTTATTGTCCCCTGTTGTTTGTTGTATGTTTTTTTTGGTCCCCTGTTGTTGTTGAATGTCTCATCGTCCTCTTTTTTTTGTTGTATCTCTTATTGTTCTCTGTTGTTTCTTGTATGTCTTATCGTCCCATGATGTTTGTTGTATATCTTATTGTCCCTCTTTGCTTGTTGTATGTTTTTTATCCCCTGATTTTTTTGTATGTCTTATTGTCCCCCGTTGTTTTTTGTATGTCTTATTATCCCCTATTGTTAGTTGTATGTATTTATCGTCTCTTGTTGTTTGTTGAAGTTGTTTAATTTGATGTATGATGTGTGTTCTGCTGTTTTGTGAAGTTGTTTGTTGTATGTTTTATTGTTCTCTGTTGATTATTAAATTTCTTATGATCCCCTGTTGTTTGTTGTATATCTTATTGTCCCCTGTTATATATAGTATATCTGATTGTCTCCTGTTTTTGTTGTATGTCTTATTGTCCCCTGTTGTTTGCAGTATGTCTTATTGTCCCCTGTTGTTTGCAGTATGTCTTACAGATAAGGAATAGTTAATCTTAACAACTCTCACGTTAGTCCTCATTCATTATTTATATGTATTCTTAGTTCACGATTTTTATCGTTTAATTAACCTTAGTTATTGATTTGCTCACGATATTACCAAATAGTCCTTATTCATTTGTATCAATACTGTTTGAAAAACGTACAATGGTTAGCGCTTATCTCATTCACGTTTGTATTCAATTTTTGTTATTCATAGCGATAGTATTAAATTATCTGTATTCATTGTATCGTGATAAATGAGTAGCGCTAATTATCCATTCTATCGGGAGCGTAAGCGGAAAAAAAATTCTATCGTGAGCGCATGCAGAATTAACCGTTAGCGTATGCATAATAAACATTACTATGGAGAATAACGTGAATGAATTAATATTACGACTCATAATTTGCAAAACGAATAAATCTTACTCAGAATCCGAGTTTTGTTTATAATCTTATGAAATTTGTACATTTTTATCGGGTTTATCGGATATTTTTTTATTTGCATTTTTAAAGTTTTATACGTACTTTATATTAATCTGAATTCATACAACGATAATATACACGTAATACACATGTATTTCTCTACCAAAGTGGTATGACCGGGCGGAGATAATTCAATCAAGCAAATTAGACCAGTCGATAAAAAAAAATAGTTTACACACTGTAACATAGAGTATGAAATGCCTGTATAATTATAAGACCTGTAATTTTGACATCTTGTATCACCTGCCTATAATGAACTCTTCCGATGACCAGGTAAAACTATGCTTCGCCCTGCCACAACAATACCTGTGTTATTTCAACAATTACCTGTCATGTGGCACGAGCTGTTTATCGTGTGTATCCTACGTGACAAATCGCCTTATTTTATTTTCAATGCCGAAAACAGTTTAATTTTCCTTTATTCTAATATGGTACAACAAGCTGCTGTAAATATGAATTTTCTTTCTCGGCGCTTTCCCTTTTCTCTAATTCTTTATATTGATGGTTTTGATTAATTTAATTTTCACATGTCTAATTCAGTAATTTTGTCTTCCGTTTATGTTAATATACATTTCTTTTTTTTATTTTAATGCAAGATGTAATCAAAGTTACATGGTGGACAATCTCGCAATGCAGAACTTTCGGTTTTTCTCTAATTTCATGTACTATTATAATAGATTATTTAGTTAATTTCTTCCTCCCGACATTTGTTCGTGCTGAGTGATTGACTATCTATTTATCTTTTGATTTAAATAACCCCTTGTCATCATTGTATTTTTTTTCAAAGTCTTTTTAACTCCATACACTACAGAGTACCCCGCCCTTTCTCCCACCATCACCGCTATACCCCGTGAGAATAGTAAGATAGACACGTTAATAATGGAAATAATACATCAGACACAGAATATATTTGTACAAAAGTATCGGACTATAGAAACGCATGTATCTCCGCTTCTTTCAGATAATGAAATCCCTCATAATTCACAAGTATTTATCACCATGGCCCGCCTCTGGATCCACAAGCTTTTCAGTTTTAACAGCCAAAGAAATTGTAAGAGTTTTGAATCATGATTGCTCAATTTTCTTCCGTAATACCTGGAAAAAATCGAGAACATCCCATTTAGTTTCCTTTTAGTTATGGCCATGGCTTCTAAAAAAAACCCATCCTTTCCCTCCTTCAACAAATATGTACATATAGATCCGCCTGTATTACGGAATACCTTAACAACATTTTGATTTTTTTCACTATTTAATCGTATAGGGCCAAAAAGGCAGGTTACCGCACCTTCTCCTTTCAATTCATGAAAATAATGGTGAGAAAAAGTGTTTGAACAAACTCAGGATCATTAGTCGCTTCGCATTTTTTTTTATATATATGTATATACTAGTATTTACACAACTAGCCCAAAAAATCTGACTCAGATAAAGAGTTGTTATTTTCTGTGATTTAATAAATGTTACTTTCTTGGTGTCTTTCAATGGCCTCATAGAATTCTCAAATTGAGTGATATATACATCTTTTACATGTACGCATGAAAACCTTTCATTATTTTTTTGTCACCAAGATAATCTTTCGTTTTAACATCACAAGATCAAACAAACGTGTTCAACAATGGTCTTAGAATTCATAAATTTCGCACAATTATCCTAGGCTGACTTCAGACAACCTAGTCCTCCCACAAGTCCTCCTACCCCCTCTGATTCGGCGCTTCGCGCCTTGACCATAATCCTCCCGGAGAATATACCCTCCTCAGACAAGAAACGACAGCAATTCAGTCTACTGTAATCAAATTTAAATAATTAAATATGCATTTTTGCCTGAATTATTTCAAACATACATGTATTTTTTTTTAATTCTCTTTCATCGTCTTTTGTGATGTGTGTATAACTTCACTAGATTTTTAAATATATTTTTTTTCTAATTTGACAACGTATAGACTTACAATATACATATACTACCCTCAGTGGCTGATCGATTTGATTTAATTACACAGCGAGAGTTTTGGCATTAGACGAAATATAAATTCATTTTCAGAAGAATTATTTCACATTTTTATTTTAAAAAATCATATACTTCCCTTATTTAAACTAAAATGGACTGATTTGTTAAGAAATCCCCAAATCATGTATTTGAGGATGATGAAAGAACGTTTTCAAAGAAAAAAATCCAGTGTAAAGCAAAAATTTATGTAGCCCCCATTCCGATCCCCTTTCCGATCTGGGGCTCGGATTGGGTTTCATATTTATTCTTCATGAATTAGCTGCATCTTTTCAGAATTTGCTACACCTCCTTGAACCTTTGTATTTTTGTTGGTTTCAATATAGAATTTCTTACATGTATTTATTTATCTTTCTTTTGTTCAGGTAAACCTTCGGTTGGGGGGGGGGGGGGATCGGGCACTTTGACATAAACAGAAAACAGGATCATATTCAAGTGAATAAGGAGGTAGTGGGATGAAAGGGGACCTACAGTTCTCTCTTACGCCGTCATGTGCAATTTTTCTTTTCTATTTAGATTCTGTTTACTTGCGAATTCAAAGTTTGTTCCGCCGATGGCGGGGGGGGGGGGGGGGGGGCGAACGCAGAAACGGTAAATTGAATTTATAAAAAAAATCTTCAATCTCACATACAGATAAATTATGCACGAAAGTTCAAAGAAGGTTTATGTATGTAAAATACCTGTCCCAGTGGCACCAAATTATCAAAGTTTGTAAACAAATTAAAATTGGAAGGTTTATAGTCACACGTCTCCGTGTACAGGGGGTGTTAAAATACAGGTAAAAGAGCGGTATGAACAACATGCGAAGCATTAATTGTTTTGAACCCTTTGAAGTACCAGACCAAGGCGCACACACTTTTTTCTTTTGTATTACGGATGTCTTTGAAATTCATTTTTACTACATATTTTGATTGAACTGTTCATTTGAGACATTAGTACGTTTGTTTGAATAAAGAAAGCAAGCAAGCTTGTATGAAAATGACAACAAAAAAAAACTAATTCATGCACAGGCGAACATTTTATAAGGGAAATGTCGTTATATTCAAAAGAGTCAACCGATCGAAATTTTGTCCCCTCGCTTTCACAGGATAATTTCTGCGTCTGGAGAGAGAGAGAGAGAGAGAGAGAGAGAGAATTTACTTCCTATGTACATGTATGTATTAATAAAATACAAGTAAAAAAATTCATTACAAGGTACATCATGCATTTCAATAGACACATTTATAAAATCAAATATACATGCAATATACATGTTCGATAAATGAAAAATTGATTTCTGCCGGTTTGTTTTTACTGTGAAAATGGTACATGTGTATTTCCGATCTTGATCAAGTAAGTCGATGTTTGACGAGTTGGGACCACAAATCTTTTCTCATAATTAATTTCAGGGACAAACATGTGTTCCAGTTAATTTCTAACCGAAGTTTTGTATTGATCTCAATCATGTGCTAATTATCTATGATCTTGTAAACTATACCGTACATTTATTAACAGGGACGTATACATTGTACTTTATATATACGTCCCATGTATCAATAGATTTAAAAACAATAACATAATTTCCCTGAATGAAAATAAAAATAATCATATACACTATATCTTTACAAATATTTATAGCGATAATTCAAATAGCCATGGTAGAGCTGTACACTTGTAGATTGACGTATAAAGCTACATGTATATGTATATACATGTAGAACCGAGTGATCGCACTATGTTGATGATACAGATAATGATTGACACCTGGAACAAATTTAATCGGTCAAAGGCGGGGTTTAGAAGTATCAATTATATTGATCCCTTGATTAATAAAAAGTATCGATCTTTTAATGTTGTCATCAAATTAAGCTAGAATTGTTTTTATTTTCACATGTGCCGAGATTTTCCGTTTTTACTTCTTATAAAAGTAAAGTTTCGACCCTCTGATGGTTTTAACCCCCCCCCCCCCCTTTGGAAAAAGTATCTAGACCCCCCCCCCCCTTTTTTTTATTTAAACTAAATATATTTTGTCATTTTTATTATCTAGCAGCCATAGATAGTGTTATTAATCTCTAGCTGAAATCTTTTGTATTGACATGTCATCGGACCTTGTCGATATCTCATTTAATAATGCGGCATAATTAAGATGACCTGCCGGTATGTCTTTGATGTCACGTACCGCTCGCGACTCTAGAAGACGTCGCTATCTACAAAAGCTACCAACCATACAGAATTTTTTTTTTCAATTAATTATTTTATAAGCTAATCACTAACTTATTTAAGGAAAGCGGCAAAAAAAAAAAGAAATTAGGAACTACATGTACATGTATGCAGTGCCGGAGTCCATGAATTTAGTAAAAAAAAAAAAATACTGAGTCCATAAAAAATGAGTGATATGAGTTAAACAATAGAATTTTTTTTCTAAATATCATGATTTCCCTCTTCAGTTTCATTCTTTGTTGTTTATATGTAAACATTGATTTAAATTCATTGACAAATATATATTTTTGCTTGGAGCCGGATTAATATAAATTTAAGATTCACGATAGAAATAACAAAACGAAAATTCTAAGCGTAGCTTTTAGCTCATTCACGTTAGTCATTCTCCATACGCCAACGTTAGTGATTATTCATACACATAGCAATGCGGAATATGGTTAGAGTATGCGGAATAAAACATATGGTTAATGACAAGCGTTAACTATGAGAAATCTATCAGTAATTATTGTATGCTTACATTCACGTTAATTATTACATATCTAACCATTTATTCACCATTTTTCGCGATAGGTCCTCATTCATTTTCGTTTATTATTCATAGAATTTGTTAACATTAACTATTCCTTATCTGTATTGTCCCCTGTTGATTTCTGTATGTCTTATTCTGCGTTGTTGTTTGCTGTATATCTTATCGTCCCCTGTTGTTTATTGTGTTTCTTATCGTCCCCTGTTTTTTGTTGTATGTCTTCTTGTCTCCGGGTATTTGTTGTATGTCTTATCGTCCCTTGTTGTTTGCTGTATGTCTTATCGTCCCTTGTTGCTTGTCAACGTTGTTTAATTGGATGTTTGATGTGTGTTGTATCCTGTGGGCATGTAATGCTGTTTGTTGTATGTCTTATTGTCCCCTGTTGTTTGTTGTATGTCTTATTGTCCCCTGTTGTTTGTTTTATGTCTTCTTTTCCCCTGTTGTTTGTTGTATATCTTATTATCACCTGATGTTTCTTGTATGTCTTATTGTCCCCTGATGTTTGTTGTATGTCTTATTGTCCCCTGATGTTTGTTGTATGTCTTATTGTCCCCTGTTGTTTGTTGTTTGTCTTAATGTTCCTTATTGTTTTATTTGATGTACTATTTAAGTTGTATCCTGTGGGTGTGTTCCACTGTATTCATTGATGTTCTGGAAATGTAAACGTTTACCGAGCAGTCAAAATCTCTTTCTTTTGTTGAATATTAATTTTGTCGAAAGTACAAAAGATTGACAGATGCTCTTCATATCATTTGTAACGTCTTGGAATCGATGACGTTATTACTTCTACGCGTTTTAAAAATTAAGTGTTGTTTCACAGATATGGGATATTTTGATTGGAATAAGACCGCTTATTAATCTCTCGGTATTTTGCTTTCGAGTCCTGCAAATTGCCCTCACTCACAGGCAATATTTGCATCTTATTGTTCAAGAATACAAATAATTTCATGCACATTCTTTTACTATAATTATTCACAGAGAGAGAGACACTTGTCGAAATTTATCAATTTTCATGACGTCTTCTTAAGATCTTCCGTAACATTTTCGTGGGGACTTCTGTTACATAATTGTAGGCAATGCTCATAGAGAACTGGATGATAAAAAAACGATGGTTTTTATGCCCCCGGAATCAAAGATTCTGGGGCATATAGTTTTTGGCCTGTCCGTCTGTTTGTCTGTTTGTCTGTTAGTCTCTTTGTTTGTTAGTCTGTTTGTCTGTTTGTCCAAAAAACTTTAACATTGGGCATAACTTTTGAATGGTAAGTGATAGGGCTTTCATATTTCACATGTGTATACCTAGTGACAAGACCTTTCCATTTATACCAACATTTTTGACCTCGTGACCTTGACCGTGACCTTTGACCTTCTTTTCAAAAAGCTTTAACATTGGGCATAACTTTTGAATGGTAAGTGACAGGGCTTTGATATTTCACATGTGTATTCCTTGTGACAAGACCTTTCCATTGATACCAACATTTTGGACCCCGTGACCTTGACCTATTAACTTCTTTACAAAAATTTAAACATTGGGAATGACTTTCAAATGGTAAGTGATAGGGCTTTGGTATTTCATATGTGTATTCCTTGTCACAATATTTTTCAATTGATACCAGTGACCTTGACCTTTCACAATTGTAACAGAAAATTGTGTTGATATTAACAAAGATGCCACCGGGGTTATTCGTGTTTCACAAACACAGGCTTTATTGAATTATGGCACGAGTCAAAGAGATAACCTGACGATAGCCAAAACAACTCGTTTATTATTTCAGCATAGTAAAAAATCTGTGTAAAAGGATACTTCATACTAGTATATGACAAATGATTCCATCAATTCCATGTACTCTTTTTTTTAATTAAATCCTGACGTTAATAAATTTTTTAGATATATCTTTCATGAGGAAAATTCACAGTTCTTAAATGATTTTCCTGTTGTGTTCCTCAGACAATACAATCTTGGTATGCCGTACACATCCGGCAGGAGATGTGCTGCCTGCCAAAATGGACTTTGTGGTACCAGAGGTCAATGTGGTGAGTAGCAAAGCATTTTGTCGAAAAGAACCCCCCGCCATTAACTATCTTTAATGGAAATTATTCTATTAATGAAAAATTAGAATGGCATCCCTTTTCGGGATTAATTAATGAAAAATTATTCAGATACAACTGGAAATGTAAAAGGTGACTCATATTTGTAAACAGATCGTTCACTTATATCTGCCACTATTTAAGGAATCTTTGCAATTTTTTTTTTTTTTTTTGGTTGATCGATGTATCAACTCCAAAATATTAAGGGAAAACTGCATTAGGCGCATAAGATGCACAAAAATATTACATTGATTACTTATCATTTCATTTAGTTGCTTTTCAACGTTTATATGCAGCTTTGAAATAGTGTTGCTAACGACGTTGCTTATGACGTTGCTAAGCGCCTATTTTCGTTGTATTTTAATACAGGTATCAGCAACATTTCTCAACCAGTCAGAATCGTCGTTTCTTTAAGTTGATAATAACATTGGAAATATATTGTTAACATATGAACTGCTATTTCCTTACATGCAAGTATATAGAGCTTTTGCTTTGCATTTCCCATTGACGGCAACTGCGATTAGGATATGTCGTCATGCGAAATGTGGTGGAAACCACATGTGTACATAAACATCAGGATTGTATTTCTGTTTTTGCTAGCATCGATGTATTTAGGCAGTTGGTCTTGAATAAATTCATTGTGCATAACTCGTGCTACACAGAAAATATTCTATGACTGCTGCCTGCATACAATTTTGTAAATCAATACAAAGCAAGCACTAAGAATAATCCTTAGATGTTCTATCCAGCACAAGTGACCATTTTGCGTCACATGACATTCGTTCCAGCCAGAAGGATGCACGATGACATCTCTTTGTTAATGTCCTTGTTTCGTTGATACATTTTCAGATTGTCATGGAAGGATTTGTATGAATGGAGGAAAATTGAATCCAAGTACTTGTCAATGTACCTGTATCAAACCATACACCGGACCTACATGCGAAGACTGCAAGTTGAAATTCATTCTATAGAACACAAAATTTAGATATCAAGATCGAGATCGATACAACATCAATAAACAACATATTGAATATTGAAATATGCAACAACACCCGTAAGAAACGGTCTTAATATACTTAAGAGGCATATTTTGAGACATATTCATTAATGAAAAAAGAACATCCTTACACGAACCGTGAACTACAAATTTAGCTAATTGAATACCAGGTGCTACATCACAAATAGGATAAAGAAGATCCAGAAGACAGTCTTAACAACACTCTTAATAGAGCACAAAATTGAGCATCGAGGGACCCCTAGCAAGCTAGAGGTGGGACCGGGTGCTCTGGAGGAGTAAGCATCACCTGTTAGGCTAGCTGCACCCGCAGTAGATGTTCACGCACGAAAATGACAACACTATCTATAAAACATGCCCGTCGCAGGTAATGTCTATTTAAAAAGTGCTATTTCGACCATGTCAGGGAAAAATTTTAAAACACTTACTGTCAGACCCCTCGCATGGACTTTTTTTGCGAGCTCCACACGACAAAGGGTATAAGTTTGATACAAATGAGATAAAGAAGTCACAAGTCACCTGGCAACTATTCATAGCATGCAAACAATGTATTGTATCAAACGAGGTGGTGCAGCGCCATTCCAGCAATAAAAGCCCAATGCTTACTACCAAAATACCTTTCAGGTATTGCCTTTTATGAATTCAAGTTTGCATTTTTCTATCTTATATTTTTGGAATAAAAGACTATTTCTATCTAAAAAATGACCAGAACAGCATTAAACTTCCAGCATTGTCATACATTTAAGATAGGCGTGGACAGAGTGGACAAAGTGCCTAATTCGATCTTGGAGGACAACCAGCTATCAGACTAATATAACGCGACCCCAGCACATAGCATTGTAATCCCTGCCTGCGTCATGCATTTTATACCACCGCTCTAGTCCGATATCATGTTCAAACCTATATATATGACTACCGAGGTGAAGTTACTCGTAGTTTATAGCTATCAAGGAAGACTTCATCGATTACGTTCTCACAATTTTGTAGTCTTTAAACAGAAATCTTTATTTAAAATGATGAAATAAATACTACATTATTTTTCAATAAAAATGAAAAGATTAAATTTTTGGCAATCCGTAAAAGGTTTTTATACAATTTTAACTTTTTGACGCCACGATGTCGTTGCGTAATTGTGATGCCGCTGGATTGCAAATCGCAAGGTCGCGAGTCCGATCCTGTTGAAGATAGGTTTTTGAAAATTTTCAAGCAATTTATGTCGCCTAAATTGTTGACTCAATGAGAGGTACCATGATATCAATAGGCAATAGGCATTGTTTCAATATATATTGTATATGACTGTGTGGAATTTTGAAAAACGTACCGTTTTGAAAGAGTTGTCATAATGTACAGTGCAATTAACATGTGATATTGGAAAGAGTAGATAAATTCTGTATCATTTCGTAACTGACATATAAATTATAATTTTCAAATTAGATTTTGATATTTAGTTTAACATGTTTAAGTGCGTGCCGCCGGCCTACGAAAAATAAAAAACCAGGGAGACTTCAGTGAAAATTCTATATCATTATTTTATTTTTCTTTCAAATTATTAAGACATGTGATGAAAATGCATAATTATGTACAATTTATTCATAATTGAAAATGTTTCGTTTCGTTTCGATTTGTTTCGTTTCGTTTCGTTTTTGTTTCGTTTCGAACTTTACAGGGACCCATGAAAATCTACATCGAGACAATTACCGAATTTGACAGGTTTCCATGGAACTGTTGCGACGGGTGTTGCATGCAATCAGGAGACACTGACTTTCCCAGGGCACCTGGTCTCACTTCGGACTATTGTTCATTCCGGGGTTCGCAACCGTTCGGATTGGAATTCTCACGATTTTATCTTGCCTTTTCGACTTTGAGACTGAATAACTGTTAGGTACTTCTTTGATGTTTATTATTCGCATAGTTTCGACATTAGACTAGATACTTTAAGACTCTTTTATGGTCTTCTATGAAAGGTACATAGCTTCCGATCAAGGATTTTCAAAATCATGTAAAATTGAAAAATTTTGAGACCTCGAGGATACAAACGATGTATCTTTCATAGAAAGACATTAAAGAGTATTTTTCTCTTATATCTAAGGGCCAAAGTCAAATTTGAAAGAAAGAAATGAAATTTGAAAAATATCAAGTTGACCATATCGCAAAAATTTTGCGAATATCCAATTAATTGTCCCCGAAAATTGTTTATTCTATAAAAGAAACTACGAATATTTGGCTTTAAAAATATAACACAATAATACGTAGAAAACGATCATAAAATCGATGTTTTATTGCTATGTCGCCGCAAGCTGGTTTGCTTTAGGGGCTGAAATCATGACGTCGTCATAATGACGTAAACAATCTAAACAATTTAAACAATAGCGTCATGTGATATGTGATACAGTTGTCACGTTATATGTGATACAGGGGTAGCATACATAGCTGTATTTCATAGGCCTATTTTGTAACACATACAGAACCTGGGTATTAAAGATAATATTTATATTTGTAAATTCTCCGTCATGAAATGCGAACTTCTTCTCGGTCTAAGGGGTTATCTCCTTGAACACACATATCTGCCCTTTTCTGGTTCTTTTGAATGAATATTAGGTCATATTTGAAATTTTTCTCTTCAAATAATCATTATTTGGATTTCACCTATTTCGGTTTCGCTTCAGTAATGAAATTTGATATAACTTGAAGTAATACGAATAAAGTACACTAATATTTGAACACAAGAGTACATATTTCAATATTGATTAAAATATGCATTATGTATGAGAGAAGTAAGTTTTGATTTAGCTTTGACATAATTATTTATTGGAGATTTAATCATTTATACATTGTAGTAGATTGTCCGGAAGAGGACGGATGGTATTGTGGAAAGGACTATCCACCAAGCTACTGTAAAAAGTTTACAAATGTACCAGGAGATTGCCCGTACATGTGTGGTCTCTGTAAAAGTATGCATTTATCAAGATTTCAACTTTTGTTTACCTTTGTAATCATACAGAATAAAATTCAAAGTATTTTCCCCATGCAAACAGTTTTTTTTTTCGAAATGCATGTGTATAATGTTCATGGAGGTCGAACTAAAACCTCCTTCTCATCTCATTCCCATATTTTCAAGCTTTATTGGATTTTCATACAATTTCAAATGTCCTTTTGATGACTAACTATAAATTATTAATATCAAACAAAGCTTTTATCTTTTACAGGATAACTTGAATTGTACATGTCATATTGTCCCCCAACGTGTGTTCACATTTACATCGTATAAACGTTAGATTTTCGTTTCGAATCTTGTAGATTTAATTTCCGTCTCAGTGATAAATATTGTATTATGTAACAGTAACGCACGATTGAATACATAGAAAAAAAATCAGCTGTTCATTTTCATGATAAATTGATAATATTTATGTTCATTACAGGATCAGGTGGTGGCAGCGGTGGTCAGTTTTTCATTTTCATGATAAATTGATGATATTTATGTTCATTACAGGATCAGGTGGTGGCAGCGGTGGGAAGCCAGGTGGTGGCAGTGCTGGGAAGCCAGGTGGATCATACGGTTCCATCTTTGTCTCAGAACAAGGCTGCAAATATAAGGGAAAACGATCATCACCTCGTAAGTAAATAGTGTCATAGAAGTACATATTTACAAACGTGAAGATTCTGACTTCAGTAACACATTTATAACAAATCTAATGAAGGGGTCTAAAAAAAGACTCGATTGCAATGCCCATTGTAAAATATCGATACACCGCTATGTGAAAACATAAAGTAGACAAGCACAAAAGGAGACATCAAGAGACGCAAATGTGACAAGGAACAGCAAATACGAGATCAAAACACAAAAAAGTATGTCCATTCTTATAAGTAGTAACCTTTATCTTCACCAGACTAGTGTTATAGAGCGATACGTTCATATTTTCCTCAATCATAATCAAACAAAAACAAATGTAAGATGAATAATCTATCATCCAAGAGAAAAAAGCTTAAGGCATCATAAGAAAGAGACATATTTAATACGATATTCAGAGTATGACACTATTTTAAATATCATTGAGCCATTTTTTGTATTTGGAAGATTTCATTTGGATAAAAATCTTACAAATGTACGTTTTATTGTAACAGAGGAATGCCGGAATTATGGTGACAAGGGCAAAGACACCAAAGACTGTGATAACAGGAATGGACAATTCAAATGTAGTGATTGTGAACGGTATTCCAACGTCAAGAAGGATTATTGTCCAGTCATGTGTGGACTTTGTGATCGTGAGTGTTTTATTTTATATTTCATAAAATTAAATCATGGAAGAGATCTCCACCGAAACAACCGTTCACTGACCACAGCGGACAACACACACAAGAAACAACAAACATCAGACTAAACAACTTCAACACATATTAGGGGACAATTTCTTTAAAATTCATGTGAAGTATCTCAGGTGACATTTATATGAATTTCACATGAAGTTTCGTGTGAAATTTACATGATGCTCATTTCATATGAATTTCATGTGACGCATGTGGTTTTAGAATGAAAAGGTCAAAGGTCAAGGTCGACACCACAATAAAATTTTTAATTTTAACTTACTTTTGAAAAAAAAATACTTTAAACTTGAATGGTCGTCTTTGGCCCTAATTCTACGACCTTCATCTTGAAGTTTATCAAGACTTAATGAAGAATGTTTATTGATTGATCATGATCAAAGTCATACTTTCCAGAAAATTCATGAATGACAAGCTTCCTATACTTGAAGTCTTTCTTTTTATGTGCGCCTATATAATTGTGTGCATTCTATTAGTGTCCAAAATTCTAATTTGCAGTAATAGCATCTATAGTCCAAATATTTGAAAGTTTAACGAAATCCTTCATTACGTCAAACCATTTCTTCAGTACCCTACTCTAAACAAGTAATTAAAAATCAATTGGCAGTTGGCCTAACTGTTCAAGCACCACTGTTGAGGAGTTTTTACATGTATGAAGAGAGGCAGTCATGACTGGTGCTTTCAAATTTTTCCATTGATAAGTTGAAAAAAAAACCAATTATGGCATCCTTTTTGTTTTTATATATTAACTGTCTAAAAGGAACTTGTTGAAAATCCAGCGGGCAAAACAACGTAACAGAAGGTTAAAGCTATAATTTTTAAATCTTAAATGAATTGTGAATCGTTCTGATTAAGTCTACTACAATGCATTATCCATTTAGCATGCCTAGTTTCTCTTGAAGAAAAATACTGCTAAATATTTGTTAGTATATGCCGCTTTATTGTTCGCTTTATTCTTTTCCGCGCGCCGCTTTATTCAACTATTTTTTTCAAAGTCTGAAAACGCTTAAATTGCGAAGTAAATATAGACAAAAACATTTTCCTTTTATATTAACACAATTAAACTTATTCATTACAATGAATAGGGACCTTTCCCTGGTAAGAAAATGTCGAATTATTACATTGTTATTCCAGTCATTGAAGTGTTTTGAAGACTTAGTCCTTACGATGATTAAATGATCTCGAAGTAAGGTATCGTATGAAGTATCAACAACCATGGCTGATAATAAGTGATTAAATTACAACAGATTATTTCTTCAAAACTAAGAAAATTGATAATTTTCTCATCATATTGTTTAGAAAATAATTTATCGAATGACTAAAGCGCTTTATCAAACCAATGCGCTTTATGTGAATTACCATCGTTGTGACGAGAACAGTGTGTACCCGGCGTTCACTTTGGATGGTCATCCTCTATGCAATAGCAAATAGTTTGATTTGGATATCGATTGCGCATATTAGATTGTCAAGATTACATGCTCACATTAAATAATCAAACTCATTACATGTACATTCCTCTCTTATGTCGTGTTATAGTTCCCAACCTGAAATTAACTGTAAGCTTCTCGTCATTGTGGACGGCTTTTCCTTTCTGTGTAACTGTTTCAGTTTTCTGTTATTTTAATGGCAAAAGACATAGAAAGCAATGTATCTGTCTATATATTAAGCTTTGAAATTAAATACGGTTTCACCGAAAAAAAAGAAACGTCCAATGACATTACAAATTAACTATCTTGATTAAAAGCAATGTAAATGTAAGTACTTGGATCTCACTTAGATCTCACCTAGACTTATATCTCACCTTTATGTTCCATAAATATTTGAACTTATGCAAAATAATCTGAAAAACGATTTCTTACGGAAACTCCCTTCAACTTCCGAATTTTCGATTGATGCATTTTCATCGTTTTCTTTCTTTCAGCTCCATGCAATGGAAAAAAGTGTCAAAATGGCGGCGATTTGGACGTAGATACATGCTCTTGTAAATGCAAAATACAATTCTCTGGAACCTACTGTGAAAATAGTAAGTACTTTTCCGGTACAAATAGCTGACATTGCGAACTTCATAATTCGATGTTTTACATAATATCATTGAAATTTCTAAAACGTGGGTCCTGTAGCATCATATGCCACCCATCCTGCTACATCTTTCGGTACATTTTTTGACATAATAATTTTCACTCTCTTTGGCCATATTACATTGTTTTGATTGAGGATCACTGACGAGTGTTGAGTACCCGAAACGTGCATGTCTGGTCCATGCTGCAAATTTATCCGTTTATAAATGATGCTATTGAATTTGAAGACGTTTAACATTTACATTACTAGTTGATTCCCCATGTTACACGCCTATAAGGCCACTAGAATTATATTCCAATAAGTCGGGTTGCTATTGTGACGTCACGTTCAAGTTTTGCATGTAGGGAGGATTTACAAACATTAAAATATATTTGACGCTGTTAAAGGCAAAATGTGCGATATGCTTGCAAATACAAATGACCGATAATTACACGGCTCCCAACTCTATTGTCATTTAAATGACTTTGAAAATAACTATTTAAATATTCAAGCTATAGATAATTCATTACTACATTGAGGACTCGCGAATTTCACGCTTCCGGGTTTTTCGTTGCGGTTCGTTTGCCCCGCTTCGATAAATAACTGAGTGGTTATATATATATATATCCGTTATCCATTTAACGTACCCACATGACTTCAAGTAAAACATTTCTCAAGTTTTGCAGGAAACGTATAAATAGTTCTATATTATCGCCCCCACCCCTGATGATGGATTCAATGGCGAAGAGGGGATTGCACGTGGCGCATCCCCTCTTAAATCCATATAAGTCATTTATATGAATGCTATGATAAAGGTCCTCAAATTGAATTTTCTTCTATCCATCTATGAAAACGTTTCAACCTAAAGAAATGTCATTTTGAACTGAAGTGGCCCTAAGTTTGAATTAATTTCAAAATATGTTGGAGAAATCCCGGATCGGCATGCATCCCCTTTTTTCTGTTCATCTCATACCATCATGATACTAGATATATATCAATATAATTTAGATAGATTCTGACCATTTTAATAGGTACTTGTGAAATCACGGGAACTACCCGGTAAATGGTCAATTCGTATTTCTCTCTCACTCGTGCAAAGTATTGAAAACTGCCAAAATGAGTATAAGATGCCTTTCCAAGTATTTCATATGAACGTACCTAGAACAGAAAAAATATTTTCATTGATGGAGGTTGCTCCACAGTAGTTGGCGGATCTAAAAGGATGGGAGGGGGACCCAACCCCAACCCCTTTCCATCGAAATGTGTTGATATATTACACTACTAATGTTTATGCATTTATCTTCAGTCAAGTAGCTATAGTACTTTGAAGTGCAACCTCTTTCAGTCAAGGGTTGGGTCGCTTTGCGGCCCATAATTGGTACAGGGAGAAGCCCTTGTGGGGATTCAAGGGACAAAGCCTCAGAATCTAATAGATTTTACACAATTTATGGGGCAGTGTTCTACGTTGAAATGACCCGTTGTATACTTTCTTTTTGTGAAACGATGTGGAAGCATCTGCGATCTTGCGTACGCTTGAATTCCTCTTTTGTACATGTGATGATGTACCAATTATTATTCTAAACATCGAATGAAACTAGCTGTATGGGACTCTTATGTTTTTTGAGGTTTTTGTTTTTGTTTTTGTTTTTACTGCTTTTGTGGACGGACGGAAGGACAAACGGACTAAGTGATTTCTATATACCACCTAAATTTTGTTTGCAGGGGGTGTAAAAAATTGCCTACAAGTGCCCTTTTCTCATCAATTAAGTGAGTGGAGACAAACATGTTTTATTTTCTTTGGGGGGGGGGGGGTGAAACTGTATAAAGTACAGTGCAATACTGTATGTGTTCATGTATCTTGTAGTTTAATGAATGTATAAATACATTGTACCTGTATTACATGTATTGCATGTATTACACACACCAAAATCTCAAAAACAGACTTGCCAATATTATTCGCAACACCTATCTTTCAAAAAATGGTAATAGGAGATACAAATACATCGTCATAGGGTGTGAGAATACTTATCTTGTGAAGGAACACTCTGATTCACACAAAGAGTTACCTAAGACGATATCATCCGGATGCTTGAGTTTTTGGTTGACAACATTTTGGTGGTGTTTGGAGGTACCGTATTCCAGCAGATAGTCGGAATCCCCACGGGTACCAATTACACCCAACTGTTTGTGGATTTATTTTTATATTCTTACGAAGCTGACTTCATCCAGACCTTGTTCTCGACTGGGCGAAAGCACCTTGCATCTCAGTTCAGTTTTACCTTCAGATACATGTACATCGATGAGGTGTTGTCCATCAATAATCCGGAATCTAAGGACCATCATAAGGGTTATATCACACAACGGCTGAAATCATCATAGCGGAAGTTCTTCGGTCGCTACGGGGATGATATAAAAGCATATCGGATCACCTTTCCAGAATGATCAGTGACATTCTACATTGTGATTGAATGGCTGTCGTCATCACCAAACAAGACATACTTACCTGATAAGTACATCAAAATGTACATCGAGAAAATCACCGAATTTGAAGCTAGGTTTCCATGGATCTGTTGTAACGAGTGTTGCATGCAATCAGGAGACGCTGACTCTCCCCGGGCAACTGGTCTCACTTCGGAATGTTGTTCATTCCGGGGTTTGCAACCGTTTCGATGGGAATTCTCACGATTCTGCCTCGCCTTCTTGACTTTAAGACTGAATAACTGTTAGGTACTTCTTTGATGTTTATGTTTCTCACGATTCTGCCTCGCCTTCTTGACTTTAAGACTGAATAACTGTTAGGTACTTCTTTGATGTTTATGTAATAGATTTACGAATTTATTTATTTACTATAAATTAATACACCAGTGTGTTCTCAAACTTACCTTTACCTGTTAGAGGTTGCAATACATTTTCATCTATCTTTCTCACTAGTCTTTTATATTCTAATGATGATGAATTTCTGTATATTATAACGCACTTTTCATTTACTGTTCTAGATCACAGATTCACACTGACTATACTACATAGAATATAATTGTGCTTACATGGATGCACTTGAACAACTTTCTACTTTCTTTTTCACATGTGACTTTTTTTCATGTCATGGTGGCCAACATCGTAGTTCAATTGTAATACATATGGTTATTCTATTATTTCCACCACTTGAAAAAAAAGTAGGGTAGAATTCCAATATTCTGATGCACTTTATTTCATCGGAACCAATACAAGACATGCACATTAAGAAGTTTTCCAACTGGTGTATTCCATCTTTCTATACTAGTTCTTTTTCAATCTCTTTACATGCAACTCCGTTTGATCCTTTAAATTCGTAACCTCTAATTAATTATAAGTTATGTTCCTGTAAAGAATAATAAAACATCTAGATACTTAGAAATTCATTCTCTTTAGATATGATTTTAAAACGCGTTCATTACTAGAGTTGTTCTTAGCTCACCTGAGCCAAAGGCTCTAGTGAGCTATTGTCATAGCGATCCGTCCGGCGTCCGTCGTCCGTCGTGTGTCGTGTGTCGTGTGTCGTCTGTCTGTCGTAAACTTTTCACATTTTCAACTTCTTCTCAAGAATGGCTTAAGGGATTTTGATGAAACTTGGTAGGTATAAAGTACTAATGATCCCCTACAAGTGTTGTTGTTTTTCGTCCGGATCCCTCAACAGGTGGCGCCACCACAGGCAAAAGTAGGTCACGGGGGGTACCCTCCCTTGACAAACTTCTTCTTCAGAACGGAAGCACGTATCGACAAACCGAAAGCATCAGGATGATCTACAGAGATGTCTTTAGAAGTGTTGTTATTTTTGGTTCCACTCCGAAGTCAAATTTTTGACGCTTTTTTGACGTCTCTTCGGACTTAGTCAGAAATGCAAATTTTTGCACTATTTCTTTAAATAACTCAATAAGTGTATGATTTTACACACTCATTTACTGCATATTTATCATATATAACTTACTTAATGCTTTGATATGTATTTTATGCTTAAATTTTATTTTTTTAATTTTTTATGAATTTTTCTCTTATGTAAAAAGGAAGGGGGGGGGGTGATTTTCATACATTTTCTGCTTCTATTCTATAACCACTCATCAGATTGTCATGACATTTTGTAGGTATGAGGTACTCATGCATGGTACCCTTCAAGTGAAAGAATTTTGTCAAGATATCCACTTTTGGATTTTTAAGGAATATTTTTTAAGATTGTACGTAGGTATAATGTATGTTTTCCATGCCCAATGGACCAATGGGAAGTGGCTCCAAACCCCGGCAGGACCCCAACAATTTTTTCCCCTTATTAGCTCACCTGAGCCAAAGGCTCTAGTGAGCTATTGTCATAGCGATCCGTCCTTCGTCCGTCGTGTGTCGTGTGTCGTCTGTCTGTCGTAAACTTTTCACATTTTCAACTTCTTCTCAAGAATGGCTTAAGGGATTTTGATGAAACTTGGTAGGTATAAAGTACTAATGATCCCCTACAAGTGTTGTTGTCTTTCGTCCGGATCCCTCAACAGGTGGCGCCACCACAGGCAAAAGTAGGTCACGGGGGGTACCCTCCCTTGACAAACTTCTTCTTCAGAACGAAAGCACGTATCGACAAACCGAAAGCATCAGGATGATCTACAGAGATGTCTTTAGAAGTGTTGTTATTTTTGGTTCCACTCCGAAGTTAAATTTTTGACGCTTTTTTGACGTCTCTTCGGACTTAGTCAGAAATGCAAATTTTTGCACTATTTCTTTAAATAACTCAATAAGTGTATGATTTTACACACTCATTTACTGCATATTTATCATATATAACTTACTTAATGCTTTGATATGTATTTTATGCTTAAATTTTATTTTTTTAATTTTTTATGAATTTTTCTCTTATGTAAAAAGGAAGGGGGGGGATGATTTTCATACATTTTCTGCTTCTTTTCTATAACCACTCTTCAGATTGTCATGACATTTTGTAGGTATGAGGTACTCATGCATGGTACCCTTCAAGTGAAAGAATTTTGTCAAGATATCCACTTTTGGATTTTTAAGGAATATTTTTTAAGATTGTACATAGGTATAATGTATGTTTTCCATGCCCAATGGACCAACGGGAAGTGGCTCCAAACCCCGGCAGGACCCCAACAAATTTTTTTCCCTTATTAGCTCACCTGAGCCAAAGGCTCTAGTAAGCTATTGTCATAGCGATCCGTCCGGCGTCCGTCGTCCGTCGTGTGTCGTGTGTCGTGTGTCGTCTGTCTGTCGTAAACTTTTCACATTTTCAACTTCTTCTTAAGAATGGCTTAAGGGATTTTGATGAAACTTGGTAGGTATAAAGTACTAATGATCCCCTACAAGTGTTGTTGTTTTTCGTCCGGATCCCTCAACAGGTGGCGCCACCACAGGCAAAAGTAGGTCACGGGGGGTACCCTCCCTTGACAGACTTCTTCTTCAGAACGGAAGCACGTATCGACAAACCGAAAGCATCAGGATGATCTACAGAGATGTCTTTAGAAGTGTTGTTATTTTTGGTTCCACTCCGAAGTCAAATTTTTGACGCTTTTTTGACGTCTCTTCGGACTTAGTCAGAAATGCAAATTTTTGCACTATTTCTTTAAATAACTCAATAAGTGTATGATTTTACACACTCATTTACTGCATATTTATCATATATAACTTACTTAATGCTTTGATATGTATTTTATGCTTAAATTTTATTTTTTTAATTTTCTATGAATTTTTCTCTTATGTAAAAAGGAAGGGGGGTGATTTTCATACATTTTCTGCTTCGTTTCTATAACCACTCTTCAGATTGTCATGACATTTTGTAGGTATGAGGTACTCATGCATGGTACCCTTCAAGTGAAAGAATTTTGTCAAGATATTCACTTTTGGATTTTTAAGGAATATTTTTTAAGATTGTACATAGGTATAATGTATGTTTTCCATGCCCAATGGACCAATGGGAAGTGACTCCAAACCCCGGCAGGACCCCAACAATTTTTTTCCCTTATTAGCTCACCTGAGCCAAAGGCTCTAGTGAGCTATTGTCATAGTGATCCGTCCGGCGTCCGTCGTCCGTCGTGTGTCGTGTGTCGTGTGTCGTGTGTCGTCTGTCTGTCGTAAACTTTTCACATTTTCAACTATTTCTCAAGAATGGCTTAAGGGATTTTGATGAAACTTGGTAGGTATAAAGTACTAATGATCCCCTACAAGTATTGTTGTTTTTCGTCCGGATCCCTCAACAGGTGGCGCCACCACAGGCAAAAGTAGGTCACGGGGGGTACCCTCCCTTGACAGACTTCTTCTTCAGAACGGAAGCACGTATCGACAAACCGAAAGCATCAGGATGATCTACAGAGATGTCTTTAGAAGTGTTGGTATTTTTGGTTCCACTCCGAAGTCAAATTTTTGACGCTTTTTTGACGTCTCTTCGGACTTAGTCAGAAATGCAAATTTTTGCACTATTTCTTTAAATAACTCAATAAGTGTATGATTTTACACACTCATTTACTGCATATTTATCATATATAACTTACTTAATGCTTTGATATGTATTTTATGCTTAAATTTTATTTTTTTTAATTTTTTATGAATTTTTCTCTTATGTAAAAAGGAAGGGGGGTGATTTTCATACATTTTCTGCTTCTTTTCTATAACCACTCTTCAGATTGTCATGACATTTTGTAAGTATGAGGTACTCATGCATGGTACCCTTCAAGTGAAAGAATTTTGTCAAGATATCCACTTTTGGATTTTTAAGGAATATTTTTTAAGATTGTACATAGGTATAATGTATGTTTTCTTACCAAAAATAGGAGAAAAATTCTCAAATCGCTCCGGGTTAAACACATTGATACTACTTTTGAATGAAGAAATTTTATTTGAATCACAAAAAAAAATGCCGTAAAGATTAAAAGCACACAACTTTTTAAATATTTTTTAAAGGCATGCACCTGGTTCCGGACCGGAATTATTCGAATTTTATGATCTGAGGACCCATTTTCACACGTATTCTTCCACACATGTAGATGTCTCACACACTTTAAACTATATTCAAAATTTTATTTAATCTATCTACTAAATAATCACGGGAAGACAATTCAAGATAAACATTGTGTGTATTTTCCACCAATTGTTGAAAATAATAAGAAAATAATCGGAACTATTTGACAGGACAATGACCTAGATATGCATTAATTCATCTTCGTCCCCAAGGCGCATCGTATTCCGCTAGGCGCTTCATTGCAATACAAACCGCAAAGTAGTACTGCGATACATTTCACGAGATACAGTGCAAACTGAATAGATTTTTATACTTTGAACACTTTCATAATGGTTATCATTCATGTACTTGGAACACTTGCATATACTTGTTATCATGTATAAAGTTTGCTCGAATTTCCTCTGTCTTAGACTCTCTTAGATGAAGTAATTTACGGACTGATTTCTTGAAGAAACGTCTAATGAGTAATCTCTTCCTCTGGATTTTGAGAATGCATAGGACATTTAATATCTGAAATTCTTGAAAATAAATAATTCCGTTCAGAGTTCCTGAAATCTTCCAATGAAATGTTGGACCACAGAAGCTGTTGTTTTAATTGAGAAAATAAATTATTATTCACAACCTTAAGCCACTGTGTTCGTCATCTTGTATGTATAATATTTCTAAGAGGAACACAGAGGCCTGAGGTTGTGAATTTTCAATAAAACATTTTCTCTCATAAAACGACAGGATCCTGTGTTAAGACATTTGGGAATTTTTATCTGATCAAATAACAGATACATGATGAGTTTTTATCGGACCAAATAACTTCTTGTCGGCAAATCCAATGCAACCGATACATTTCATGAACTCTCTCCGCTAACAACTTGTCCGTGTAACAGACCTATGATGAGGTAAGACAATTAGTTAACAGTAAATAACGATGTCGTAGGTCTGCTAGTTGGACAAGCTTAACAATTCCATGGGCCTTTTAATTTGTTTCAAACTGCGAAACCTAGAGAAACCACTTGAGTTGTTGAACAGCGTATGCTGAAATGCGACGCTCCTTCTCGCCTGTTGAAATATGCATAGGCAAAAAGCGTCGCATTTCAGCATATTTACTGAAAATTATTTGTTCAAGTGGCTTCACTGGGTCATGAGGTATAATACAACATACACTGCTTTTTTGGAAAACAAACTGGCACAATTTCTGCACAACTCACTTGAATTGATGAATATTGGATCAAAACGATTTTAACTGTACGTTTCATGTATTTGAGATGAAATCAATACTATTCAAAAGCATAATTCATAGATTTCAGTGAATAAAGGCAAAACCGAAAAATCTTTGTTCTTTATGCCCCTGGAATAAAAGATTCGGGAGCATATAGTTTTTGGCCTGTCCGTCTGTCTGTTTGTCTGTCTGTTTTCCGAAAAACTTTAACATTGGGCATAACTTTTGAATGGAAGCTGGTGATAGAGGTTTCATATTTCACATGTGTATTTACCAAAATTTTTGACCTCATGACCATAACCTTGACCTTTCACGTACTTCTCAAAAACTTTAACATTGGGCATAACTTTTGAATGGTTAGTGATAGGGCTTTCATATTGTACATGTGTATTCCTTGTGACAAGATCTTGCCATTGATACCAATATTACGCTGACCCTGACCTCTCACATACTTCACAGAAAATGGCCTTTATACTAACAAAGATGCCGCCGGGGGCATTCTCGTTTCACAAACACAGGCTTTATAATTTCTGGCATGCTAGCTCGATATCAATAATGAAAGGTTTTGTGTTCAATTTTAAATAAACTTAATTTGTGAAATCATTTCATTGTTTTATTTTTTTCTGCTGCACATTAATGTGGAATTTTACAATATGATTTTATTTTTGATGTTGCATAATTGAACTATACTAGCTGGGCATATGACGTTGGACCACTTTATCCGTTTTTTTCAAATCAGTAAAAATGTTATTGTTTTGAAATGTGACTTTTTTTTCTTTTTTTGTACTCTTAAAGGTTGTCTGAAAAAAAAACACTTCTCTGCATCCGGCAAAAATCTTTTTAGAAAGGTTGTGGGCTAAAATCCTGGTACTGGCACTATCAGTATTCAATGTCAGTATGTCAATTAGAGCGTGCATGGGTATCAGGTGAGCGTTGTGCCCCCTGGGGCTCTTGTTTCACATACTGATACTTATTTGATTCTGATCATAACTAACACCGAGAACCCATTTTTGTGGTCTGTACCTAAATTTAGAACTCCATGGCGATGTAGTTATAGATAGAAATGACTCTAAAGAACAAATTTTGAGAAAAATTCACTTATATCAATACATAAACATGAAACCCATTCACACTACAACACGGCGCCGTCCCTTGTCGAATATTTCTGATAAGAAGAAGAATTTACAGGTCGTACATATGTGTTCCACACGATACATAACATACCTTCTCATGATTCCTGTGTATGTATTCTTGAACACTTTGTGTACATGGATAAAAGAGATATTTCGTGATATTCAAATTTCGAATGGAAGTCCACGAGAGACAAGTTTTAATGAGATTCTATGGAATTTAAACAAAAAAATAAAACTGATTACATCTCTCTTTTACATCATGTTATAGTTCCAAACCAGAAATTACCTGTAAGCTTCTCGTCATTGTGAACGGCTTTTCCTTTCTATGTTTCAGTTTTCTTTAACTTTAATCTCAAAAGACATTTATATCAATGTCTCTTTCTATATATTCAGTATTGAGATGAAATTCGGTTTCACCGAAAAAAGAAACGTTCTCTTCCTGTCCAATGACATTACATTATATTGATTAAAAGCAATGTTCATGTAAGTACCTGGATATTACTTAGATCTCACCAAGGTCTTAATTATCTCTCACTTTTATGTTCCATTAATATTTGAAATAACTTAAAATACGGTAAATCAAATTCCACGGGGAAAAGTGATCTGGCTGAAAGGGAGAAAAGAATGCGCTTGAGGGATTATTTCATAGATACAGAAGAGGAAAACGAAGAGTCGCAAAGACAGGAGGAGGAAAATGATGTATGGGTTGAAAAGAAAAAGAGTTTCACGTCAAATCTAGGTCGTGACAATGGCTTGATGCGGACATCGAAGTGGTTGAAAAAGACGTTGTTGATGGTGGTAAAAGACAGATAGACATGAATCTCTCAAAATCAGAAGAAAGTGGACTACAAAGTTAACTATCCGACAAAAGTATGATAGTAAGACCATCAGACAAGGGATCTGGGATTGTTGTAATGAACACATATAAATATATCGAAGGTTTAGAAAAGGAGATGTCGGGAAGAAATTCTTATGTACAGACAGACAATGAAAGATATGAATTATCAGAGAAAATGGTGACGAGGATATTAGATGAGATGTACAAGGAAGGCCTAATAAATGCGGATATCAGAAAGTACCTAGTTCCGAGATACAGTAGGACTGGACAACTGAAAGGGAATCCAAAACTTCATAAGAAGAAAAAACTGGAAAAAAAAATGGAATCTCTACTCCAACAGAGAAAATAGCCCAATTAGCAGAAAGAGTATGAATACGTATTGAAAACACCTAGCTATATAAAAGACCTCCTAAAGAGAAAAAAGAGTTCCTAAACCACATTGAATCAAGTAAAAATGATGTTCCAAAGGATCCGATCCTCTTCTGCTCCGATGTTGTCAAATTGTACCTGTCGATACCAAGGAAAGAAATTTTGCATACTAGCAAAGTTGCTCTAGAAAACAGAAAAAGAAAAAAAGGAGACACTAGCGCTGTTTTGGAAATGATAGAAACAGTACTTGACAACAATATATTCAACTTTAATAACAGGAGCTAACATCAAAAAAGGGGGTTGCCATTGGATTAGGCTCGGCCAAAACTTGCCATGAACATATATGCGTACATGGGATGAGGAACTAGCGAAATATCCATTACAACCTTTATGTACAAGGAATTCATTGATGATGGATTTGGAATCTGGGAACATGGTGATAAAGCTCCTCAGGACTTTTACAAATATGCAAACAGCATCCATCCAAATATCAAAGTGGAATTACGATCCAGTCCGGAAAAAATTGAGTTATTGACACACTAGTTCTTATTGATAACGAAAGAATTGAAACTGACCTCTACACTAAACAAACCGATATAAACACATATATGTTCATCGCAAATCGAACCACCCTAACAGCACGAAAAAGTCACTACCTTACGGACTTGCATTGTGCATCAAAACAATATGCAACAGAACACCAGACTATCTCAGGCATTGAGTGGAACTAAAGTTACAACTCCGTAAAGAGGATACAGCTCAAAAATTCTCGAAGGACAACTATGTAAGGTAGACAAACTAGAAAGGCAGAACTACTTCATTATAGGAAACATAAACCAAAGAACAACATAGAAGGAATCCCTTTGGTAATAAAGTATATTAACCATCTACCATGCTTGCAGAAAATTACACGATAAAACTTAGAAATACTTAATAAATCAGACAGGATGAAAACGTTGTTCAAGTCGCAACAGAAACTTAGCGGATATTCTCGTTCATGGAAAACATAACAAGAAATTCAAAGACAGAATGGACAGCACATGCTCAAAATGTCCACTTGAAATGTCAGATTTGGTCATTAAAGGAAAGGGACCATAAACTCGAAGCACATGCACGAAGGATTCAGGACCACCAGTCTTGTAAAATTAACGGGCATCTCGTAATTTTGGAGAAGTGTTCGGATGCCTCCAGATAATACCGTTAGCCCGAGAAGTGTTTTGGATCGAGAAACACAGTGAAGCCATCCGGACTAAATTCAAAATCACCGATGGGACTACTTTGGCCGGATTATTGACTCTTTTAAAAGCGTTTACATCAAGCATAGGTGTTTTTTTTTGTTTGTTTGCTTTGGTTCCTGTTTTATCCTGATTTTGTATGCCTTCGGTTTCTGATTTTCTGAATTATCGATTTTGTGCTGTATGCAGGGATATGGTCATTATAAATATTTTTCATAATATGTCAATTAAAGTAACAAACTTACGACGTCAAAGTGTCTTTGGCAGTTTGGTGCGATGACGTCAATGACCTCATAGAAACGCAGTAAACAAAATATAACGTTGGACTTCTAATTGAGGGTTACCATGCGTGTGTTTTACAAAAACTGACAGGGTATCGGCGAATCCCCAGTCAAAAATTTACTTTTATCGCGAGGCGTTATCCGAGCGGTAAAACGGATATTTCTATCAGGGGATCCGTCGATACCCTGCCAGTTTTTGTAAAACATCAGTATGGTAACCCTATTCTAATGCAAATTGTCAGTTAGGCGCTAGAAAACATCTGCTTTTAACGACGTCGCCATTGGAACGCATGACGTCATAGCAGAAACTGCAGTGAAACGTCAATCCCCTTGCAGTTTTTTCATCGCTCAACCAATCAAAATGCGCGTTGCAAACAGAGTGCATTAGAATTTAACAGTTACAGTTATGTGCTTAACGATGTAGCTGAGTTTTAGTTTGCCGTCCTAAAGAAGGCTTCGGCTGAAACGTTGACAAGAGAGCAATAGATTTACTTTAAATAGTTTGAAGACTGATTTTCCTAAGGAAACTACCAACAACTTCCGAATTTTTGATTAATACATTTTCATCGTTTTCTTTCTTTCAGCTCGATGCAATGGGAAAAAGTGTCAAAATCGTGGCAGATTGGACCTAGATACATGCTCCTGTAAATGCAAAAAACCATTCTATGGAACCTACTGTGAAAATAGTAAGTACTTTTCCGGTACAAATAGCTGACATTGCGAACTTCATAATTCGATGTTCAAAAATATTTTTAGGAAAAATTTTAAAGTAAACTTATGTTCTTTTATTAGAGGATAAGCAAATCGCCTATTCTCTCTCACACTTTTTGGAATCAGAAATATTCATGATTCGCTTATTGTAATTCATTGCTTAGACCGTTGCTTTTTTATCACAATGTGTGACCCCATGCACCATCTACCGCTAAAATGATTCCTTTTCTATCAACAGAGGACTGTTCCAAGAAAGACCCATTTTATTGTTCTGATTGGCCAAAAACAGATTGTGACGAATATTACAATGTACCAGAGGATTGCCCGTTTTTGTGTGGAATATGTTAGAAAGTTAAGTATATAGGCAACAGCTATTGGCTGTTGAAGATGAAATAAAAAAAATCATAATTATTAGGTATTAAATCAGGCACATTTAATCACTGTCTAAATTGTAAAGAATGACGAACGCTAACTATGTGAGAAAAGGGGTGTATAATGAGATACATAAAGAAGATCCTTACCTTACTGTAGCAATACTCCAGCAATATCAACAATGGACGTGATGTGTTAAACAGCGAAAATTTGAACGAACAACTCTTAGACACAAGAAACGTTAAGAGTTGAGTTGAGTTAACTTAAGAGTATGACTGACATAGGTGATTGATGTGTTGATGAGTATTAATAAGATTGTGGCAATAGTTGAAGTTTATTTTTTCTTGATGACGGCTTGCGACCGAAACGTCAATAGTTGAGCAATCTTTTCAACACAAGTACACGTATTATCCCCTTGTGTGGCTCAAAAATAAAACTGCGTATCCGATGAGTTTCGCTCGAAGATCATATACGTAAATATCAGAGTCTATACTTTGATATACTTTCATAAACAAGCAATTTTGAGAGGAAAATCATTTTGAAATTGTTAGTAATTTATTAGGTGGTTTGGCTGCGAAACTCACTAGAGACATACGGCATCCGACAAGAGGACGTACACTTGTCTAGAGAAAATGAATTTGAGCTAATAAGTACAGTTAAAAATATGCTGAACTTCGCTTTGTAATATTATTGCATATCACGGAATTTAAGTACTTTGACAATCAGAATTATGCTACTGTATTCATTTATATATGGCTTATTTTTCATCGACAGATGATGGAAAGCAGTAACAGAACAAGCTTCAGAGATCCAGATAACAAGTGTCTCGCTAGTCCAGACTTTACTCCCGGGGTCATCTTTTACGCTATCTCCTATATTGTACAACATTATAACGAGAGCTCTCCTATTTGATCATATTGAATACACTAGTACTTATTTAAAGACTACAAAATTAACACGGTGCAATCTCTTATTTCATTTTAACATGTATGTGTTGTTTTCATGTAGGCTATGGTGTAACAGTTTATACCTTAATTTTTCTGAATGTAAGAGTTGTTGTACGAATTGTTGATTTCAAAATGGTATATATAGATCATGTATACGTAGAATAGGTGATTTGAAGCCTTCATTTAAGCAGGATTATCACATTACACAATAATTAATTTTTACCAAGGTGAATATCTTCAATTATGAACTTTTTACGAGGTGGATATGGTATATCTTCTTAATTTGAAAATATTGACCGTGGCGACAGCCGAGGTCAGTATTTTTTTAGATAAAGAAAATAGCATACCATATTCACCGAATGAAAAGTCCAGAATTGTTTTTATTATATAGTCTGTTTATATTCCCACTCTCATTGGCTGAGAACTGTCACATGACGAGTCATTCTCTCATCATATTGACCTGTGAGGGGCGATTTTATTCAATAACACTACTGCGAAAACTCTTACTTCCTGTTTACCATTAAATATCGAAAAAGCGCGAAATTTATATCTGTGACGTCATTAACGTCATTTCGTAAACAGCAACAAGGACGCTGAAGCTGAGCTCAAAATCTTGAATTTTGAGCCTATCTAAGAGTAACGACGAATTTTGACTCTAAAATAATCTTCATTTTACTCATTGAATGGATTCTATTACGTTCAGAACTATTCAGCGACAGATAATGCTGGTATTGACACGTCTTGAAATATTTTCAAAGAAAAGTCGATGTCAACCATTTCGAAAACGTACCTTTATAAATACTGATTAAGTCCACTACACAATAAAGCAATTGTGGACTGAATTTGAAAATATCACACCATATTCACCTCGTAAAAAGTCCATAATTGTATATTATCATAAAGTGGACTTAATCTGTACTCATAAAGGTACATTTTCGAAATGGCTGGTTTCGACTTATCTAAGAAAGTATTTCAAGATTTGTTAATATAAGTATTATCTGCCCCTGAATTGTCCTGAACGTAATAGATTTCATGCAATTAGTCAAATGAAGATCACTTTTTTTTCAGAGTCACAATAGCTGATTTTCCAATAGATTCATAGGGCGGTCCGAGACCAGACATTACAAAATTTGGCGATATTTTCATTGTGACGTCACAATAGAAAACATGATAACGCATAAAGTCAGTGCGATCAAACATGACGTCACAATCAAAATTTTTGCCAAATGATGTGATGTCTGGTGTCTGTACATATAAAATCAAGGTTTAAAACGGTCATAGATATTTTATGGAAAATGGACTATTCGTCTTAACTTTAGCTCAGCTTCAGCGTTCTGCTGTTTACAAAATGACGTTAATGACGTCATAGATATAAATTCGCGCGTTTTTATATTGCATGGGAAACCGTAAGTAAGAGTTTTCGCTGTAGAGTTTTTTTAATTTGAAATCGCCCTTTACAGGTCAATATGATGTAGCAATGACTCGTCACGTGACAGTTCTCAACCAATGAGAGTGGGAATATAATTAGACTCTATGATAATATACAATTAATTACCTTGTGTGACGTAGATATAGCAGTATAGCAACCCGAAGGATATGTTATTCACCGAGGCCGCTGAGGGTTGCTATACTGCTATATCTACTGAACACGAGGTAATTAATTGTTTTATTGTATGATCATGAAATACAACTATCAGCTTGATAGCATCCATTGCTGTAAATAATGTATAGGTATTCTCTGATAGCGTGAAATATAAGAATACGCCGCTACTATTATAACGTCATAACTACAATACTAATTTTAGAAAGATACAGGGGGAAATATCAGGGTTGTTCTAAATTTAGCTCTCTGGAGGTGGTTATAGCGAAATATTTCGAAGCTCCAGACATGTTTTCAGCCAATCAGCGACGGACATATTTTCCAGTCATACAATAAAAAGGTTTAGCTCCCCGAGAAGACAACATTCACCTAGAGAGAAGAGTTTAAACATTGTATTAACCGAGATAAAGGTAGAATAATTATTTCATTACATATTAAAAAAATCATCTATATAGAAAATTAAAACATTCCTTTCAGACTACAAAATGCCTCTCTAATCTATTTCTAGCACATGGAGAAATAATTTAATTATTTCCGTAGTGTCTGTATAACGCCTATACAAACGTCCAGAGAGAAATTCTATCTATAGCTGTATAGACAATGTCGCCTAGAATGACGTCACTAACGGCGAGTGCCAATACGTAAGGCCTGTTCAAATATCACGTTGCCAGTTTTGAACTTGAAAATCAACCATGCTAAAATGACATCAATTGTAAAATAAACTAGATAATATAATAGTGATTGAATTGAATTATAAAAAAATGGTTGTAATAATTTTTCTGTCTATCGATGTATAGACAAAAACCGATGCTCAAACTATATAATCCGCCCTCTGTCTATGGATGTATAGACAAAAACCGATGAACAAGCAAAATATAATCCGCCTCGCAGATTAAATAGTTTGAGCATTGGTTTTTGTCTATATATCGATAGACAGAACAATTATTACAGTCATTTTTTAAGTGTTGGAACGTTATGTATACCTCGGTTGACGTCACTCCGGCAAGATATGATGTTTGAGCTTTCCCTCTACCTTCCGTATCAGCCAATCAGAAAAGGGATTAATAATAACACCCATTTTTTCCTGCTACATCTATGGATTGTTATTTCGTAAACTTGTCATTTCACCCACAATATAATTGAAACTAAAGAAGGTTAGCATCTAAGCACCATCCATCCCATGCTATTTTGAGCATAGATTTAATTGATTCTATTATGCTGCTGAATCGACCCTGCAGGAAATTTGTCCGGAAGGATGAGACCTCCAACAACACTCGGCTACAGCATCCACAGCAAACAACACATGCAAAAACACAGAGCATACAAAACACCATGACACAACATAGAAACATAAAACACAAAAGACTACACGTAAACCGGAGCCGGCTTAGGATGGTCATTTGTCATGCCAGTAGCAAATGGTATGGTTATCTGAATTACGTGCACATAACCCTCCAGGTATCTCAAAGAACGTATCGCAAAAGTGGTGTAAAATAACTTCCTCACTGTAAGATGGTCATGCCAACTGACAACATACGTGTAAAGCCTTGGTCACAACTGCACGTACATGCATCTATGGGTGGTCTGCGTGCATAATTTGGTGAAAATCGTGCAGGACACGCACGACGAACGTACGATTTTGAGAGGCAATAGACTACACGTAAACACGTACGGTGACGTGCGGTTCACTTACAGTATCCATACGGTAAACACACGACCTTAAATGCTCGTGTCAGAAAAAAAGGTTTTTATAGAATCGTACAACTGCACGTAAACTAACATTTTTATTAATGCCTCCCAAACGAAAAGAAGAGAGAGAAAATCTGCAAGAAAAATAAAAACAACACATGCAAACAGAAAAGGAAGAAATAGGGGACAAGATGAAACAGACAGAAAGAACTGAAGGAACGAGGAGACATAGATTCAATCCTGATTCTACAACAAGGCTTCTCCTTAATATTGTAATACAAATGAGACAATATCAAGTGATCTTGGAACAGAATCAACGGATATTATCATAATTTTAAAATGAGATGAGGGGGAAAATCGGCCTTTTTAAATTATACGTAAAATAAAAAATAAGAATTACCTAAATTCATAAAGAAGGAGAGGCCCTACATGCTTTACACATTTGTACATGATCATGTTCATTGGTAGATTCAAAGAAGTGGGAGGGAGTTTCCCCTCTAAAATTGTAAAATGGTGAACCCTGAAATGTTCATGCTATCTCCTTAAACTCTATACTAACCAAAGTATAATCTTTTTTAACTTATTTCTAACCATCGTTCAGGTAAGAATTCTATATTTTTAGCCCAGATAGGCTTATGTTTTCATTCCAAAAGGTCAAGGCAATAGAGTCAAACGTCATTTATTCTGTGGCACCAATATCACAGAGTAGAAAAGTAACACACGTACATCATCACATCTCACAAATTCTCCTTACGTCAGTAGTTAATTTTATGAATACGTCCGCTTCTGATGACTTGCGTTCTCCATAACATTATAATAATGTCGAAGTGTTCCAACTCTATACCTTCTTGAAGAAAATTCCAAACCAACTTCCATGCACCAAACACGTGTTTCGAATATTAAATTCTCAGTGATGCTTCTAGCGCAGCCACCAAAAAGCATTTCAGCAGCGCCCTCTTTAATTTTTTGAATTTAGATTTGTATATTTACGTTTCAGAGAATGCGCGGCTCCAAATTTCCTGTAGGGTCGATTAAGTAGCACATCCAAATAAAATCTATGTTCAAAATAGCATTGGAAGGATGGTGCTAGGATGTTAAATTCCTTTAATTTCGATGATATTTATCGATGAAATGGCTAGTTTCCGAAATAGCAAAAAATATATATATGGCGTCACATAGTATATAATATTTATATACGTAGATGAAATTGTTTGTTTTTTATGTGTCTTTTTATCCTCCCTTCTGTCGGTAAAAAGATACTGCTCAAAAAACGTATAGCATCACACTATCATTTCTCGTATGCATTCAGCCAACAGGTACTCTATTGCCATACACATTTTGCAAAATACAAGAAAAAAGTAAGCATTTCACTTCTCACAGTACAAAGTCAAGACATAACTGAACACAAATATGGAATCAATTTAAATGCAATTCTTATTCCAGCAAAATGCTAGAATTCGAAAATGAAATGAAATGTTGGATTTCTTTTATATTTCAGCAATTTTTTGAAATTTTCGGAATAAACACTTCAATTTAGTCATAAGTCTTTTTGTCCTGCAATTTTGAGACATAAAGTATCTTCTTCGTTATGATGGTGTTTCGGTGACATTTTTGTCAGCAGTCAACAAGAAATGGCTGGAATGCAAAAATGGGAAAATTAAAAAATATCACTTTTTTGCAAATCCTCAGTAGTTTCCTGGAGGGTACATTTTTAACAAATGACGGTCAGATTCCGAAAGAGATACCTTTACCAACCTGGTCAGATTATAAGAATTCTTAATCAATCGATTTTCTAATAGTTTATTGCACTCAAAATGGTGTGATTTGGCTAGAAGATACAGACAAAACCCAATGTGATTCTAAACTTTCTTTGAGCAGTATATGGTAAAACCAAATTAGGCTTATGGATTTTCTCGTGGAAATACTTTTCTTATGCCAAAAAAAAAAAAAAGAAGAGGAATAAAACAATAATTAAATATAAATATGGCAGGTCAAAGTGAAGTCGACTTTTTCGACGTTGAAGTTGAACTTTTTTAAGATGAAAAAATGACATCAAACGATATCTTTAGCTTTCGAAAGAAAGAAATCGAACGAATAGCAGAAAGAAAAGTTTAAAAATTCTCTTAACAGTAGTGTGATAAACGTGCGGTGCATGTACAATGTCATTGCGAGTGACATCCGACACGTACGCAACCCTTAGTAATCGTGCGGATGACTGCTGCGGGTCGCACGACAACCGAAAGGAGAAAGTTCGTTGTCTACGTGCATCTTACGATTGAAGTGGATCACTGATTTCAGCTACATCGTGCGGACTGATCGTGTGCCTCGTACATCAGACGTACTTGTATTGTTCGACGCACTAACAACCACATCTTGTTAACTCGTCAGCCCTACGATCAGCTACGGCCGTCCAGATTGGTAAACTCGTAACACACGTACGATCACTAAACACGCAAGGGACTAAGCAACACTTACACCGGATATGTAAATGGATTTAAAAATAGGAGCCGTCTGTAGCAAGCTTATGCATGCTATTACAAGAGGCGTCCGACTTACATTCAGAGAGGACAGGTGGTCGGAACCCTGTCTTCTTTAACGAGTTTTGGAAAGGGTCCGTCATATAATCCTTTCGTCACAGTCAGTCAGAATGCAATTGTAAAGAATGCGCTGGTATAAGGTTGTACATTGGTCCAGTACTGAGGCAAGCGAAGGCAATCTAGTTATATCACCGTCAAGCCAGGGAAAATGTATTACAATGAATCCAAAACCATCTCTTTTGGCATACACCCTCGTATGAATCACTCCATTTACAATTTTTATAGTAAGGCCTAAAATGGTGTTTCTGTTTTTGTAACGTATGTCTGGTTCCGCGTCAGTTCTTGTGGATATTAAACGTTTTCAAATTCAATAGCATCATTTCAGAACAGATAAATTTGCATTAAGAACCAGACATGCACGTTTGGGGTATTTAACCCTCGTCAGTGATCCTCATTCTAAAGAACGAGTATGGCCAAAGATTGTGGATGTTTTTATGTCCAAACACCTCAGCAATAACAAAACAGAAAATAAGATAATGATATAACATTGTGTTGGTATGTGAGTTTTTATCAAAATTAAATTCTGTATAATATGATTTATAAACTTAAATAAAATCCATATAAGATAATGAAGTAAATCATTGAAAAATTGGAAAAGTCATCATTATTTCGAATTGCACAGAACATTATATTATGAACATTTTAGAAAAAAACGCACAAAAGGGGTTTACTTTATAAATATATATGTAATGCCATGAAACATGATAAACAAATATCACAAAACAAAAATAAAAACAATATAAAATGACTGAAGTCAATATACACAAATACAACATTTCTTCAATATTAGCTGAGAATGCCACATAATGAAAAAAAAATAAATTGTCAAAACAGGCAAATATACTAGATCAAACAATTGTATTCTGATGTAATGATGCACGAATGAAACAGGTCAACAATATTATTGAGTAACCAATTCTTTGACATTTTTGTCACTTTCTTCTGAGTCGAGTTTCAATTTTCCCAACTTTCTTTCTGCACTTCTAAGCAAATGAATCTGAGAATTTATTTTTTTTAAATCTCTTTCTGTAAAACTTTTCTTTTTCTCAAATTAGGTCTAGTATCCTTGAGAATTTAAAAAGACGGACGGATTAAAAGACTTCTGAGACCGTCTGTGACTAAACATTTAGCTCTTAATCAAAAGTAGTGACTTACCAGAAACTAAACTACAATACATGACGATGTTACCCATCTAAGGGCAATTCCTACCCGCTCCGTTTCTGATACATTTTGTCTTAATTCTAGAGTTACCTCTCTTGATATATTGTAGACTTACATTGTAATAGGAAATCTGTGATGAACGGAGATGATAAATCTTTGTAATCCAGCATTATTCTTTCTATAATTAGTACTCGCCTAAATTAAAAAGTATTGATGTAGAATTATTGGCCAATCAAAATCCTCAATTCAAAGTATAATACCAAATTTGAGCTGAATGTTTAGGTGCTTTCAGCGATCCCTATAGAGAAATACATATCGGTATAATAACTGCTTTGCTGACTTAACTAAAACGATTGGCCAGGAGTCAATAAAAGGCAAGCCCGACAATCAGCACTTATAATCGACGAGGGTTCTACTAAAGCGTAACAAATAATGAAGACCTTCCGACGTAGGACGTATTAACGTATTTATATCAAATACATGAAATTAATTACGTTATATTTACAGCTGTAATCCCACAACCGTATTTACGTATTTGGATCAAATACATGCAATAAATTACGTTATATTTACAGCTGTGATCCCACAACCAATATATTAAAATATTTCTATATTATGATATCAGAACATCGTTCCTACTGAATACATCATGTATTATTCATAAAACCTGATAAATGATAATATTTGTTTGGGGTGACCAATGCCCCCAAGAGGAATAACATTGATACAGCTGAGTTTCACCTGAATATCAGCCTCCAATATTAACATTACATGTACCAGTTAAACAAACTGTTTATAGCAGTGTAAATAGTCTGACATATTGAAGCAAAATGTTATATGAAGGATAAAAAAATTAAATAGTAAATAAGACTCTTAAAGCTCATCAATTTTTTGAAGCAAACATTTTCATACCTATTGAGAGATATTGCAACAAGTGATTGTAAATAAAATACCATTCACAATTATAATATGCTCCCTTCAGGAAACAAAGAGACAGAAAGACTGACCAGAAAGTTTAAGGCCCTGAATCTTATTTCAGGGGGGGGGGGGGGTGATAATAATTAATTATCTTTAAAATAGTAAATAGGACATGAAGCACAAACAGTACGATCAAACAGTAATATTTGAACGTATTTTCCTTCGCCTTTTCGTCCTTTTCTTAGCCTTCTTTTTATTTTTACTCGGCTGATGTTTTTCTTTTTTCAAAGATTCCACCGCCTCGCTGCGCCTTTTAATCTGTGCTTTTAATTTACTGACGTCTGTCTTTAAACTAGCAATAGTTTCATTTAGAGATGGCGACTTGAATAAAGTACCATTTCGAACATTATTATCTATCACGTGCTGTTGGTAATCCGTTGTACCCTTCGTGTCCTTTTCATGCTGGAGTTTCAAAGAAGACTTACTTGTGTTGGATAGAATCAAGCTTTGTCCGGGATTTTGTGAACTATCTTCACTTTTCTTTGCGGTTTCGGATGACTCATTCGGACTTTCCTGATGTAAAGCACTATTTTCAGATTTTAACTTTTGTTGACTTGTCGCTGTATCATCTCCATTTACTTCATGATATCCATGTAAATTATGAGTGATTTGATATCCTAGTTTACTTATGCTAATGTTTCCAGACTCTAAACTTTGTAACATGGCAATCTCCTCCTTTTTCTGTTCTAGAAGTTCTTTGATACGTCTCTTTTGTTCTAAAAATGCTTTCATACCTACAAGTTTATCTTTTTGTAAGTGGTCATGGTCAGCTTTTACACGTATAATTTCCGCTTCATGTTTACCACGCATGCGTATCGTCTGGTTTCGCTTTAATTCCTGCCATCTTTTCATCTTTTCTTGTTGTAATCTATCTCTCACTTGATGTCTTGGCATGTTTCTGTAGTATGGCAAATGAGATGGAATTTTTGCACTATGTCGAGTCCGTTGTCTGGCTTGTTTAATGAGTAGATTTGGTCCCAGATTTGGTGAATGTAATCCAGATTTAGTCGTATATCGCCTTTTGTAATCTTTCCATAAAAATCGAGTATCATTCAGCATTTCCGCAAGTTTTCGATTCGGTTCAGAGAAGAAATCAATCAAAAGATCCAAAGTTTCATTTTTCATTGGTCCCTGAGATTTCTTCTTCTTAGTTTCGTATTTATGAGGCATGTTAACTATGAGGTTCAACTGATAAGAGGAAATGTCACCTATAAAAGTAGAAAAAAAAATAAGATAGACTAATAAAGCTCATTTCCCGCAAGTTTATGTTTCTAAAATAAATGATTGATTACATACAGGCATTCGAATCCACAGAAAAGGGAAGGATCTTCAGCATGACCACCCTGCACACACCCAGCGAAAGAACACACATGAAAGTGACACATAAATGAAATCAGACAAAACTACCAACCGCAAAAAGACGAAATATCCACTAGAACACCGTTAGGAAGCAATCGAAACATGCGTACAGAAAGATCAAACATTAATAGCAATACTTAAGCGTGCACTCGGCACCGACTTTGGACAGCCATCTGCAATTAGCAAATGGTGTGGTTATCCGAATTACGTGCGCACAACCCTCCCACTTATCCGGATTCACAGATGTCTCCATAGACGCACAATTACAGGTTCAACAGTATGAACTTTCACTTCACTTCATTTATTCCAAAAGCAAATATGAACGTGAACAACATTGTTTTGACCTGGAATTAAAAAGTCACACTCAAATTCAACTTATTATTGAGCATATTTATACATCTGATTAAAACCAGATCTCTACATGCTCCCGATTTTACGCGACCTAACAAAATCTAGAGCATCAGATTGATATTTATATTTAATTTGTTATTTCTTAATTACCAAGCGCTTTATTTAGACAACTTTGTAGTTAACTTGGATAAACAATACAGAAGTACCATCAGTTATTCAATCTCATAGTCGAGAAGGCAAGGCAAAACATTAGATTTTCCACAGGAACATAAGATTCTATGATGTACATACAAGCTGTGCGGAAACAAGAAGTGAAAAAGGGTTGCACTAAAACATAAAGAGCAGGCTGTAGCATCCACAGCAAAACAACAAAAGTAACCCCAAATTGAAAAATAAGAGACGACATACACAAGGAACACCGAATACGACATAAAAACGAGACCAATGGGTAATCTGTGCCGACTTAGAATAGACATCTGTGCCATCTTAGTAACAAATTGTATATTTCTTCGGATTACGTGCGTGCAACCCTCCCAAATTTCTGGTTATCAAGAGGTTTCGAATAACACTTAAATGTTGTAGATCATCACTAGTACCTTCTCAGTGTAAGATGACCACACAAACAAGACAGCAAAATGCAGTGGCCACAAAGATGGATTTGAAAATTGATCGAGCTCATGCATGTAGAGTCCTGAGGCGTCAGACCAACATTCAGAGGGGACATATGTCAAGACCCTAATTTCTCTAAAGACAGGGTCCGTCATGGAGTCGGGACCTAGGCTGCATTTTTTTAAAAAGAAAGTACTGGTAAAAATTGGGTATTGGTCAATTTACAATTCAAACATTTAAAATCATCAATTTTTCTTTGCTTCTGAAGAGTATCAATAAATTCTTCTTTCATAAGAGTAGAAATCTTCAACAAGAAACGCACGGAGAGTACCAATAAGGATCCTTACATTCTGCTGGTAGAGTTGCCCAACAAATCTAATGTTGTTCAATAGGAGAGGCAAGGCATTACGAAAGTCACTAAAAGTCCATGATTTGAATGATTTGTAGTATGTTGCATGTATGATGTGGAAAAGTATAAATCGGAGGACACATGTCCGTATACTTTAAATACAGAGTAAGTATTTCTCCAAAAAGACATTGACCGCAGCGCTAAAGGCTCGAGAAAAGATAACAACCATGTTACCAAAATGGAAAATATGAAGACGAACAGAACAAAAACAACTTAACAACAGCCAGACAAGCCTAGGCAATTAAGGCAAACCCCAGCAAGACACGAAGTACAACACACAATGACTTCTTAGAACAGGCTTAATTTAAACAAAATAAACTATATTGTCTTCTCTAAACGTTGATATAATGATATCATAAATGTAAAAACTTCAAACTGTATTATTACAGAAGGTGTCATTGATACAAACATTGCGAACAGGCCATCTTATAAACGTTTAGAGAAACAAACAATGAAATCTATTAATCATTCTTTTAAAGAAAACTTTAACTCAGAAAAGATGATAGATGAGTGAAACCCCCAACAGAAGATTTATGTTACATTGTATATATTTCTTACCGACATCAAGGTATCTGAATATCTTCATGAGGTAGTCCTTGGTGTTCTTTGCGTAATCTTCGTTCCTGAGTATTAATACTTGTTCCCTAGGAAAGACATCAAGCCATTCCTTGATGTGTATATAATACAAGCTGGCAGTTAAAGGAACCTGTAACACATATACTATCAATATTACTTGTTTCCTAGGGAAGACAACCAGCCATTCCTTGATGTGTATTTGATACAAGATGGCTATAAATGGAACATGTAAAAACATGTACTATCAATATCACTTGTTTCCTAGGGAAGACAACCAGTTATTCCTTGATGTGTATTTGATTCAAGATGGCTATAAATGGAACCTGTAAAAACATGTACTATCAATATTACTTGTTTCCTCGGGAAGACAACCAGCCATTCCTTGATGTGTATTTGATTCAAGATGGCTATAAATGGAACCTGTAAAAACATGTACTATCAATATTACTTGTTTCCTAGGGAAGACAACCAGCCATTCCTTGATGTGTATTTGGTACACGATGGCTATAAATGGAACCTGCAAAAACATGTACTATCAATATCACTTGTTTCCTATTGAAGACAACCAGCCATTCCTTGATGTGTATTTGATACAAGATGACTATAAATGGAACCTGTAAAAACATGTACTATCAATATTACTTGTTTCCTAGGGAAGACAACCAGCCATTCCTTGATGTGTATTTGATTCAAGATGGCTATAAATGGAACCTGTAAAAACATGTATCATTATTACTAAGTATTAGTACTTGTTCCCAGGGAAGACAACCAGCCATTCCTTGGTGCGTACATGAAACAAGATGATTGCAGTTAAAGGAACCTGTAAAAACATGTATCAGTATCACTATATATAAGTATCAATAATTGTTCTTTAAGGAAATACATCAAGCAATTCCTTGATGTGTATTTAACACAACCAGTAAAATGAAAGAAGACATAGTATATGGTAAGAGTTTATGTATGCAAATGTGACTCTTAAATTGTATACAGCTACTGGCTACAATCTGATACAATGACGCGCTGGTCAGTTTTCATAACTGTATGGACAGATAGACCAAAATCCGGGTACACATAATGTATAGAAGTATCGACAGATTGATTTCAAATTTGTTATTACTTCAATAACAACCAACATAGTACTTTACTTTTTACTTTTTCGGATAAATGGAACAAAACTTGTAAAAACATAAAAGGACCTAGCTAACAATTAATGCATGAACTATAAACAATAACTGTAGTATACATGTACAATATTTACTCAAGTTTTCTTTTTAAAATCGTTCAAATTTAAAGATTCTTAGTGGCAATTTTCTTTCAATTTGGTCAGTAAAGTTCAATCCAATAGCATTACACAATAGTAAATAGAGTGATTTAAATATAGGATCCAATAGCCCATTCGTCAACAAAAGATAAGGGAAAATTATATGTAAACGACCTTTAGACCATTGTGTATTTAAGGGATGGTATTGCTACTAGATGTTATCTTTAAATACAAGAAGCAATTTTGACAATGTACTTACATTCCTTATTTTGGTGATCGACATTTTTACCATTTAGACATACACAGAGTTGGAAAACGTCCATGGATCTTTTAGATATATTTACAATACATATAGATTTTTTTCCATTTTCTTGATAATTTTTTCCTACAGACATATTTTCAATATACTTGCATTCATCATTTTGGTCATATTTTTCCCGTTTTGACACATTGACAACACACTTACATTCATCATTTTGGTAATATTTTTCCCGTTTTGACACATTGACAACACACTTATACATTTATCATTTTGGTAATATTTTTCCCGTTTTGACACATTGACAACACACTTACATTCATCATTTTGGTAATATTTTTCCCGTTTTGACATATGACAACACACTTACATTCGTCATTTTGGTGTTTACTTTCCCATACATATTGACAACATCATACTTTCATTCATCATTTTCGTGATATTTGTGCCATTCATATTGACAATCATTTTGGTGATATTTTTCCCATAAAAACATAATGACAATACACTTGCATTCATTAGTTCCGTGATAGTTTTGCCATTCATATATTGACAATATACTTACTTTTATCATTTTGGTGATATTCTACCATTCATATTGACAAAGAAAGGAGGGGATCTCCAACAACACTAGGTTGCAGCACCCACAGCAAAATCCCAAAACACCCATGCAAAAAACACAGAACAGATACCCACAGAAAGAGACGCAAAAGGGACAAGGAACACCAACTCACAACATAGAAACATAAAAGACTACACATAAACCAACGAGACCAATGGGTAACCGGTGCCGACTTAGGACGGCCATCTGCCAAGTAAATAGCAGACGGTGTGGTTATCCTGGATTACGTGCGCACAACCCTCTCACTTCTCCAGTTACCTAGAGGTCTCGAAGAACGTACAAATGTGGTGTAAAACAACCTCCTCACTGTAAGATGACGTCACACAAACAAGACCGCGAAACGCAGAGGCCCCAGAGACACAGATGAATATGTAAATGGATATAAAAAGAGGGCATGCGTAATACAGTCCGTGCTCTGCCGGCTGTAGCGAGCTCATGTATGTAATCACCCGAGGAGTCAATATACTTTACTTTTATCATTTTGGTGATATTTTTCCATTCATATTGACAATATACTTACATTTATCATTTTGGTGATATTTTTTCCCATTTTGATAATTAACATCATCATTTGGCGATATTATGCCCATACAGACATATTGACAATATACTTACATTTATCATTTTGCTGAATCAGATATTTTTGCTATTCATATTGATAACATAGTTGCATTTATCATTCTAGTGATATTTTGCCAATTCTGACATATTGACAACATACTTGTATTCATCATTTTTGGTGATATTTTTCACTTACATACATGTTGACAACATACTTGAATTCATCATTCTGGTGATATTTTTTCCCATTTTGATAATTAACATCATACTTTAATTCATCATTTGGCGATATTTTTCCCATACAGACATTTTGACAATATACTTACATTCATCATTTTGGTGATATTTTTCCCATACAGACATGTCCGGAAACTATACAAGGCAACGCATGCTTCCATTATCTCAAGCGCAGCAACAACATCTTTATGGAAATCCTCAGGGGTCTTCCCGTATCCTCCATGATAGTAATGGCTGTATAACCTGAAATGATGAAAAGTCCAGATACAATACGAACAGCAGATTGACACATGTGCATATTCGGGATTGCTTTCTATTTTAATGTTTTTGGGAATGTGAAATAGATTTTGCAAAAATATGACGCATTTTCAAAAGACCTCACCGTTCGGCAGGTTCCCTGAGCATAACCATAAGTTTCATGTTTGGTTGGACATGACGAACCAGATGAGGAGTTAGCACCCTTGGCTGATCTGCATACGGGTCGTTCTGAGGTATTTGGCGCCAAAATCTGTAATCCCAGAAATCCATAGGATCTCCGTGTCCTGAAGTCAAATTTGGGAAAAACATTAGACTAACTTCTCTATAGAGGAGTATACACTGTTTGCATGTGTATCTTAAGACATGTTCAAAAACAAATCCTTTAACAACTAATGGATTGAACATACTGGAGAGGAGACTGGAAAGACGTATGAGAGTAGAATTTGACATGTAGAGAAACATTGATAAATATATAGTTGTGTGAGTGTAAAACTTACATTGAATTTACTTTACAAGAGTTGTTGGATGAGTGTTAAAAGCTTTTGCCTTAGCCCAGCCATGAAGGAGAAATTGTTATCATTCCAATAAGAGCGACTATAAACTAACAAAACATAACTAAAAAGATGATACCTATTATTCTCATCAACCACTGACGTTCACATTTGCCGTCTTTTGACAGTAATTTACCTGTGATATAGTCCGAGTACTCTCTGCCGTCCTTGATGTGAATCTTTGTGTTTCCTATCTTCTGTGAGTTAAAGATGCTCACAAAGTTTGAGAAATTCATCTTCCTATTGTGATTCACTGGCAAACGTAAATAATAAGATCTCAATGAAGTAGATTAATTTCTTGAGAATGTTATACAATGTAATTTATCAACTTGAAGGTTTTATGTTTGATATTGGGTTTTTTTTCGATGAGTTATTGTGATACATATCAATACACAACTTCTTTCAAAGTAAAGTTTTTAAACAGTCATCAGCATAGCTGTTTATACTACTTGTACTTGGCTTACATTATGTGGAATATGGATCTATATATAAAATCATTGGACAGGTCCGATTTGAAATGTGTAAACATATATTATTGATAGCCTTGGGAATATAGAAACATGTTCGCTCGTTTTAAGTAATTAACTCTTTGGTGACATGAAATTCAATCAAAAGAATTCTTGAATATTTCATCCCTCTGCTCGGCCATTGCTAAAATGTGGATAATCTTTACTTCAAGTCATACAGAAACTCACAAAATCCGAATCTTCTCCACGACCAGTACCAGGTTTCCTTCTTTAGTGCGCCAAAATTGTCGACAATTTGGGGATGTTGTGTCAACCGGAAGAACAGATCTGTAGTCCCAGTTTTGCAAACTCCAAAAATATGAAAATATGGCAGGCATCTCAGAACTTGTTTTCTGGTGATGTTCTCTCCGTGCCGAACAACGATGGTCTCCTTCCAGCACGGATTTTTGTAATTCTTGAGGAATTGCTTAGGTTCCTATAATAGCAAATTTCTTATCATCTAAATTATATCTACTATCTACTAAGTATATGACTATATCATACGACAGTGAAAATGGTTTTTCCAGATAAAGAGGAAATTTAACAGATATTTTGAAATAACTTGGTTTAAGTAGAGTTTATGCTCAATTTAAATCATTAAACACGTCATTTTCATGACCTAGAAATGTGAACTATTTCGTGTGCCTGCGAAGTAGTTTTTTTTTCTTACAAGTGTTGAAATAAAGATTTATAAACGGAGTTAAATAAAATTGCATGGTACTTTATCAAGTACCATTAGATACAAGTCTAATGGTACTTGATAAAGCCCCTGTTACGCCTACACATTCTGGCATGGCGTCCTTACTAAGACCGCAAAAATTGTACGAAACGTGGTGTGAACGTAGTAAGGACGTAGGGAACGTAGTAAGAACTCGCTAATACGTATTGAGATCGTAGTAAGGACGTCGGCGAACGTGCCGGAACGCCAAGCCACCACGACGGTTTTGAACTGTTCAAAACATGCAGTCGTAGTGAGGACGCGCTGACAGAACGTATTTAAAAGGACTACTTGGGAACGTATTGAGAACGTCATTGACGTATTAGAAACGTGTCGCGAATGTAGTAGGGTCGTAGTACGGACTGCTAAAACTTTTACATTTTTAAAATTATATGGAGATCGTCACGTCTCTGCCGTCCTTACCACGTTATCGCTTTTAGGCCTCGAAAAAGTCAAAATAGACCTCGTCCAAACAATTTATCCCTTAAACGTGTCATGATCGTACCATGAACGCAGTATACGTAAGGACTTCGAGAATGTAGAATAAACGCTGTACTGTCGTAACACAGACGCCTTCGTCCTAGAGTGAACTTGAGGCCGATCGTGGTGCGAACTTGACTAAATGTATTAAAGACGGGAAGGACTCGCTACTAACGTGTTACGGACGCTAATTGTCGTGTTGCAAACGTATTGGAGTCGTCAATTATTCTTTCGGAAAGCTCTTCCGAGTGAAAAATGCCACGTTCTCACTACGTTCATGAAAATTTTAAGGACATGTCCGTCCAATTAACCTTGTCTCCGCAAGTCATCTTTCGCCATTCAAGGAATATTCGCCCAACTTGGCAGTAATATAGAACATCTAATGGAGAAGATGCGCATATGCATGTATGTAGTGAGATAGATTTTGTTCTGATTTTTTTTTTTTTTTTTGTAGTCCAAGAGTTATTTCCTTTCAGTGTCTGGGTGGTTTTTGTTTTCGCGATTTGTCAGAGATTTTGAAGGTCAAACGTGCGAAGAACAGGGAGGGATGGAGAGGACTGCAGCCTGTTTCACAAAAAAATACGAAAAAAATTGAGGTATTTTCGTAATTTTTGATCGCGTAGTACCATTTATAAACTAAAAATCGCGATATTTGTATCTGAATTTATATGTATTATTTAGAAATGATAAAAGAAATCACAATATAATCTGAATTGAAAAACAATTTTACAAGCTTTTATTTGAAAATTTCTGAAATTTTTCTTAAGATTTTTTGTGAAACTGGGCACTGGTTGACGTGACATCTGTAGTGACACGACGGCAACCGCCATGGGACAGATGATAGTTTTTACATATAGTATGGACATTTCCATACCATAGCAAGTTTGAGTGTTATCATGGCTGACCTTTCTTCAAAGGATTTGTATCCATCGATGGCAGACATACCCTTTGCTGTTATTAGGACTTTGTTGTATTGCTTGCATTACAAATTTATTTGTTCTAAAAGAATTTCAGTACCGTAAAATTCCGTCTGTTCAAATTGATCAAGTAACTTTAAGACTGCTTAGAAGCAGCGATTTGCGTACCATACAGAGTATGTCCTCAGCAGTACCCGGTCTCCGAGGTTTGGAGCAATTCCATACTAGGCGTGGCTCAGTGTACGGGGTGGGGTCGGTATCCATATCAAACCTCCGGACAAGCAGGCGAATATTACCAGAGAGGTTGACTTGCAGAAACCAGATAAATCCACCGAGTACGCAGACCGCCATGAAGGCCCTGCGCATGTGCATCGGGGACATCCTGTAAAAATAACAAATTGAATATAACTGTTTAAATTGTTTTAAACTTTTACGGTGGCCGTAAATGGTCATGTGAAAAATAAAATTTATTTCGTGGGAACGAAATATTCTTTCGTGAGAATGAAATGTTATTTCGTGGGAACGAAATAATATTTCGAGGGAAAGAAAGAATACTTCGTGAGAACGAAATAATTCTATTTTCACGTGGCCCTTTACGGCCACCGTAGAATTAACACTTTTCGCCATATAAATACAAATTTTACCTCCCAAGTCTTCTTTGTTAGTTGGTTTGTCCATGGTGTTCAGATGATTTAAACAATGTACAATGTACAAACACGGCCTGGAGAGACTCGTTCTGCTTAAATCTCAATATTTTAAAAGTTTCAAAAGAAGCTCGTATTTTGCAGACGTATTTCAAAATCAAACATAGAATAGTTTACCCCAAGTACGAAAACACATGTATTTCAACTTAACGGGACAGCAATTTCAAATTGTCCATTTTTATTCCCTTCACTTTTCGGGTCATTTTGCATTATCTTTTTTAATTTGATTTCATTTCATTTATACATCTTTTTTTTTATTGCTCTCATGTTTTTGCTCTCGTGGCTTTTTTTTTTTTTATCTCATCTGTCAAATAAGGTTTTTTCATCTATTCTTAGTTCAAATATTACTCTCATAATTTCTGCTCCCGTGCTTTTTTTAACTCATCTGTTAAATCAGGTTTTTAATTCAAATATTTATTCTTGTTGTTTGGGACGGATATCCATGAGTGATTATGACGAATGAATGTGATCGGGGGTATTTTGAAAGCAATCAAAGGCACTTTGTGCCTTGTACATTGGAAACAAACCTCGAAATAAAAATTGAGGACAAAAAGTCATGACTTGAATTCAAACACTTCAAACAATGTACGCCTTCTTTCATTAACGTTAATTACATGTATGCACTCGAACGCGTTATAAATGCGTGGTCCATTTGATATTCGGTTATAAACTCGTGGCCATTTGATATTCGGTTATAAACTTGGACTCGTGGTCCATTTGATATTCGGTTATAAACTCGTGGTTATAAACTCGATTGCGTTATAAATGCGTGGTCCATTTGATATTCGGGGAGGGGGGGGGGGGGGGGGTGTCGGGGCAAGATTTTTTTTCATTCCGGACCAGAGCAAAAAATTTTTTATCCTTGCAAGTTTGGAGCAAGAATTTTTGTCTATCAATTTATGTGATATTATGTCTTAACGCAACTCAAAACTGTAAATATAACGTATTCTTATGAAATTCAAGTTTTGTTCAAGTAACGTCAGCAAATCTGTAAACAAATTTTATAAAAGGTACATGATACATATATAGATAAGGAGATATTTAAAATGGTGCAGAACTGAAGTTAAGCTTATTGTGTAATTAAGCCTTTGAGGAAGCCTATTCACTACCTAATGCATGTATGCGTGTAAAAGACTTGATATTTCCAAATATGAACTTTGTCATGTTTAGATGAAAAACTATAGCGAGCGAGGCTAGCCAAAAATTTGAGACAGTTTAAAAAACTGCGGGAATATAATAAAGTTGAATTTTGTGGTTATTTCTAAATGTTGATTATATACAGGGAATCATAAGAGCTAGGGTTTTTTTTCTGTCACATCATAAACATATTTTTTCATCAAAATTCAGAGCAAAATTATTTTCTTCTGAAAAAAACCAAGTGTCCCATCCCCCATATCAAATGGACCGTGCCTACCGCGAAAAAATAAACTTCAGCTCAATAGGTTTTCGTACACCCCAGGGCTTTTTTTTTTGCATGGCTGTAACTGTGTAATTGAATCAGATTATTGCAATTACTCTTGCCTGAGTGGAATACAAAATTTGAAAACCATTAAGCTTATACAGCTATGTTACTCAGAAGTTCACTAAATTTCTTCTTTTTTCCAAATACGTAAATATGATTAAGCGATAGTTTTGTTTGATAAACCCTATAGATGGCCTAAATTGCTCATGATGTTAAAAATCTAAACTCAGGTAATATTGAAATCCAGAAATTACGTTTAACAAATCACAAATGTTCGCATATTGAATTGTTATTGTACACTGCTCAAAAATATTAAAGGAGCGATTTCCCCATTGTAATATAATGGCACATAGCTTGAAATATTTTTTGGGATAAGCAAGGCTACATCATCAAGTTTTATCATTTGTAAATAATTAATTTGTTCAATACAGACATTTTCAATAAAGAAATGACTATGAAATATGTGTCTTAATACATTTATATTCATCATTTAGAATAAGCGAGTGCAAACGTGTGCAATATGAAAGTAGAAACCTTGCTCCCTTAATTTTTTGGGCAGTGTATTTCCCAGGGGGACTCTGGAAAACAGGGAAGATTCACTGCAGAGAATAATCAGGGAATTTGAAAAGTTCATCAAGATCAGGGGAAAATTAGGGATTTATTCAGTGAATGTTTAAAAAGATAACAAGTATACCTGATGGAATTTACAATATTCATTTGAACAAAGGAATAAGACACTTTATTGCTGTATTGTCCTAAAATTTTTCTGGCTCGCTTCGCTCGATAATGAACACTTTGAATGAAGTAGAGTGAAGAAACTTTAATTTCATATTTAAACATAAACAGTGTAAATTAGACTAGTATTTGAGCGCATTTTGTCAGGGAAAATCTCGTACGAGTCAGGGAAAAATCATGGAAAATTCAGGGAATTCCATTTATCAAAATCTGTGGTCATCCTTATTTCCTCGTATACATGTAATAGTAAGATAGTTTACATTTTCAGTACAAGCGCAGCTCTAGAGAGAGGAGGGGGAGGCGGGTTCAGGACCTCCATCATGGAATTGCCAAACGTCTGTATTCTTTCCGTTGGTTGGTCCACTTATAAGATCAACTATAATTAATTCAGGCGCGTAGCTGCCATGTAAGCCAATAAGCCCGGGCTTGCACATTATTCGGTGATAAAAATATGAAATTAAACAAGAAATAAATGAATAATAAATAAATGAAAAACAATGAAAATAAAATAGATTTGAAAAATGGCTTGTCATAGTTATCTATCAAAACATTATTCCTTTTAGGCAAAATATCATGTTTCATTTATTTATTTGAAAATATAAAAAGAATGCATGTTAATGAAAAAATGTTTCCTTAAAGGTGCTACTGTTAATAGATGCATGTGTCACTATAGATTCTAATTTTAAATGCAAGCTTTGAAGGAGAACTTCAGTTTTTCACCAATTTACCAATTGAAATCTGAAAAAAAAATCTTGCTCCAACTTTGCAAGACAAAATAATTTTGCTCCACCCTGGGGCGAGAAAAATAATCTTGCCCCGACAAAAAAACCAAAGGCCCCACCCCAGAATATCAAATGGATCGTCCCTTATACTAGCTGATAAACGAGTTCCAGTGGTCCGATTTTATTGAAAATTTGTGGCTTTTGACAGTATAGTCATTGAGAAAATTTGTTTAAAAATGTGCATTTAAAATGTATTTTTAGCCACTCAAATTTGCTGAAATCGTTCTCCGTCGGGCCCCCAGACCCCTTGCCATATCGGGCTTGCACTTCCAAACAGGGCTAGCTACGCGCCTGATTATGAATTGGTTTGTGCTATTCCCTACTGCTATATTTAGAGTTTAAACTACTGTCTAAATTTACGTGTAATTTCAAACCATGATACATACATTTGTAATTTGGATTCAGACTGAGTGAATAAAATCATGGAGATCTTGTTTGTACGCTACAACAATATTAGAAGAAACTCTTTATAACTCTTCATACCATATTTAACACGATTTTTCAAAAAAATAAATCCCTCATGGCTGGAAAAGGAGATTTTATTCTCATTAATCTTTAAATTGATTCATTGAATTTTTCACCTTATCTTCAGAAATGATGAAGAAGCGGCATCATTTACCGTACTCAATCCCAAGTTCCAACCGCTGAAACAATCACTTGTAAGATTCTAGGTACAGGTACATAATTACTTACCTTCCCCGTCACCGAACTTTAGTAGCCCTGGCCTTTTTTCACATTCACTCCCTTTTAACATCATTTCCAGCCACTGTCAACATGCTGTACTTTGCTTTCATCTGAGAAAAGACCTTTTTAATAAGGAACGGCGGATTTTGACAGACTTACTATATCAAACAAATATTAATTCGGTACCTCTGAGGAGATTTGAATTTTTCTAAAAGTTTAACAAATAAAAAAAGGAATAATACACACTGGATAAATAAAGGTATGTCATAATTTTCGAAGTTAGGCTCGACTTTTAAAAGGACTATTTTTAATCCTTTTTTCTTTTGTTATCGCATGCAATGAGGAATATATTATAATTATTTCAGTGCAGACTGAGTGATCTAAAAATATGTCTTAGACTAATCTTAGAAATCGAATATAAAATACCATGTCCGTAAATAAGTGTTCTATTCATTTTTATTCAAAGCGACAAGGAATTATCTGTACATTTGAAAAAGTCGATTAATCCATCTTTTCCATCAATTTTAGGTACTAGATACATTAATCTGTCGATATATTACTGATTTGTGAGCCAGTTTTTGTTACAGCCCATTGCAAAGAAGGAGCACCAAGTTAGCGCTTCAGTGAACGCTTTTCAGAACAACGCTGTCAAAGTATTCTAACGGTAATCACACATGGTAATAATGGCAAGGACTGGACACCCAAGCAATCGCGCGTGACATTTAAAACGAGCGATTTGTTGAGTAGCACTTTATGCGAAATAATGCTAAATCTTTGTTTTTATTGTAGATATTAATAGACGCTCACTCCTCCCGTGTACCTAGTCCTGCCTCCATTCGGGGGTTCGCGATTGCCTTGTTAATGGAACTTAGGCCATTTCTTGTTTTTATTCTGTTTTGCGTCCTTTTGAAATTGAAAAAGCTACCAGCCAGCCAGGTAGAAGAACAAACAATGTTTTAAAACAAATGTTAAACGTCATGTAAATGCAAGTACTATATGAAATCTGACAGAAACTTGTTTCATTTGATTTTATAGGTCAGTAAAAGAATTATATAATACAAAGTATTAAATCTTTTAAGTACTTTTTAAACATTTTTACATGAATTTAAAAAAAAAATTACGATTTCTCTTTAATTTTTGTAGAAAACATTTAATTTTCAAAAGATTTCATCATTTTGATTTTGTTTTGTTTTGTGACTTTGGGCTCAAAACCTACCAGCACGAGGACGCAAAACAGAAAATAACAAAGAAATGGCCTTACACAATTATGCCATATTCACCTTGATCTTCAACTCTTGATTTAAGATTGGTACTTCTTCTCTGGTTTACTTTGCGAAAAAAAAAGTTGGCGCCTACACTCTAAGGAAAACTGAAATTTCACCTCTCGTGCAGATTCGAACCATGCTCCTCCCGCATGTTAAACTAGAGCTCTACCCTAGTGCCACTAGATCGACATACCGATTAGGTGTTTATTACAAGGAAAGTCGGAAATCTTCAGCGTGGAGATTTCTTTAAAATTCTCGTCTAAGGGAGGCTACTGAAACGCGTGTGATATTACACATGGCAAAGGCGTAGGAGAAGGGGGCAGCGGGGGCACATGCCCCCCCCCCCCCCCCACACACACACACACTTTGAAAAGTGGGGGGCACAACAAAGTTTTTGCCCCCCCCCCCCCCCCTTCCCACTTTTCAATCACAAAATTTTATGATGCATTAACATTGTTTAAAATAGCAACATTTTGTACCATTAATCTACAATTTTTCGGTCAATTTTCAAAATTTTTCTTTGGCTCGCTACCGCTCGCCAGTTCTTTATAGGCTTTTTGAATAATAAAGCTATTCTGATCCCTCCTTTCTACATTATTACTTTATCGATGTACATGAAGACATTTAACTCAAACTATATAGAATATTATTACATGTACTTGTTAATGATAGAGGGTATAGAAAGTCAATATTTTTCTAAAAATAATTTCCTGGCTCGCTACCGCTCGCCAGACATTTATCCATGTACTTAAAATTTAGAATTGCACCAGAAATGTTAAAATTTGTGCATACAGAACATGAAAACCCCATATATTTTTCTTTAATCTCTACCTCTCCTCCCCCCCCCCCCACCTTTTTTTTTTCTTTTTTGCTTGTTAGAAATTTTGGGATGTTGTGCCCCTCCACTTTTTCAGGCAGAGCTACGCCGTTGCATGGCGCTCAAAATAAAAGTGGAAATGTCAAACTCCAAAAAGGGAAAATTGTACAAAGAAACAAGCCTCAGTGCTTATTTTCGATTAAACATTATTTCAAAATTAAAAGACTATCATGGTGCAAAAGGAAACATTGATTCATTAAAATTATGAAACAAGAGCATGGCAGTCTTGGATATATGACAAAATCGTTGAGTCAAAACCTTAAGGACCAACGAAAGGGTCTACAATGTCGCTGGACCAAAATGATTTTCTTAAAAAGGGAAAAACTTTCTATTTCTTCGAGAAGAATACAAAATAATGAATCAACATTATGATATCTCATTTTTACAAACAAAATCTACCAGCAGGTGAATTTACATGATTCGAACGATTGCGTAAACCAGCAAGAGAACGTTTCACAAGCGATAATCTGAAATATACCGAGGCTCTCATGTACTATTTATCACAGAAAGATGTTCATCGTATCAAATATCTCGACGAAGCTGGATTTAATTCTTGCGACTGTACAAAGTCCTTTATGGACATGCGCAACGGGATGAAAGGGCCGTAGAAGTTAGTTCAAACGCCAAATCTTCCAATTAAACACTTTACGCCCATGATTGGGGTGAACGGCGCGTTTTATTATAATGCTACTGATACTACCTAGTATTTATAACTTTATTGACCAAGTTATAGACGCCTATAAGGATGAGGAATACCACGCCTTGGTTCCCGGGGATATACTACCAAATTCCTACACATTAAGAGAGCAACAATTTGACTTTCTTCGACCTCTGTCAATATAATATCTCGTAGCCGTGCAATAATTTTGCATATTGAACTTGTACCCAGTCCATATTTGTATAACATTTACATTTGTTTTGATTATAGGCCATTTTTATGTACATTGCACATTTTGTCTGTAACAGCGTCAAATAGAGGCCTTAACTTGTGTTTTGTTACGGGTATGCAACACACAGCAAGTGCATTTATCGTACATGTAATTAAGTTCTTTCTTAATTAGATCTGTAACACCGAATATAAGTACGTCTATAGTCATCATTGTAGTATCAAATTTCATGGGAAGAATTAGATTGACTGACAAGGAGACAAAAACTTTTTATAATGGGGTATAATGGCCGTGCAATATGAGACCTAGAAATTATTTGTAGCTATAGATAATTTAATAACCCGTGAATTACAGTACTATGGAAATGAATGAGACAGGACCAAAGTAATTTGGAACGAAATTGTGAAATTTGCTCCGAGCTAAATATCATATTTATTAGTTAGCAATTTGCCGATCTGGGCACGTTTACAACAATGTACATGTCAACTACCGCTTTGTTCCTTTTTTTTTTTTTTTTTTTTGGGGGGGGGGGGGTATTTAAAAGCATTACACAATGACCTCGTGAAAAGAAAACAACCCCGAGGGAGTAATTCTAGCTTAGATATCTAATATTATCCCACCTCTGGCAAATTTCTTGCAATCTGATTGGTCGAGAAGAACCGAATATTATGTTGTATCATTTTACTGACATGATATTATTTTAATATCCTGCTTCCACTACGACGCTTTACGATATTGACGTCACCGAAATGCTTTGAAATATGTTGACGTTACATACACAAGCCAAAAGCCATCGGTGGTATAAATTCGTTATACAGTGTTTTACAGGGGGGATACAGAAATATATTGGGTCGATGAAAAAAGTTGTATTGGGCGAGGCGAAGCCGAGCCCAATACAACTTTTTTCATCGACCCAATATATTTTTGTATCCCCCCTGTAAAACACTGTATAACTAATAACATCTAACTACAGTTTCTCCACACGAGACCTTGAACGAGTTCTTTATAACAGGTCAAATGATTTGTTAAAATATGATTTAACTTTAATATAATAATACATTATTTTACATATATTCAACTTGTATCTGATTGAAAATAAATGTGTTAATCATTTTAAAATAGAATTATAGAGCTTCTTTCTTAAGTTCTAAATAAACAAATTGTATGAAAATCTAGCATAAACTATAATTTTGTAAAAAAAAGTTTCGGAATCCGTTGATTTCTACCAGAAGCCTATATTTTCTAGATTACATGTAGCCTAGTACAGCACATCATGCGTGAACATGGTGAATGTTTCTGTTATGGTAAGAAATAATTGCTACTTATATAATTGAATTTCCTTAAAATATTTTTCGGGAGAGATGGACAGACAGTCAAGCAGACAGATTTACAACGTAAATATAACTATAGGTTCCGACACGCCGCAGGATTTTATACAAGACAGTTGATCTTTTGGCCAGCACTGATGTCCGACGTCCGAAAATTGGACCGTTCATTTTGTTTTCTATATATTACATGTATCTGGGGTTTTTTTTTTTTAAAGAGGCTGGGTCTAATTAGAAAATGATGAACTTCTACCCAAGGTATTTTGACTAAATTCGGATCATATAATTGAAGTATTATAACATTCATTTTATGGGAAAGAAAATAGAAGTTGACCGTTCAGTATTATGTAGGGGTCATCTCAAAGATAATGGCATCTTACAATGAGACCTGATGGGGTTTTAATGCAAAATAATGATTTTTCTCAATTTTTTTTCATATTTCTGCGCAAGAGATTTTAATTAAATTCATATTATTTATTTGTTGTACTTCAAATATCATTTTAAGAAAAAGAAATTGAAATTTCACCGTCATCAAATTTTTCTAATTGTACTCGGCCTCGTTAACCAGCATTTAAATGGCCGAATCTGTATTATGTATTATGATCGTTCCGGTGACTGACTTCACTACTGGTCTGGGGTACATCTAAATACCCAGCCGGTGAAAACGATGACCAAACTTTAAATATGTATGAGATAAAAAATAAAAAGGTACTTACCAAACATATATTGATGTCCGGTTGATAGTATAAACTTTTCAATTTTCACTGATTTATAATAATTATGACAGATTTCTCTCCTAATACCAGGGATCTACTGATTTCCATTATATCACACAGGTTTAACATTTTAGTAGTACATGTCTTATTTGGACAACGCTATCCGCTCCGTTACACATCGTGTTTAGATTTATAAACATAAAGGGTGCCCTGTATTAATACATTTTAAAATGTTCAATTGAATTTGGCTGTAAAGTAAAGGAAATATTTCATTATTTCACATGATTGCCTCATTTACATATTAAATACAATACAAAACAAATCGTGTTTTTACACGATTGCTATTTTTGTCGATTTAAATTTTTTGTAAACATTGTAACTCGAACGTAGTAGTGCATAAATTTACAAGCTTAACTAAAAAAAAACCCCATCAAACAAACAAACAAACAAATACTGTGACCGTAAAGTACGGTGGCCGTAAAAGGCTGTCTTTAAGATAGAATTATTTCGAGGGAACAAAATTATATTAAGAGGGAACAAACTAATATTTCGTGGGAACGAAATAATATCTCGAGGAAACGAAATAAAATTTGGAGGGAACGAAATATTATTTCGAGGGAATGAAATAATATTTCTTGGGATGGAAATAAAATTTCGAGGTAACGAAATAATATATCGAGGGAACGAAATATTAGTTCGAGGACAGAAAATAATATTCGAGGAAACGAAACTACATTTTTGAACCATGAATTTTGATTTACCAGTAATGATCTTGATCTTGATTTTCGGCCTTTACTTAAATCTTTTGTAAATATGTATAATTCATATTTTTGACTTTAATTCAAAATTTTCATATACTTTCATAGACTTCTGTATATATTTGCAATACCTACAGTATTGCAAATATATACAGAAGTCTGCACATGTACAGAAAGGAGAATTATTTCGTTCCCACAAAATAATATTTTCTTTCCTCGAAATATTGTATCATTCCCTCGAAATACTATTTCCTTCCCACAAAATTTTATTTCTTTCCCACGAAATATTATTTCGTTACCACGAAATATTATTTCGTTCCCACGCAATATTATTTCGTTCCCACGTAAGATTATATTGAGGGAACGAAATATGATTTCGAGGGAACGACATAATTTTATTTTCTTACACGGCCCTACAAAACAAACAGAAAAGAAATTAAAGCATTACAAAGCATGTCTACTGTTGGAAGTTGTTGATATGCGCTCAAGTATTGATTAGCTTTTACAAAAAAAACCTTACCGTCAGTTGCTGACTTTTGAAATTATGATATACATTCGAGATAGAAAAAAAAACTCACAGTCTTTTCTTTTATAAGATCAGTTGAACATTTTCGGGCATAAAATTTTCCATTTCTCCGATTGATCAAGTTACGAAAAGGCCCGAGAATGTGCTATTGTTGTATGACGTACCGGTACAAAGACGTTTCATTTCATTTGTCGGAAGAAAATACATCGATTCGATAATCATACGCCTTTCAATTGTCTGGTCATCTATACTCTGAACAGCCGATCTGATGAAGCTAATTATACATGTTCTGAATAACCTTTAAAGATCTTTATTTGTTTTACTTTATTTGATTTAACAAACAATTTACAAACTTATATTAATGTCTCAAGTTGGCTAAGATGAATGATAAAGCTTTTACATCAAGAATTACTGGTCAACTTAAAAAATGGATCATGTCGCTCAGTTATGGACATAATTATGGCCATTGAAACTTATAAAATTTCAATATTTTGTGGTTTCCGGAAATGTGAAGGAAAACTGATGCAGACTATCGATTCATTTCTTGGATATAGCCTTTTTAAAAGTTGAGAAAAAAAAATCAAGTCAGGTTTGAATATAGGTCTTGCTGTTCAATTACGTCTAGAGTCTTTTTGGTGGATAAGAATGAAAGAAAACACAAAATTAACGGTCTGGATGATTTGTTAAACTACAAGATGTCTGAGTGTCCTGCGCTTGCTCGATCGGATGGTATAAACACGTGAAAGTCTATATTTAGTGATGCCGTTCAGGCATTGGCTGTGCACTAACTCTCTTTCACCTCGCGCAGCAGGTGATCCCCCGCGCAGTCGCAGTAGTTTGACCTTTATTCTGATGAGGTCGTGTACGTCACAATTCACGTGACCATAACAAACTTGATTCAATATTCATTTTCGACATTATTTTGATATATTTTGATTATTTGACAGTTTGTTGTTTTGTGTTGTTCTTTTTTTTTTCATTAGCTATGTTCATTATTAGCTCATATACTTGCGTAACATAATAATTTCATTGCATCGTTACATTTTATATTGTATGTGTCGACATTTTATCAAACTGCGTCTATAACTTTATTAACGGCAACATCTTCTTCGTAATGTTTGAATATTTACATCCAAGTAAAGAATAAATTCTCTCTCTCTCTCTCTCTCTCTCTCTCTCTGCTGACATTGAATTAGTTCTAATTAAATGGTCTAATTTATTTGAGAATCTCTATTTAATAAGATTACGACAACATAGAATATATATATCCAAGAAAATAAGGGCACCTCTCTCTCTCTCTCTCTCTCTCTCTCTCTCTCTCTCTCTCTCTCTCTCTCTCTCTCTCTCTCTCTCTCTACCCCCTTCAGATACTAATGTTGAAAATCCGTTAAACATTGGTTTTTTCATTCCTTCTATGAATTATCTGCATATTCTTTGTATATACCGTATTTCATATTTTTGTTGTTTTTTTCCTTTTTGTGTTTCAATTTTTCATTCAATGGACTTAGATCCCAGTACATGGGCTTCATATTTGATATTTCATTTTTCATGTCTTGTGTATATACTCACCTTTTTCATTAATATTTGTTATGATCTTAACTTTATTGAAGAATTCAAATCTTTTTCACTCCATTTTTGTAGAACGTCAAACTATTGTTGCTACATATGGCGAACATTTTGTGTAAGAATTAGCCAATTTATAGATGACCCTTTAATGAATCGAAATGATCCTGTCCTGCCCTGCCGGTTTGATATCAAAAATACCCACATTACATAAAAATGGGTGTTTCAATTGAAGCCTACAGGTTCAGGATAGGATCATTTTACTTCAAGGCATCAAAAGTGCCGAAAAATAAAATACTTGATATGCAAACTATTCTTTTGGTAAATATGTTGATCTCACTGGGTATAAAAGCTATTCCCATTTCTTTATTGTATATGTTACATACCGAACATACATGTACTTCTAAGGAGAACTATGATAATGACTATGATCATGATTATTCTTTCTCAAATGCACATAGCAATATATCCTGCCCGGTTACAAAATTCGTAATTGAAATACCCTCTATTAGTGTGATAACCATAAATCTAATCATACTTCTAGTACAATTATTATTGATGTGTGGTGATGTAGAAACCAATCCAGGTCCGTATTCCTATAATTCATCAGACTCCATTCATTGTTCTGATACTGATATATCTAATCTTTCTGGTGATCAAATCTCAGAATTAAGTCAATTGATGAAAAATACAGCATCTTACCTATCGATTGTTCACTTAAACATTCAAAGTATAAAACCTAAATTAGATATTCTCAATGCAAATTTGCAAGATTTTGATATATTATGTTTTACTGAAACTTGGCTTAATCACGAAATTCCCTCAACAGAAGTAAAGCTTGAAGGTTATGATGCGCCACACAGAAATGATAGAACAACTGGACCAGGGGGTGGTGTAATGGTCTATACTAAAGAATATATTTAATGTAAGCGTAGAGAAGACCTAGAAGTTATGGGTGTGGAAAGCGTATGGATCGAAATAAACATAAAACATAAAAAAATACTAATTGGAACATTTTATAGACCCCCTAATAGTCCAACAAATATATGGGAGTTGATCGAATTTTCTATTGAAAAAGCTACTGAATCAAACTGTAATCAAACCTTAATAACTGGAGATTTTAATGAAAACCAGATAAACAACCCCAGGTCCAAAGTTAATTCAATCATCCTAAACTATAATCTCAAACAATTGATCCAAAATCCAACATCTATTTCACCAACAACTTCAACACTAATTGACCTATTTATAACTAATGTACCTGATAATATTGCCTATTGTGATGTTGCAGAGCCATTTCTTGATGTAAATGTCAAATATCACTGCCCTATAATTTGTCCTTTAAAAGCACACAAACAAAATTCATTATGCTACAAGCGTCGTATTTGGTTATATGATAAAGGAAATTACGAAGAATATAGATCAAAACTATCAACTACAAACTGGTCAAATTTGATAAAAACTAACAATACTTTAAATGAAAATGTTACAAACATAACTAATCAAATTCTAAAAATAGCCTCAGAAACAATCCCTAACAAAGAAATAACAATCAGACAACATGACCTACCATGGCTTACAACTGAAATAAAAAGACTTATGAGAAAAAGAAATAGATTAAGAAATAAGGCAAAGAAAACTAATAAATCTGAAGACTGTTTGAAATTTAAGCAATTAAGAAATAAAGTAATAGATTTATTAAGAGTAGCAAAATGCAATCATAACACAAAATTACGTGAAGCAATTATTAAACAAACTTTTGCATCAAAAGACTGGTGGAAATTAATCAAAAATCTCACTGGATTTACTAAAGAACAAAAAACAATAAATATTCTTGAAAAAGATCATGTCCCTGTAACAGATGATGTGGAAAAAGCTAATCTATTAAATAATTTCTTTAGTTCTCAATCAATTATTGATGACTCAGGCAAACAGCTTCCTGAAAATTCTAATATATTTGACAATGATGCTCTCACTGATATAACCATAACTGAAAGTGACGTAATTGATGCAATTAAATGCCTAAATGCAAATAAAGCTTCTGGACCTGATCTTGTGAGCCCAAGAATGATCAAAGAGGCAAGTAATGAACTTGCATTTCCTCTCTGTAAATTATTTAACATGTCTCTAAATAATAAAGTTTACCCGTCTCTATGGAAACTCGCAAATGTAGTACCTGTGCACAAAAAAAAAATGATGATAAAAATGTTGAAAATTACAGACCAATATCACTTTTATGTATCATGAGCAAAATTTTTGAAAAATGCATTTATAAGTATATACATAATTACTTATTAGATAACAGTTTACTATCGCCTCATCAATCTGGATTTCGGAAAGGGGATTCAACCATAAATCAGCTTCTGTTTATAACTAATGAATTTTCTAGGGCTTTAGATGAAGGGAAAGAGGTAAGGGTGGTATTCTTTGATATAAGTAAGGCATTTGATAGAGTTTGGCATAAGGGACTTTTACACAAATTGAAAATTATGGGAATTAAGGGAAATTTTTTACATGGGTTGAAAATTATCTCTCTTGTAGACAACAAAGGGTGGTTTTAAATGGGAAAGAGTCAAATATTATTGAAATCAACGCTGGGGTACCCCAGGGGTCAATTCTTGGCCCAATACTTTTTCTCATCTTTATAAATGATATTGTTCTAGAAATTAACTGCTCAATTAAATTATTTGCAGATGATACCTCCATTTATGTTATTATAGAAAATATACAAACAGGTGCAGAATTACTAAACTATAATTTAGAGAAGGTCCATTCCTGGTCATCTCAATGGCTAGTAAAATTCAACCCACAAAAAACAGAAACTTTACTGATTTCAAGAAAACAAAACAGCCCCCAACATCCCCAGTTAAATATGAACAATGTCCCCATCTCTGAAGTTGAAAAACATAAACACTTAGGTCTAATGATAAATAAAACATGCCAATGGGGGGATCATATTGATTCTATCATCCAAAAAGTAACTCCAAAAATAAATATACTACGAAGCCTAAAATTCACTTTGGATAGAAAAAGTTTAGAATCTCTCTATTTCTCATTTATCAGGCCTACTTTTGAATACGCGAATATAATATGGGATAATTGTCCAGATTACTACAAAAATAAATTAGAAAATATAAATATTGAAGCGGGAAGAATAATTACAGGTGCGACTAAACTAGTTAGTATTCGAAATTTATATCTTGAAACTGGGTGGGAGACTCTTGAACAAAGACGTGAAAAAAGCAAACTTATCCAATATTTTAAAATATTAAATGGACTTACCCCTGAATATCTACACGAATTATTGCCTCCTCAACATCGACAGCAGCATGCTTATAATACCCGTAACGCTAACGATTATGTCCAAATAATATGCAGAACGACACAGCACTTTAACAGTTTTTTCCCGTCAGCAACTCGGTTATGGAATAATCTCCCTCATGAATTAAAACAAATAAAATCACTTCCACAATTTAAAAGTAAATTATCCTCTTCTAAGAAAATTCCTAGTTATTATTATTCTGGTACGCGCAAAGGACAAATTCTACATGCTCGTTTACGGATGAAGTGTAGTTCGTTGAAACAACATCTTTTTCAAAAAAATATCGAACCCGACCAATTATGTTCATGTGGTGAAATTGAATCAACTTCGCACTATCTCCTACATTGCACTAATTTTAATCGAGAAAGAACTGTTTTAAATGATATAACTCAACCATTAACTTGTAATTTATTGCTATACGGAGACGAAAGAAATTCAGATGAAATAAACGAAAAAATATTTAAAACCGTTCAGGAATTTATTATTAGAACAAAACGTTTCTAAAAATAAATCACAAAAAGGTCATCTATTCCATTAAAATTCCATTAAATATCTGTATATCAACTTTTTATTGAGTACTTGAGCATTAGATATATACTTTATCAATATCACTTGTAACTTATACTAGTATCATTCACTTTTTACGTTATACTACATTATCGCCAAATATGTATTTTTTTGCAACATTCTTTCTATAAGTTAAACTTCTTATTCCGATAACTCATTGATATTTTTCTTTTGATCATATGTATGTACTTTTGTGTTACAACTTACTTTTCCCTTTCGTATAATACCATATTGATTAAGACCATTCCATGAATTATATAATTTAGTATTATTTGGAGATGGATTTACATAAGCTTTGAGCTTTTTTCCAAATCCTGTATTTCTTATGCTTATGAATAATTTGAATATCGCTGTTTCTTGAATAAATATGTTTAAACCAATTACGTCTAGAGTTATGCTCCTTGAAACTTATAAAAATGTGTTGAATGGAAAACTATTTTTGAATATGATATTACACCAAGAAATACAGGTCAAGTTTGAATTAAGATTAACTTTATGTCGCTTAACTTTGTGCAGAGTTATGCCCCTCTAAACGTGTCATTAAGTTATGTATTATTGAATTTTGTCTTTGAAAACTTTCCTACACTAAAACTTACATAGCTTCATTGCTTATAGATATGGCAAAATAGTGCTCTTGAAATTTATTCATCTATCTATGCTAATGTATTCATATGACGATGATATAACGTCATATACATGTACCTATGTTTGATTTGCGCAAAAACTAGAACAAGAATGACCTGACATGCCAGGAAAAGCATACAATTTTAAATGCATAACATTGAATAAATAATACCAATAGCAGCATGCGCCGCCTTGCAAATACAACTATTTCTACCCTAATTTAGCTTAATAATATTTTTCCGAACATTTTTACCCACTGCATGTATAAACACAAGATTTTCTCCCACTGTTGACTTGGATATCCATGGAAATGCTGGGAACAGATTAATAGAATCTATCACGATGTTCGAATGTAAAAGATTTGAAATCCACAACGAGGCTGATGTAGCAAATGTTTTGTACGAGGATGGGATTCTCTGTCTCGGTCATAAAGTCATGATTGATTATTTCTCGCACTCTCCTCTTTTTATCATTCGGTATCGCCTCGAATTTTCAACTAAAAAATGACAGAGGTAAACTTTCGCTAGTTCATATAAGGTGTGGACTTAAAAATTCAGATTTTGGTACATGAGTTTCTTCCTGTATGTGGACAAATTTGATTGGTGTCATGAAATCGAGTATTCTCGATTTATTACATGCTTCTTATAGACTCCTATAGTAAGTATGTGAATCTCATTGAATATATATAATGTGGCTGTTATGCAAATTAGTAATTTTTATCACTATTTTGCCATATGATGTGAAATAAGCAGGGCGATGTATCATTGATCCTACCATCAACATTTTTTAGGTCCGGACGTCTGTCGTCCGTCGTCCGGTGTAAACTTTTTTTCCTCGGCAACTAATGAACAGAATTTCACGATACGTTACAGGAAGCAAGTACCCAAGGTCCTTTACCAAGTTTGTGTTTTTCGTGCCGATCGGTCAACAAATATGGCCGCCGAGGGCTCTGATTGGCTGACGCATTTTCGACGTCCCCTCTGCAACCTCTGTACAGAATTTCACGAAACCTGGAAGCAAGAACTCAAAGTCCTCTACCAAGTTTTTTGTTTTTCGTGCCGATCTGTCAACAGATATGGCCATCTAGGACTCTTTTTGGCTGACACATTTTCAACTTCTCCTCTGCAACCGTTAAACGAAATTTCACGAAGCCTTTAAGAAAGCAAGTAGTCAAGGTCCTCTACTAAGTTTATGTTTATTGTGCCGATCGGTCAACAAAGCTGGCCTCCGAAGGCACTGATTGGTTGACACATTTTCGACCTCTCCTCTGCAACCACTCCACAGAATTTCATGAAACCTTACAGAGAGCAAGTACTCAAGGTCCTCTAACAAGTTAGTATTTTTCGTGCCAATAGGTCTAAAAATGTTGCCGCCAAGGGCTTTGATTGGCTGACACATTTTCAACTTCTCCTCTGCTACCACTACACAGAATTCCACGGAGCCTTACCGAAAGCAAGTACTCAAGGTCCTCTACCAAGTTTTTGTTTTTTGTGCCGATCTGTTAACAATATGGCTGCCGAGGGCTCTGACTGGCTGACATATTTTTGACTTCCCTTCAACTGCTGCTCAGAATTTCACGATACCTTACAGGAAGCAAATACTAATTATAAGGTCCTCCACCAAGTTTGTGTATTTGTTCCGATCGGTCAATTATGGTTGCCATGGGCTCAGATTGGCTAAAGAAATTTCAACACTTCTGAAACTAATGCATAGAATTTCATAAATCTTTACAGGAAGGAAATACTCCGGAGTCTCCACCAAATTGGCCACTTTCATTCGTTTGTCTGTAAGTCAGGTGAGCGATGCCCCCCCCCCCCCCCCTTGGGTCTCTAGTTTATTGAATATGTCGACCAATCATATTAGCAAGTTGTATTCTATTCGAGTAAGTTGGTCACGAATAATTACAGTATACAGTCAGTCAAAATGATTACAACGCAAGCTACTGGGATAGATACTTTAATTCTATTTCAAACAGAATACCTACATTTTTGCCTGACCTCGTGAGGTCAGGCACACCTAGATTTGAAATGTGCATAAAACGAAACAAGAAGTATATGCGGCGTTTGCATGTAAGAATGATGAAAGCGCCGTTTACAAACATTTACAAGATCAGACAAAACAGCATCTCTTCATAAAGAGTTATCGCTCCTTTAACATGTACATATACGCTTATCAATACGTGAAGGTAAGGGCACCGAAAGGTGATTGAATGAAACTTGGGGATATACTACAGTAGTATCAACTAGAAAGGTTTCTTGTTGCGGTTGCAACAAGAGTGTCTTCCTCCTATACAATTTTTGGTTTGGAAATATGAAGGACGTCACATTACATGTATTCATATTATATATTTAAGTTTTCAAATAGCAGTAACATTAAATTTTCAAACCGATAATTGTTGGTGAGCAACCATTTGATTTGGGGGGGGGGGGGGGGGGGGGGCAGGAATTCTATTGCCAGCCGGTAAAATTTTTTCAGCAATTTTCTGAGCAGGCCATTTTTTTCAGCCATTACCAGAGTCGGAGAAAAATTTTCGCCGGTTCTTCGGGCCGGATTTAAACAAATTGTCAAATGTTGTGAATGTCTGTGTAAGTTAAACTCCCCGCTGTTACAGAGTATGAGTTAATAACCGTTCCTTCAGATGTCTCTTTGCAATTAGCGAATTTCAGACAGATTGTATGATGTTTAAATAGAACCTTTTCTAGATTTTTGTGCCTATGCGTATTAGGTCTGTGGTAGATACAGCTATGTGAACAGTTTGTATTTATATTAATTAATTTTTTGACTTTAAATTGTCTGGCACAAAGGGCCAGCAAAAATTTCCATATCATGCAATGTATCCTTACTTTTGCATGGTCCGGGAAAAAAAATTGCCGGCCCTTTGGGCCGGAATATTTTTTTTCAGCATTTTTCAGAGCCGGGATTTTTTTTTTTTTTGCAAATTCTTCCTGCCCCCTTCCCCCCCAAAAAAGGCGAGCTCGTAGCTGTAGAACCAATTTTCTTGAGAAGAGAAATGGTAATAACAAGTTACGTTCAATATATATATATATAAATACCATGAGGTTCTCGCTGTGCAGATTCAAATTTGGACCCCCCTTCCCTTTTTTCAAAGTTTATTTTGAATTTCCATCATGGCGACATCGTTCAATATAAACAGAACTGTTTTCGAAAAACGAGGGGAGAGAAGAATGTTGGAGAAATTTTTCATCAATTTGTAAATAAACCAACCGAAAATTATGTTCGAACGTTTGCTAGAATTAGAAATTAAACTTGATGTTCAAAATATAGTTATTGAAGTTTAGAAACAGGTTTGTAGGTTAGAAATCGGAATCAAACTACCACTTTTTGTGTGTAAATTCTGGTTTGTAGCTGATCTCTTCTAAATTAATCAACTGTTTTAAAATCAAATTGTGTATATCGAAATGTATTTATGAAATGCATATTCATCATTGCCGTGAAATCGGAATTTGAAAATCTCAACACTGCTTTTCTCGAGTCGGACTCGGTGTACAAATTTTAGTGTGCGCCCGATCTGTTGGCGTGAAGGTGTATCGAAATACCCAACTCAAAATTTCGATGCTCATATCTTTTCAACAGTAAGAGATAGGAAAAATCAGAAAGACTAAATAAGACAGATATATGGATAAAAAATAATAATATTGAAATTTTTAGGAAACTTCATAAGCTTAATTTTTGTTTACTATTATAAGCAAAAAAGTGTCTTCCTCCTATGAACTTCTGAATTTGGAAATATGAAGGACGGTGAAGGACGTCATCGTAATAAATCGTTACAGTGTGCATCTAGCATTTCATATCTTGCATGGCTGTCGACTTTCAAAAAGAATGGAAATTGTAGATAGCAAAATACGAGATATTTAAGCCTACAAATAGCAAAACATGAAATTTTCGGTCCTTTTGAGTAATTCGACGCTCCCGTCAAATATTTGAATCTACTAAAAAACATGATAAAAAAAAATAACAGAGACCAAAAATAAAAAAGACCAATCTAGCTTTTACTCCAAACGTAACGTTGGAGAACTTTCATTGTCCTAGCTTACAGGGTTCTTGAGAAATCGCTGATCCAATTTTCCACGGTTACGAAAACAATAGGTCTTCCGACGGAAGTCGGAAGACCTAATAAGCTTAAAGTGTTCATTTCCTTTACATTATACACGGTCACTTTCTTATTCTATTTTTTGGCTTAAAACACCCATGGCACGTTGCAAACATATGAGAAGGAATGTGTCTGGTGGTAGATGAAGTATTACATACTTGACCAATCAGAAGCCGATACACGTTGGAACTCGCTATTTTCGCTATTATATATATACAATATACCTGAGTTTATGGTGCATATGGAAATGTATACTATAGTTATAGACTCATATCGACGGTCAAGAATACAGGGTGTTTTTAAGAATTATGAAACGATGCTTTTCTGTATAATAACTACATTGTAGGTCAAGCAACATCAAAGAGGCATTCCTGTTTGTTTTATTTTCTCATATGTCCATTAAGTCATAGTTATAGACTTTGACTAAAGGTAAGGGTCGGTAGAGTAAAAATGAAGACATTGTCATTTTGTTATGGTCAGGCAAGCTTTTTTGAAAAGCTTATACTTGTGTCCATTACTACATGTATGTAGTAGTCAGCGAGATTGCTACTTAACTGGAACGAGGACCTCGCCGAAATAATTTCAATGACCCCTAGTCATGCATCAAGATGACGGAATATTAAAACAGTATCAATAGACAAGCTGCATAGCTATCAATTTTGCATCTTCGACACAGTAACTACGCTTTCGACGGATGCGCTTTCCATTGGCTATACGGTTGCATGGCACATGAATAAATGACCGGACTTCTTTATGTTTTTTTATTCCACTTCGCAAAGTCACTGGAACGGCCAACATCACTTTGCTATTTGGATAGATACCGTGTTCGCTGCAGACCCTACCATTTATGTGCTTGTCGGTTATTCTATTGTTGTTATTTCTTCTCTAGTATACTTTCAAGAAATCGTCTGGCATTCTCGGCCCCTGAACTTAATCAAATCTATGTTCAACGTCTTCAAATTCAATAGCATCATTTCAAACCAGATAAATTTGCAGATGGACCAGACATGCATGTTTCGGGTGCTTAACCCTCGTCAGTGATCCTCAATCTGAAAAATATAATATGGCCATAGGGTGTGAAACTTATTAAGTCCAAAAATGTACCGAAAGACGTTGCAGGATGGTTGAAATATGATGCTACAGGACCCACGTTTTAGAAATTTCTTGAAATTTAGATAACGGAAATTTTTGAATGCGTTGAAGAGAACTTGGCTATATGTACCCCGGGGGGAGGATCGACTCCTGTTCCACAAGCAGAGACACTCACCAAGTGGTTAAAGGTCTTTAAATTCAATAGCATCATTTCTAAACAGATAGATTTGCAGCATCGACCAGACATGCACGTTTCGGGTACTTAACCCTTGTCAGTGATTCTCAATCTAAGCAATGTACTTAATATGGCCAAATAGTGTGAACATTATTAAGTCAAAAAATGTACCGAAAGATGTAGCGGCATGAGTGGGATATTAGGCTACAGAACCCACGTTTATCCCCAACAAAATTCGAGATAAATTACGTCATTTCGGGTCTCTTCAAATTTAGTAGCTTTTTAACTTAAGACTTTCTTAGAGTTATTCCCCTTTGAACATAAAGAACATCACGTGACAAGCGAGCGTGATTACCTTTTCTTCACTCGTGTTACTTGCGTGCAGTTTTCTTCAATTATGAATCGAATATGACGTAATATTAGCCCTTATTTGCATAATTTAGTGCATTACTATTCCTCTTCTTGAAAATTTCAAGGTATTGGAAGAGTTATAACTTTTATCTGAAATTTAGCCTTTTATCACTAATCTTAATTTTTTCCGTCCGCCGACCCTTATACGATCATTACCCCATTGCTATAATGTGCATTGTTAGTTTGGGACCCGGCTCTGCTTTTTGTTTGGTTTTATATCATCTGACCAGCGAAGCCGTTGGCACGACTGACTTGTTTCCGAACTTTACCGCCTGCACAAGAATGAAATTCTACAGGACTAGATTTCTACAGGACTCAATAGGACTTCATGTTGGTGACAGTTTCTTAACCTTTTATAGAGTAAGTGCTATAACCGACATTACTGGCGAAATGGATTTTAAAGCAAATTGATTTCGGCGCGGGATTTACGGTCACATTTGTCAATCGCGCCCAAAATACAAGCCACTCAATGCATGTATTAGTAATAAATTGATAGAAACTATTTATTGTATTTTCTTTGTTATTTCACATCATCACGATGAGGTACAAAAAGATTCCGCACCTAAACTTACTACATGACGATCCATTCGAGGAGACAAATTAGATGTCGGCCGTACCATTCATAATGGGCTTATATAAAGCTTATCAAGATAAATATAATTACTGATCACTTATTTATGTTCTATAAGAGTCAGGTATAGCCATTGGTCTTCTGGAAAACGTGTCGATTCATATCCTGTATTTCCATTCCGCTTTTTCATCACAGCATCACTTACTACCCCAAGGCTTCAAAATGGCAAAGTGATGTTGGCTGTTTCTGCGTCTACACTTCGCCCTTCATATGGTCGCGCTATTTGTTTTTTTTTTTATCTCTTGACAGTTGCGCAGATTCACAGATCTCTCGTTTTCAAATATCAAATATTTCAATAATTCGCCAGAATGCATAAATATATAAGACTTCTCTCTCCCTATTTTGGCCCCAACCGTGCAGATAGAAAATCGGTTCAGAATCAAAATCGATGATCGGTTAGAATCGGTTGGTGTATCGGATTAATAGGTTTAATACATTTTACTCAAATTTATCATTTTTTATCCAAATAAAATATACATCATACATATTACTGACCAGCAATGCAGCTATATCTGATTTAATGAATTCAACAATCAAACTTACTCAAAGTAAAATAAAATGCCTTAATCCCATTTCCATTGTTTAATTTTAAAAAATGCATGAAATGTATACTAAAGCTGTCCTATTCATACATGCTTATTGTGGAGTAGACAGGGGGAGGGTAGGATGTATTTAAAAGTATCTGTGAATGTAAACAGTGGCATTGAACAGGACTCTTCAACAAATCTCAAATATAATCAAATCAGTTTACCTATAAAAAAAGACTAGAATAGAAGAACTTACTGTCACCGTCGGTCTGTCGGAAATACTGGTATATAGTCCTGTATGAAGATTAATGATATATAATAATGATTATTTTCTTATTTTACAATTTTTATCTCTAATTTCATGCTTCTAACATCTGTTACCCTACAAGTTTGATAATAAAACTCCTTTAATAGTAAAGAAATAAATTGACCATCGGACAGAATTTTCTATGATCACCAAGCGGTAGCCCCCCCCCCCTCCTTCTCTATTTTCGCACTGTCGATTATTTTGCTTCCAAATCGATTATTGAAATCGGATGACTTCAACACGCCGCTAATCGATTATTATCGATCATCGGCCCATCACTAGACAACCGTCTTGAGGATGGAATTCTTTAAAATGAGTTGAGCCATTTCTTATCTGATTTGTTCCTAACATTTAGAAATCAACATGTCAGTGAAAAATATCTTACTTGACGAGTCTTTTTATGTTGTGATTCACCAAATACGTCCGTCTGTCCCGTTGATACAATACACCGTAGGTATAGTATTCCATATAACCTATACCAGTTTACGAGATGAAATGGAACCTCAAGGACAAATTTTGCTAGACTTAGATCAATTTATTTATTAAGATCGGTAAATATTTAAACAATTATCGTGATTGGAATTTGCAATTACCAAATGATATGAAATGTACGAAGGGCTATAGGGCTCAAGTGGTGGCATCTGGATTAGCTTCGACTTATTTTTCTTCGAAAAAAAAAAAAAAGATTCCGACGTCAACAGGTGCCATTTCAAAAATAGTTCCCCGTTGGTTCATTAGTTTTTGTAATAATCTATCATGAAATAGTTACATGCATGTTCCGATACCGGATTATGAAGAGTATGTTATTCACAATATTTCGTCCTTTCTCAAATCATTTGATGTTTGGGGATAATAGTTTTGTCATCTTAGATAAATTGGTACAATTTTGATAGGAGGGATCTCCAACAAGAATCGGTTGCAGTACCCACAGCAAAGCACCAATGAAAACACCTGATGTAAAAACACAGAGCAGACAAGTACATCAAGTGACGTAAAAGAGACAACGGACATAGAAGCATGAATCACAAAAGACTACACATAATTAATGAAACCAATTGGCAATCAGTACCAACTTAGGACGGTCATCTGCGACGCATATAGAAAATGGTGTGATTATACGGATTATGTGTGCTCTAACTAGCGCACAACCCTCCCACTTTTCCGTTTTTCTCAAAGTTCTCTAAGAACGCGAATAACCTCGCGGTAAGATGACCTCACAAACAAGACAGCAAAACGCCGGGGTACAAGCAACACAGATAAATGCTGGATATAAAAAGGGGGTGTACGAATACAATCCATGCTCTGCCGGCTGTTCATATATAGCGAACTCATATATGTTATCACCCGAGAAGTCCGAATGTCATTCAGAGAAGACAAGTGGTCGTGTCTTGCCTTCACTAAAGAGGTTTGGACAGGGCCCGTCATGAAGTCATGTCCTCACTGTCAGTCAGAGTACAAGTCTTAAGAATGAGCTGTAGATTGGTCAAGTATTTTGCCAAGTGTCCATCTGGTGACATCAGGATCGTATCCACGGTATAAAAGGCGTTTGATGATTCTGACGCATTTTATATGGCTATGCTGTCTACCTATGATCCTTCTAATGTTGTTTATTATGTCGCCATAAAAGGCAGGTGTGAAATACCAAAAGTAAAATGCTCTGTTGCTTGTTTAGGTGCGAATCTTATAAGAAGCTGACAGTAATGATAGTAAAATTTCCAGAAAGTCTTCACTAGCTTATGAATGCGGGAACCTTCGCCTAAATATGTCTTGGTAATTCATAAATTTCTACTTTGAAAATTCAAAACATTTGTACATGCTCTAGCGTGCCGGATAAGCTGTGAATTGTAAATGCTGTATGACAGTAGTCTGACCAGTGGAAATTACTATGTTTAATTTTAAATCATCTCTTTTGTCATAGACACTTGTATGAGTCTTGTCATTGACAATTTTTATATTGAGGCCCAAAAATGGTGAATGGTGTTTCTGTGTTTCTAACGTTTGTCTTACTGTGTGTCGATCCTTGTGTATAAATTGCATTCTTATATGTTTCAAAAGGAGGGTTATCAATAGTCATAATCATCCAAGTACCTAGAGGCACTATTGAAACATTTCAAATCATCAAATTTTCTTTGTTTTTGAAGATGTTGGATACATTCTTTTTCATAAATATATAAAATAAATCGACTAAAAGAGGCGAACAATTAGTACCAATAGGAATTCCTACACCTTGTTTCTATAGATCTTCCAACAAATCTAACATAAATGTTGTTAAGGTAAAAAAAATCATCATTGCTTCAAATAAAAAGTTGCGTTTTTCTATGGAAAATAATTTTGCTTTTGAGCGGGTTTGGAGTTAAAGCTGGACGCTGAACAGAAATTAAGATTGAAACGGCCTTGCGCTAGTTAAAAATTATTTTTTTCTCTTTTACCACTTGAACCCTATAGGCTTCCGTAGAAATGAATTTTGTGCATAACATTTGCCTAGGGAAGCAGTAACAGTAAGCTTACATTATCCTCGACAGTACATTGATTCTGACAAAAGCACCTGTGAATTATAAGGAAACCGTTGGCTAGATTAAACCTTAACAATTATTCAATGCTCATTCTAGTTTGTTTCATTTGTTATTGACAATTGATGAAATGCATTTTGAAATAAGGGAAATGTGTAATAGAGGAGGTTTTATGCAAGCTTTAAGCTTTTTCAAGGTTCCACGTTGATCCGTGGATGTCATGTAGAAATTATAGAAAAAAATCATACAAAGAAAAACCGCCACGTGAACAAAGGGACAGAGACTACGAGAACAACCACATCTCACCACATCACTAATATTATATAATTACATACAACATGAATAATTTCAACAGGGTCTCATAGTACAAAAAAGATACGTTGTGTAGGCGGAGCCACTGAAATGAATTGTTGCACCTTATACTTTAACATTCACATATTTAAAGCAGCACATTCCGACTTCGGGTTGTAAAGGGGTTATTACTTGTAATACATATTTCTTAACATAGATTGTCCCATGTTATGGTCATTCATCGGTGTACCAAGTATCATATCCGGTACCTCCCCCGTTCGAGAGATACGGCCGTTCAAAATTTCAGTTGTAGCCGCGCCCCCTCATGAATATTAATGAGCAGGAGAGCTCCAAGGAGAACCATGTACCGATTTAGTGGGCTATTTCGATTATTATTCTAAACAAAGAGAGGTGAAATAGACATCGTTTGTCTCTTTCACACGTCATATCAAACAGTAACGATAAAATAATGTGTATCAAACGATTTAGGACCGATTTTAACTCATATGTCTTACTTGTCCAGCAAACATCAGCTACTTCTTGGTGTGGGACGAGATTCAATTCATTTTTCACCGAATTTTATATATCCATTTGGTCTCAAATATATACTTTCCATATCGCTTTTTAACACTCTGTCTTCTTTTTTCTTCTTTCTCTATCCAAATCTGAGTATCAGCACGTTTTCCCCTCTTTTCTGTTGAGAATGTACGCTACTCGCCAAGTTTGTTTTGATTTGTACAACACGAAGAGCCGTATCGCGCACGCGTGAGAGCAGGTCTATTCCAAACATGGGCAATTTTTGTGGTGCCACAAAATTCGTTTTTAACTTCATTTATTTGGATAACTTCAAGGATCTTTGGTTAACAATTTTGGTATAAACGGAAAGTTAATAACTTCTACGATACAGGAAAAATAGAGAATTGCCCTCTATCTTTTTTATAAAGCATATTTTCGTCCGAAGGCGGAACGTGCTGCTTTAACAATTGAATATTTATACAATACCTGTCTTTTGGAATGATATTATACTGTGATAGCCTAAAATGGATCTGGGAATTTTGATCCATAATGAGCGTTATAAAAAATATAATTCCTGGATTCATTGCAGGTTATCGCAGTATCATCACATTCCAAATAGACATTTATTACATATATTTACATTGAAATTTCCTTTTTATCTCGCTTAATGACGATTAAATACGTTTAAATTCCGTTGCTAAGGCTCTGTTACTCAAATCAAGCCATCGCGATTATTCTCCTACAGTCCTGCAACCCACTTGATTGACGAAAAAGTGGAAAGGATAGGATGCAGGATGTAGGATAGAAAGTGGATATAATCATCATATCCCATCCCATCCTATTCTATCCTATCCTTTCTTAACCTATCCTATACTTTCCACCTAGATCCAAGTCAATTCTATCCCTTCCTATCCTACATACTATCCTATCCTATGCTATACTACATCCTATCCTAATCTACATCCTATCCTACATTCTATCCTATCCTACATTCTATTCACCTCGTTCCACAATCGAATATTTCTTTCTAAGGTTATTAGCATACAAACATGCTTATTGGTAATATTCGATTCATTGAACCTATTTACTTGACTTAATGGGTAATACCATTTCTAATTGATTTAAAAGCAAAATTAGAGGTGTGTTGTACTATTTTTGATTCGCTCACTGCAAGTACGAAAATGTTATCTAATCATTCTAATGATTTTTACTTCAATAAAAGCAAAAACAGCAATAATTACAGATAATTTACTACTTATGCGTGAATTTTTATCGTCATTTAGTTTTAATTATAATCTCGCTAAAGGAAATGAGAGGCAGATAAAGGTGGATAGGATATATGTAGGATAGGATGTAGGATGTTGGATAGGATATGATAGGATGTAGGATAGGATAATGAATAGATCGATGTAGGATAGGATGGGATAGAATTGGATTTGAATGAGATGGATAGGATAGGATGGGATGAGATAGGATAGGATGGGATGGGATAGAGTGGATAGAAAGTGGATGTAGGATGTAGGATGGTGGATAGGATAGGGTATAATTGTAAAACAAGTGGGTTGCAGTACTGTATGATCACCATGTAAATTCTTTACAAATAAATAGGCATTTGTAAAGATCCATTCTTTTAACTATTGAAAATTTACTTCAAAAATACAAAAAGAAAGATAAATAAATATTAATATATAAATGAATAGATAAACTGAAGGATCTTTATAGAGGATGTAGTTTGTCAATGAAATACAACTGTGCATCAGGATATAAAAAGAAATTACAATCGTTGAAAGGGGGCTGTTTAAGTGGAATGACTAATATCCCGAAACGAGCATTTACGTCCCTTTGGCTTCTTGATTGATGATCGGCTTCTTTTTGCAAATAGAGCAGGTCTTGTTCTGTTTTGTTTTGTCTTTCATACTCTTTTAAAATCTTAATCATATTCATGTTTGGAACTTTTAACCATGAATGCTTGCTGCTTGACGTATTGTATTTTAATCTTGAAATGAGACTCAAGCCTTTTTGTTTTTACAAAAACTGTGTGTGAGACCTCTTTTTATCCGTGGAACTGGGAGAGTTATGCGCAGGTAATCATCTATATCACATCATTTTATCTTATATTGTCTTGCACATGTATCTTTAATGTGATACTTTTCATGTTTTAACATTATATGGAGCTGTTGCGACGGGTGTTGTATGCAATCAGGAGACACTGACTCTCCTCGGGCACCTGGTCTCACTTCGGAATTTTCTTCATTCCGAGGTTCGCAACCGTTTCTGTGGAAAATCTAATAATTTTGCCTTGCCTTCTCGACTATGAGACTGACTAACTGATGGGTACTTCAGATCTGTAATGTTTATTTTGTGTTTTTACCCCATTTATGAGATACTTTCTGAAAATACTTATTCAGGAAGTATCTTACTGTTATGATAACTGCTTCAAATTATGCAAATTGAGATACTGCCGCTTTGCACCTCAAAATATAGTGCTGTGTCTAGTTCAGGAATTTGCTGTCTAACACATACAAAATGCAAGAACAATACTATTCTCCATGTTGAAAACAGTTTCAATTTCATATAGAATAAATGCGCAACACAATATCAACTATAATTCTTGTTTTCACAGCACAATGGTGGCGTAGTTATATACTACTTTGTTAATGACAATGCTAGGAAAGAAAACTCAAAAATTGCATTAAAGTTTTAGAGGTGCCTTTCTTATATCAACACTGAGGTTAGATAAACATAGTTTGTGTTGTTTATAGAGATACTATAAGCTTCACACATGCACCCTGTGTTAAAAAAATAATCATCATTGCCTTACGATAAAATCATTCAACATTTTAATATCTGCTGACAATAAATTTTGCGTAGATCTAGAAGTATCTCTCAGGACCTTCAGTCCTTTGATTTAATTGTTGTCGATTATCACTTCTTTAACCGACTTCATTTGCATTCGTCATACCGCATGAATCTAACATGGAATCGCTTGCGAACATAAGTCGATGTTTAATCACTTATCAGAGAACATGCTGCTATTTTCAACCTGTAAGGTCAAGCAAAATTGTTACATATCGTTATCATTCAAAACGTCTCCATATTATGTACAGGACCCAACCAAATACGACACGAAAGGTGTTACAGTAGTACAATCATTGCAGAGTTGAATAAAATATGTAAGTGTCCTGTGGACTAAGAAGAAGATAAAGTAGTTTTTATTTTCGATTAAAATAAATTCATGTGATATCTGGATATGTTTGAACATTGCAAATCAGCACAGCTTTCTTAATAGCGCAACTGACAGCAAATTCCGTACTTGGATTGGAGTCTGGAGATTGTTCATTAGATAATTTTGGCCCTCGTAATTCTATGGAGCTGTGCCATTGTCTTTGTCTATTTGTCTGATTTTTCCTTTTCTCGTGAGACAGTTTTTTTTTCAAGAAGTTGTAAGCCTTTTAATTGTGATTTTTGGAGTCTGATTTTGGCTTTTGTGTTTGACTTAGGTGTGTTATGCCAATATACTAGTATGTAGTATGGTTCAGCAATCTATGCAAAGCGTCATACACTATGATGTCCCACTCTCCAGAATGGTGGATGATATTCTGTCATACACCATTTGAACCATCCAACCAAAGATTGTATTCTATGTCTTCCGAAATGGAAAGTATCCGGATGTGACAGTTCTACCGAATTGAAGCGGCGGGTGTTGCATGCAAGCAGGAGATGCTTACTCTTCTTGGGCACACGGTCTCACTTCCATATCGGGAGTAAGCTTCTTTTCATATGGTGGAGGTTTTTGTTTGTTTGCTTTGGTTACTGTTTTATCTTGATTTCGTATGCCTTCGGATTCTGACTTTCTGAATTATCGATTTTGTGCTGTATACAGGGATATGGTCATTATCCATATTTGTCGTTCTCATGACTAACAGAGTCGGAAATCTGGTAAATTAAGACGCTCGAGATAGTCCGTTGATGTTCCCATGAAATCCACTAATATAGGGAACAAGTGCAGTTATTACTAAGTAACAAAATGTTAAATTCTTATGCTTTACCCATCTAAACTTATTTGCCAATACATAAGGATATCAAATTTGACGAATGTACAATTTAGTATTTTCATATAACAACGCTTTATTACACATGCAAAACATGTTTACAACAAAAAATTTTAAAACATGATTCAATGTAAAAGAAAATGCTTTACATTATCAAAATAATTTTTTATATCTAATGCTCATGTAAATTTGTTGATAAAACGTAAGCTGCTACTAGAATTGGCTGGATTTATAAAAAGTAAGGAATGAAAGAATGAGGGTTATATACAGCATTGTTTGGTGATTACGAGTAAATATCGTTGATATGAACATCACATGTCGATAGTCCCTTTCCATCACTGAGGCAGTTCGTCTGTGTGTCGTTACGTAAGCCATATAAGGGATTTTCAAGTCCTACACCTTTCAACACCTTGCCTTTGTTGGATGAGTTTCTCCTGAAAGTACATGCAAAACATTTAAATTTCAGTCAATCATGAAGTATGTCTTTTGTAGTTCTATGTCGACCATCCATGGTCACTCAATCCCGTTTTTGTAGTTCTATGTCGAATATCCATTGTCAGCAATCCCACCTTTTTTCTGATGCATTCCAGCGAAATTTCAAACGTTAGATAACGTTTGAAATTTCGCTGGAATGCGGAAAAAAATGATACGAGCACTAGTCAGTTGGCGGATTAACAATAATTGAGAGTAGAATGTGTATTGTTCTTAAAAATGTTGTGATTATTGGTATATTACTTGTGTTTATATCATCTTTTATCCGTCAATAGATACCATACAAATTATTTATTACAGATTACCGATTTGTATAAGGTATCGATAGATCACGTATTGAATAGCATTTGCATTGATTTTTTTTATACATTCCACAGATAATTCAAGCGTTATGTCCCATGGGAGGGTAGCTTGTTTGAGCGATGGTAGACGTCCGATGATGCTTCTAGTGAGCATCGGAGAAATCATCATCATATTTTCCTGTACACCTTAAAAATTTTTTACACATTTTTCACTGGAAATAGCTCAAAGATTTCAGTACATATACATGTATATCTTTGGAGGGATAGAAAAAATTAATTTGACTTCACCTATTATATCTTATGAGGATTGTTGAATTAGACAGTTTGATAAATCTTATATGATTTGCAATTGGTCAACAACACAACTCACTGTTTTCATAGTAGTAACCATCTCCGAATGTGCTCTTTCACGAGATTGGGACAACAATTAACTTCAATGAGAGGAAATGACAAGTTCACTCTTAAGTCTTAAGAATGAAGACAACTTACCTTACTATGTAAATGGTCACCACTACAGCTATGATGATTACACAACAGCCAAGCACCGACAACAACGCTATTATACCTAATAGATGAAATAAATAGTTAACCTCTTCATTGCATACTATGAAATGAAGCATAGGTATCCTCTGTACTCTCCTACATTATTTAATAAAATTTACTTCCGTTTCAGTCGAAGGAAGGTATTAAAGAATCATGCAGTGTTTCCATATCTGAAAATACTCTAATTTTACTCGTATCAAGGATTTTGGTTGGTCGTTGGAATTATATTGTACCTCTATAAATTGGTTTGCTTTTTTGGACACGCCCACTTCCGGAAATACTTGCAACTACTACTTTCGAAACTAAAAATACCATTGTGTGGCAGTTGTAGTTGCATTAATTACCCGGAAAAACTGACGTGACATAAAACCTATTGTAACGTCAATATCTTCGCGCGAAATGACGGTTCGCGGATTATAAAGTGTGTACCGCCTCTAACATATTATATCTCAATAAATTGCAAAATTGTTTTAGTTAATCCTTAAATGCATGAATCTTTATGATCTCCTTCCTTGCAATCAATGATATATGACAATGGACGGACTTTTTTACGAAGAGGGGTTGGCGGAGGTCATCTAAATACGCACCAGCATTGGAAATGAGTTAAAGAAGATCCTGACGATAATCTCAACAACACTTACAATAGAGCACAATGTTGAGCATCGACGGACCCCAAGCAAGCTAGAGATGGGACCAGGTGCCCGGGATGAGTAATTTTCAAAACTTTAAACACTCGTAATTTTATGTTATATCCTCAACAAAACAAATCTTAACATAGATAATTACCATAGATGCATTAAACATGAAATTAAAGTAGTTTAATTAACAGGATACACAGAAAATGGAATAATAACGACAAGTTTACCTTTGTGCGATTTTATATTATTGGTTTGGCTCTTTGTTAAAAACCCAGGGTCTGAAACATAGGCATCATTATTAATAAGGCATATCGAGCATGTTTTTAAGTTTGCCGGATAACATATTGAAAGCAGTTAAAAGTGTTGAAATAACAATCCTTTGAAGAAAGCTTCTATTACAAAACAAAACAGGGAATGCTTGAATAAAGATGTGCAAAATAAACTGATTGCCAAACCTTGGATATTCGCAGAACTGTTAGCTTTTCCTTGAATACTCGTTGTCTGAATAAAGATACCCTTTGATGTCCATGAAAATATATGGGAAATATTAGTCTGTTTTACATTAGGAACAACTATTGGTAGCGCTGTCGATTTCAATTTGTGTATTATAATACTTGAAAGTTGCCACTGACTGGACAGTTTCTGTGAACTCTTTGATTTTTTGATTGTTTGTGAAAGTGTCACAGGTTGACTAGATACTGTAGTTTTTATTTTTGTCAAAGAAGAGAGTTTCTTGAGCGATGAATATGTATATGATTTCGACGTATGGAATCCCTTCCCAGCATTATTCGTGATGGTTGACTTTGAAAACGATGGCATTGACGATATTATGGGCGAAGATACATGTTTCCTTGGTGAGGAAGATAGTAGATGTAATTTTGTTGATGCCGTTAAGGTAACTGCCTTTTGTCTTGTTGAATATTTATCAGTTTGTACAGTTTTGTTAATAACTGGACCAACTGTCACCGTCTTTGCTGTAGTCAGGGACGTTGTCATTTCTGAAAGAATATATACTTTATCACATAACTTGAATAGGGTTTCGTTGATTGTTCTAAAAATTATAACAACGTTAGCGAGAAGAAAACCTTTCTTATAATACTTCAGATAGTTTTGAAGAAAATGGATATGGTTTAACATACAAATTATTCATGGTATGGTTACGTCATTATGGATGTCCTCAACATTAATATTCGGACAAATAAGTTCATTGTGTATTATTGTACGATTGGCTATATTCAAACTTTCCAAAGATATCATTTGGGACAAAACAATTAGATATAAAATGGAGTCCTACTGTATTGACAAATGGAGGAATACTGGAAGAAAGGTCCGCCTCTACAGGGGTAATCATGCCACTGAAAGCTGTCATGTGTGTCAAGTAGGGCACAGTCTTCAAATGTTCCACTGGAAAACAGAAATCCTCTCTGATTTGGACCTTGACCTGGCTTCCAATGACTGTAAGTCATAGTTGTATCCTCTGAATGAAATGCAGTTGATAAAAGGATGTCAAATGAAGAAAATCAAAATCACATTTATAATTTGGTTGGACTAATTAACGCAGTTGCTCTTAAATACTTATATGAAAAATCTTGCACAAGCATTCATCGGATTTTTTAAGATTTGACTTTGGGTATAATTAAGAAATAGCAACTAGCTAGTCGTGGTTTATTGTCCAGTAGTAATTTCCGCGTCGTATGAACCAATGAAATTATCACCGAAGCCGCGAAGCGATTCATGTAACTCGGGGACAGATGGACAATAAACCACAGCTAGCTGGTTGTCATATCTATTCTAATATAGTATGATTATAGCAGACGACAATTAAGTAGTGTTGCTATAGTATAATTTCCAAATAAATTTGTTTACACGAATTCATGCATTTTGATTGGTTAATTGATCGTCAGAAAATGGCGAAATACACCTTCATACCACAATGAACACGATAAAATACCGGAAGAGCCGGAACTTCTTGCATCAAAATCATTTAATATGTTGCTAAAATCGGCTTTCAAATGATAATTATGCAAAGAAAAAATAGTTTTATGAACAGTAGCCCTTAGATATAAATACGATATCAGAATAAATGAAAATTTTATGACAATTTCGATAATGTACCGGTATACATGGTTTTAACAGCGTTGTTCGGTTGCTATGCTCCTGTTTTTGAAGTTCCTAAGACCATTTCCTGTGCTTAAATTTTGAAAATGCAGTAAATGATGAGAAAAACAGAAACTCGCGGCTATTTTCTTCAAAATTACATTCCCGTCGTAACAGTAGCAAGTACCTGCGTTTGAAATTTTCCAATGACTGACGACTGTCAACGACAACATGCAAAAATTTTGATTGAAAACTTCAAAAGGAACGAAGATCACTGTTTCAAATGATTTCTATGAGGTACAATCCTTCTGAACCTATGAAATATTGAAACTAGAAACTTTTCGAATGATATATTTTCGGCGAGATGAAGAATTTAGAAGAAAATATTAACAGCGAATAGAAAGACGGCGACCTACCCCGGCCTCGATCAGGATACAGTATCGTCATGAATTTTCACAATTAACTTGTCTCTAATGAAATAACTAAATCCTAGGAAAGTATTCTAATACCAATAGATCATAATCATGCCGTTTTCTGCAAGTATTAGATCTATAAGTACAGAGAATTTGTCTGTATAAACTCCCATCTCCTGCGTGTACAATCCAAACACATAACTGCCATGTCGGCGATCTTGAACTGCAGAACGCGTCATCAAAATGCTACGTCATATCGGATGATGTAATGAATAGGTAAAATGGAGCTCCAGATGGGGAACGAATATTTTTGACACATACATTATTTCTATTTCGTTTGGGAACTAGTTCGCCTACGGGCCCTACAGAGTTGATATTTTCAAACGCAATGTATTAAATTACTAATTTCTTAAGTATATGTGTGAAATTTGGGATAAATTTGGGTCTGGAAATTATAAAAATTGACTGTAGAACTTTGGTGTCGCATCACAAATTTTGCGTAAAACCGCTTCGCTACGCTACGCGGTTTTACACAATTTGTGATGCGACAAACCAAAGTTCATACTCCAATAAACTGTCAAAATTGAACAGTCAATTCTTATATATATGCAGTTTTCCGAAACATCCAGGTTTTCAGGAATCGATTTGCGCGGAGTACTAAGTGTAGGCGTTGTTTATCTGACCATGAATGTGTTGGAAAATAGACCATGGGTGAGTTCTATAGCACATATAGGAGTCATATTAGAATTGAAAGTCTATCCTTTTGTTTCATGCAAAAAAACTAAAGAAAGTTTTTAACGAGGTAACTTTGTTTATTGTAAGAATGCAATGCATAGCTGCAGCAATGCCGTATTCATGAAGATTATGTCGATAATATTTTATTAATGACCCATTAACATGCTAAATGCAATACATTACAACAGGGAAAAGGAAATATACAGTAATAATTAATTCTCTATATATTAATTATGAAAGACAGGAACCTCTTTTTCAATATCATTTATCAAAATATTCTTTCCTGTAGATGTTGTAGTATCCAAAGCTTTAACTTCTGAATAATTCTATGTTTCATGAAATAAAATACTGTTAGTGAATGAATTTAGATATTGGATTTTTATTGAGTATAGTAGAGTATACATGTAGTATAGTCACATAGTATAGTATAGTCATAGACCGAGGCCGAAGGCCGAGGTTGATATTACAAATCTCATCGGTTCATTATAATTACATTCAAACCGAGACCAAGTCCTTGTTATATTATAAAGCGACATGTAACACTCTTTATCATTAAAATAATAATTCAAAACAATAGGAATATTCTATTTTTGATAAAGAATTCGATAATCAAATTGCACTTTTTTGTGAAAAGTGTATAAAAACTTTTCAGATTTAAGAAAGTAACAATCTTGATTTTCATTGTTAGTACTGAAATCGGGAAAAATAGCACACCTAGTTATTATCTTCCGTCAGCGGTCATTATCGGAAAATAATGACTCGCACAACAGCCAAACAGAATCGACGTTACATTCTGGTTATATAATATAATATAATATATGAAAACTGACCTGATACCCATTCCCATTGTCCCTCTTTATCTATATCTGTAGCTCCAATCCAGAACTTACTGTCCTTCAGATTTAGTCTGGTCAATTCATCCCTCACAGCCTGCTGTATGGTGGCATCTCTGATCTGTATCAGGTCGCCACCCCTCTTGGTACACCCCTTACGTGCATCATGCCAACTCCTATGGTTTGTAACGATGCGTAAACACAACTCACCGTGAGTGAATAGGTTTCCTTGCCCAACTAAGTTTGACTTACATTCAGTTATACTGGTACCAAATACACAATTATCTAGAAAATATAACAATGCCTGATCAAAGAAATATATAGTATATCTTAATATCATTCAAAAATCAATCTGAGAAAAAAAGAGACTTTTTTAAATCATTTTTTGTTTTTCTTCGTCTTTAAGTGCTTGATTACCATGTGATTTTACATATTACAACAGAACTATGAAAATTTCGATAATTGTTTCAGATAAACTAAGATGAAAAGTTCACAAGACATTTGACCTGTTTAAAGAAAACAAAAATATACCTTGAAGGCTGCTTAAAAGAAAAATAATCACAATGCGGTAGTAAGATGAAGTCATTATGAACAGAAGATATAGACTGACAACAATAGACATGGGGTGATTTTATATAGATGAGGGGTTTTGATATCAGACCACTTACCCTATATAACGGATCACACCATTTGATGTGTAAGAGTGAAGACTTCACCCACGTGGTATCTGTCACTGTACGATAGTACCGTTCACCATCCTCGCTGCGGTCACTGGTCGTACATTAACATTATCTTATCACTGACAGTAATATTGACCAAGAATGTCAAATGTTTATAAACAATCATTATGCCTATGTTTATCAGTTATATATTTATTGATGTATACTTTCAATATTTGATACTGCGATAAAAGTAACATCAATGCAGAATTCATTTAAGGAACCAGTCTCAAATCTACTTCCTTTTATCATTGAATAGAAGCGTACCAAGATGAAAAATAGCAGGAAAATGAATTATTTCGTGTAGCCCGTGATACAGAAGTTTCCCTTTGGAGGGGGGGGGGGGGGGGGTTCGTGGCATGTTTCAATTCAAAGAAAAACGTATTACATCTTCATTATACTTCTTAGCAGCGAGATTCAAATAGTCTGTAATCCATCCGAAAACCCTTTTATGTAACATTTTCAAAAACAATATGTCTTTGGTGACGTCATGGAGAATGATTAAGATGGCTAAACATTGTCTATAGCAGGTTCTTTGGCAGAAGTCTTGGGTCAAGTTGAGACGTTTGCTCTTCGTTATCTTTAACATTATTTGGATTTCGTCTTTTTCGGCCTCGAACTGATGAGACATACTTGTTGAAATGTGCATATGGTGCACAAATATTTATAACAAGTATTGACAATTGATAATTGTTTTGAAAATTATGTTAGTAGATAATAACTGATAAGAGGACATGGCAGGCGGCAATTCTATTAAGATAGACTAAGACTTCCTTAGAACAAACCTTGTATAAATGTTTACATATATTAAAATTTGATATTGGTTTGTTTGATTGTTTTGTTGTTGTTGTTTTTGTTGTTGTTTTTGTTTTGTTTTGTTTTGTTTTGTTTTGTTTTTTTTTTTTTTTTTTGGCTTTTTTTAAAGATGTACTTCAGTTTATTCGTGAATCAAGTGTGTTATCATCGATGCACTCCGTCCGACTCATCAAGTACTCCGCACTTTACTCTGTTCAAATATTTGAATTTCAAATGTAATCAATCAAACATGAAAACAGATTGGGATATTGTACTCTAAGATAGCGTATACCTATTTGATATACAACTAAATTTTATACGATTGTTGTAATTTAACCAATAATAAAGGAGGAAAGCGTAGAGTAGCAAATACCTTTATTTGAAGGATTGCCACGAAATAATTATTATTCTGAGAAAGATGCAACTGATATTTTTCAGCCGCAGTCATACTACAATAACTATTACACATACTATATATGACATTATCTTATTATCTAAATCAGGTCTTGGTTTTAGTAGCTTCAACTTTTGCTGCATGGTGGTCATAATGAGATTTATCACAGATTTTTGGCAAATGACATATTTTTGCCTTCTCCGTCTTTTCTTTCAGTTTTTCATAGTAATCATTATCTGTCAAATTTCTGTCTATCACTTCGCCCGATCCTTCTTCATTTAACTCCTTTAAAACCTTTTTAAAAAGTTTATTCATCGTTGTTGGGTCGACATTTCTTAATTTTCTCTGTATTTCTGGTTGAAAATAATTCATTTGATACCCGCCATGATAAATCCGTGTTTCCAGCTTGAGCCGCCGTGCAGTACGAGGGGAATACACGTATTTCCTTCTAAATCCTTTTTTCATTGTCGAAAAATTGCTGACTTTATATTCTGTATTCAATACTCTACGATATCCCGTAAGATCGCCCAGATGTTTTTCAGTTCTCGCTTTCATTCGTTCCAATACAGCCTCTCTCATACGTTGTTCCCGTGTCATGGACTTGTTCATCCGTAACAAGCGTTCCATCTCTATTTCGTTGGCGCGTTCTGTTTTCAGTCTGGTCTTCAATGATTCTTTGGCGATATCAGCAAACACATGACCTCTTCCCACAAAGCCGTCACTTGGATAGGTACTCTTTCTGTTCATCTTCCTTTACGTAACGTTGAATCTTAGGCAACTTAGAATAAGAAAAAAATATTATTACTGAGTTTAGATTAAATAGAAATTCTTTAATCCCCAAAAAATATATTTATTTTCGTCAAATTCGTCACGCTACAGTAACATAACATAATATAACATAACACAACAATGTCGAAAAATTAAAGTGAAAAGTATTAATTTAATCTTTTATACACTTACAATTTTCACTAATGTACGAGTATTCTTCATAAGATTATGAAGATTAAAAAGTGTCTGGTTAGGAATTTTGACCAGTATATATAAATATAGAAATAAGAATTTAGTGACTTACATTGGTAGATGTTCATCAAGTGCTTCTCGTCTGTAATCTGGTATTGTTTCATTTCTGTGTATGTCATTGTTTCTGTACTATCCTTGCCTCCTTATTACAGACACTTTGTATCATGTGTCACGCTATACTCCTGTCAACCAAAGCTGCTTATTTCCCGTCCCGTATTTATCGTTAATTAAGTATTCTTTTATGTCCCAGTATCGACACTTAGAAGGGAATTATTCATTTCATCATTGATTCTTTATCATGAAATTGCACTTTCTGTATCTCTTTTTGAGAAACCCAATTTCCATTATACGAAATCAACAATATAGATAGATATACCTGTCACCTTACATTCAAACATATTAAACATTTAGTCAACATCAAGGTGAAAGTTTCTCAATAGAAATATGTGACTTGAATAAATGGATTAAAGCTACAAAAGATTTGTTAGGTGTCGGCAGCTATATTCAATATGTATTGATCTTTTAACTTTTGTCAGGACAGATTTACCATTTAAAGGACATTCCGCTTTGGGTCAGATGTTTATGTCTATTCTATATCAATTTTATGAACTTTAAGTTTGTAAACACCGGTTTCCTTTTCAGGTCATCTACAAAGACAGTATTTGTAATCTGACAGAGTTAGGTCATTTGTACACTGCCATATATAAATAGCTATGCAAGTAGTGTCATCATTCTAAATTCTTTATATACAGTGAATCACAGACATCCATTCCTTTTAACCAATTACAACTGATTGAATACATACTTACGTACGATTACCTTTAAGTTATGACTGGTTTCGATTTTTTTTACAGCAAATCTGAAAATGGAATGATTATATATACCCACCTTTTAATTTCTACTTTATGTGTTAAAAACAATCTCTCAATTCAACCAAGGATTTGCCAGAAAATGATTTTTTTTTTGTTTCCCAATTCAAAATTTTATACGACACAAGGTCGATATTTTTGTAAGATTAACCAAAAGATATCTTTGTTTCATTTTCCAACCATTGTTACAGTAGCTATAATAATTATATTCTGATCAAATAAGCAAAACCCTTTCATTTATCCATTTCCTTTATGTTTCTATTTTTCATCGTTGGAAAAATAAGGAACTCTAGGAGCATACTGTCATACTGTAAACATATGACGTTTCAAAAACGTATACGGTTAAAAAAAAAAAACGTATGACTTTACAATGTTATCATAAAGGTAAATAAACTGCTAGATAAATCATTCTTATTCAATTTTAGAGTTATCTCTCTTGATATGGTTTTGTATTACATTCGCTATCTCTGGAGCACAGGATAAAAAAATCTGTAGGGTTCTGATATATAAGGTAGAAAATTAGCGTCATTTATTAACTACTTGATAAATATATGGTAGCTTACCCAGAATACGTCTTTATCGGACGTACAAATTCGGCTGTTTAATATCAGGAAGAGAAAAACACAAACACTCAAATACACAAAATTGTTTATTTAAGCGTTTGTGTTTTTATTTGTATCAGCACTTCCCTCTGGAAGAATATTTTCAATCTGTCATCATCAGTAGTCAGCATTATGGTCGACCAGAGCCGATTTCTTCAACCCGAAAAGAAATGATAACCACATCATTTGCTACTTACGTCGTAAATATTGGTCGCGTTGGTTAACGTGAAGTTGTTTTTCGTTTGGTGTTTTGATGTCATATTTGGTATTCCTTGTCCATATTTGGTATTCCTTGTCCATATTTGGTATTCCTTGTCCCTTTTGCATCCCTTCTTGTGTGTGTCTATTCCGTGTTTTGCATGGGGGTGTTTTTTTGTTTTTCTGTTGCTTCTCCAGCCAAGTATATTTACGCCATATAGCAAAATATGCCTTTGAAAGCATGCTATTTGATACTGTAGACATTTTCGTTTTTTTTTTCTATAACACAGGGTTCCCTTAAGGCCAACACCAACAAATACCCTTATCACTGTAGGGTGACAGCTCAAACAAGACAATATTTCCATGTTGCCAATTTATCTGTTCTTAAATGATGTTATTCAATTTGAAGACGTTTACACCGTAAGATTACACAAATTTTCTGTATGTTGAAACGAAGAACTGCTCATGCGACAAATAATTCGTCCAACGCTGAATTCATTCAGCGTTGGACGAATCATTTGTCGCATGAGCAGTTCTTCTTTCGTTTTTATTCTCCTGAAATGTCCGAACAACGTTAATCTGAATAAACATTAAGTTTTTAAGATGCTAATTTTGCGATATTCAACACTTACAAAGAATGCAAAGAAAACAGCAGGTCGATTCAGTTAGCATAAGCTGATTAGATAAAGTTTACTTTCTTTATCAAAAAATACCCACATCTTTGGTAGTTATGTGTATTTGCAGATTACGATTTCTCATTCTTTGAATGTAAAACAGAAAATTTCCAACTATCTTCTCAGAGACATGCCCTCTTGTCTTGAGATTTTCAAATTCGGTTTACCAGACACACATGCATGATTCGGAATCCTCATAGGAAAATGTACTTTATCAGTGGTATTAAAGATTCCTAAATGACAAGACAATGATTTTTGAATTTGATATTAATTTTCTCATTCTCATTTCATTGTTTTCGTGATAATCTGTCTCAGATGAAACATTTCTTCATTGTTGAATCACCCATCCTGAAAGGAAATAAACGGTTTTGTTTTTAATAGTTACGTATAAAACAGCAGATAGATAATCCATTGTTTGTTATAGTAAGTATTTTGAATATTTTTCCCTATTGCACTTTCTATATAGACGTAGCCTCAGCCAGTGCATGTATTTTATATATTCTTTTCATTTTCGTTCATGAACATCGTAGGCGAGTGCGGCTAGCCAACAGGGGATGCTTAATTACTCCTCCCGGGCACCTGGTCCCACCTCTAGCTTGCTAGGGGTCCATCGATGCTCAATATGGTGCTCTATTGTGAGTGCTGTTGAGATTATCGTCAGGATCTTCTTTAACTCATTTGTGTCACACTAATGCCCTTTGCCGTGTGGAGCTCGTAAAAAAGTTCCCCGCGAGGGGTTTGACAGAAAGTGTTTTGAATATTTTCCCTGACTTTGCCGCCATTACACTTTCTATATAGACGTGGTCTCAGCCAGTGCATGTAATTTATATATTCTTTTCATTTTCGTTCATGAACATCGACTGCGGATGCGGCTAAGCAACAGGGAATACTAACTCCTCCCGGACACCTGGTCTCACCTCTAGCTTGCTAGGGGTCCATCGATACTCAATATGGTGCTCTATTGTGAGTGCTGTTGAGATTATCGTCAGGATCTTCTTTAACTCATTTGTGTCACACTTATGCCCTTTGCCGTGTGAAGCTCATAAAAAAGCTCCCCGCGAGGGGTTTGACAGTAAGTGTTTTGAATATTTTTCCCTGACATTGTCGCCATAACACTTTCTATATAGACGTGGTCTCAGCCAGTGCATGTATTTTATATATTCTTTTCATTTTCGTTCATGAACATCGACGGCGGAAGCAGCTAGCCAACAGGGGATGCTTACTCCTCCCGGGCACCTGGTCCCACCTCTAGCTTGCTAGGGATCCGTCGATGCTCAATATGGTGCTCTTTTGTGAGCGCTGTTGAGATTATCGTCAGGCTCTTCTTTAACTCGTTTATATCATCAATTACGTTATTTTCAATTTCTGTTCCACGCATAAAGGTGGCAGAGATAATTTTTAATTTGCTCTGAATGCAAAAGCATTTTATGTAATGCTATTTAGTTCTGAGTTCCAATAACTAAGTTAATTTGTGTTTCGCAACCAGATAAAGTGGAAAACGGCCCTTTTTTAAGTATGGCAACAACAAATACGTACTATCTTTGTCTAGTTATAATCTTAAAGGTCCACAGAAAGATTAACTCTAATGCAAAGATACCATGCATGAAGAATAAAATGTTAGGGTGGGGATACCTCTTCACCAATAGCGGGGATATTTGTTACTAAGTACATGAAACCGCTAATCGTTCACATATCACGTCCTTCTATCTAGTTAGTTTCTGGAGAACCCAATACATAGTAGGAAAACGATTAAAATGTCCAACAACGATGGAGCCTCTGACACTAATACACCACCCTTTGTCGTTGTTTTCCCTGACATGGTCACCATAGCACTTTCTACACAGACAGTGTATGTATTTACGCACGAAAATTAAAAAAAATATTATATAAAATAATTTTATATAATACTTTTTTTTAATTTTCGTGCGTGAACATTGGCGGCGGGTGCGGCTAGCCAACAGGAGGTGCTTGCTCCTCCTGGGCACCTGGTCCCACCTCATACTCGCTGGGGGTCCGACGATGCTCACTTATGTGCTCTTTTGTGAGTGCTGTTGATATTATCATCAGGATCCAACTCCTTAAGACTTCATTAAAACTTTACACTCAAAGAACAACGAAAAAGATTCGTCGACATGTGTAACATAAACCATTTGCGGTTTGACATATGGACTCAGTAAAACGTATACACTCCTCCAATTAAAGCTACGTGGAACTGGATATTGAGTTAATTGTGGGGGTTAGCGATAGCCTTGGCAATGGAGACTTACATAATTATGTCATATTCCCATGGAGATTTACATAATTATGTCATATTCCATGGAGACTTACATAATTATGCCATATTCCCATGGAGATTTACATAATTATGTCATATTCCCATGGATCTTTGACTCCTGAACAACGATTTGTACTTCTTAAATTTAAGGTATAACTTGCATAAAACCAAATTTTACAACTTTCTTATTTCCAAAAGGAAATGTGCAAAAATAAAATTAAATTAATCAGAGAAAAAAAATATTATATAAAATAATTTTATATAATACTTTTTTTTAATTTTCGTGCGTGAACATTGGCGGCGGGTGCGGCTAGCCAACAGGAGGTGCTTGCTCCTCCTGGGCACCTGGTCCCACCTCATACTCGCTGGGGGTCCGACGATGCTCACTTATGTGCTCTTTTGTGAGTGCTGTTGATATTATCATCAGGATCCAACTCCTTAAGACTTCATTAAAACTTTACACTCAAAGAACAACGAAAAAGATTCGTCGACATGTGTAACATAAACCATTTGCGGTTTGACATATGGACTCAGTAAAACGTATACACTCCTCCAATTAAAGCTACGTGGAACTGGTTATTGAGTTAATTGTTGGGGTTAGCGATAGCCTTGGCAATGGAGACTTACATAATTATGTCATATTCCCATGGAGATTTACATAATTATGTCATATTCCATGGAGACTTACATAATTATGCCATATTCCCATGGAGATTTACATAATTATGTCATATTCCCATGGATCTTTGACTCCTGAACAACGATTTGTACTTCTTAAATTTAAGGTATAACTTGCATAAAATCAAATTTTACAACTTTCTTATTTCCAAAGGGAAATGTGCAAAAAAAAATTAAATTAATCAGAGGGATCATCTAAACTTGATTGTGTACACGTTTTACCTGTCACTGCTAGCCTTCCATCTTTGCAAACAATGAAATACTCTGAATCAGGGTAACCACTGTGTTTGTGTTTCCCGTCAGTCATACCCTTACATGAAGGAAACTCTTTTCGACAATCTCCATTGCAGTTTGCTGTCTTGCAGTAGTTGATACGATAGTCACCTACATTTTGTATATGAATAAAGAAGTAGTTTTAAATACACATGCAGTAAAATATTTTTGGATCATTTTGGTAAGAATCTACTTTGCAAATACGTTTTAGCCCTACTTTGTTCATCGATTTGGGTTTAATACACACTCCTTGTTTACACAGTGATTATTAAAAGTGTAGAACTTCACGTAGTCTTCAATAAATATTTCTTTCCCGGCTAAGTTCACTACATATCTGGTTAGAATTAATTTAGCTTCTTGACATAAAACGCTGAAAATGTTGGAGTTGACACTCATAGTCTACTGTACCCTTCTTTTGTCAAACTGAAATATTTTTGTCTTGTTATTTTTTGTGTGTTTGATCAATAAATTGAGCTCGTGTTTGGTCATATTATTTGTCTTGAATAATAACGGTCAAAATATTAAAAGAAAGCATATAACGTAATATAAGGATTTCTTCCAATAGACCAACTTACAGACATCTTTATATATTGTCCTTGAACCACAGTCTAAATCTTCATCCCAGTAGGAGACACATTCATGTTTCTTGTCATCATATAGTTTAGGATATTTACACTCTCTCATATGTCGTTCAAGGTTATCATCTGTCATTCCGACCTTACAGTCATAGTACAGTTGGCATTCATTTGGATGAGGAAAGACCAATGTTGAATCCTGTCTACATCGCTCTTCGACAGAAACACCTAAGAGAAAATATATAATTGATTCTGAGATTGTAATACCTTAATGCCAACTATATTGTAAAGGTAAGCTCATCGTTGCGACGATGGACACAAACAATTACGCATATAATGAAAGATAGAGATAAAATATCTACTTTCACTTTTCAGGAAAGATGTCTTAATTTTCAGAAAAAAAATGAAATGCATACGTATCCATCAAGCATAGAATCATTTTTATGCATTTTGCTTTTTTGTAATTCCAAGGACTTATGCAATCGCAAAATCTAAGTCAGAGCATTTCAGGTAAGACGAAGCATCCATGTGTATTTTTACCTGTGGCCATCAGTCGCTCATCCCTACACACCATGTAATGCTGTGATCTCGGTTTACCGGTATGTTCTTGTTGACCGTCCTCCTTATCTTTACAAGAGGGGAATTCAGTAAGGCAACCATCGCTGCATCTTCCTTCACAGTAATCTATACGATAGTCACCTGGAAAAAGCAATGTTCATTGAATTAAAAACGTCTTTTTTATTAGTTTGTTACCTAACTTAACTGAATTTTTCGAATTTTGTAATGTACACATTTCTTTTTGTTCATAATAATGCCTTTCTTGTTTTGAATCCTATTCATTGAAATAAATGTCTTTTTTTATTATTGAAAAAAAAAAACACCACAGACACGTAAACAATACAAAGACAAGGACTTATTTTGTATTTACAGACACAGAACATAGATGAGAATATGTCGGCCGACCCGTGGTCCTTGTGAGGCTCGAACCAGTTTTTCTTTTCTTACGAAGAAAGATTTGGTATAATGTTGTATATCTTTAGTACTTGTACAATATGTATTCTTTAAACAGGATGGTCAACTTTTATCCACGTCACCTTATTTTTATATATCTCCAACAGTCACCATAACATTTTCCCCTGTTTCTAAGATTTCCCTTAATTATACTACTGAATCAAGTGTACAAGGAATTTGGAGCGGCACACACTTTACAAAATAGATACTCAAAAATTAATTCAAAAATCAAACAAGAGGGCGCTACTAGAATAAATTTGGCTGTGTCTGAAAATCACTTTGGCTTGAAGTACCACTGATGAGGGTTTACTATCCGAAACACTTGTGCGGTGCATCAAAATTGGATTGCAATGTTGTTTAAGAAAGGTTATAATGTACGAGTTGGAACAATTCAATTATCTTTCATGAATGTTTGAGTGATTTTCTTACATCTCTAACTTACAGACATCTTTCGTTATTGTCCTTGAACCACAGTCTACTTGGTTGTAGGGGGCACATTCATGTTTCTTATCATCATAAAGTTGAGGATATGTACATTCTCTCATGTGACGTTCAAGGTTCACATCTATTATTTCAACCTTGCAGTCATAGTAGAGTTGACATTCAGTTGGATGTGCAAAGATCGAGGTTGGATCCCGTCTGCATCGCTCTTCAACTGACAAAGATAGAATATAAATATTAAAAACATATTCAAGTAAAGAATTTCTGCGTTTATGTCACTGAACAATAAGCTAGCAAACATCACAAGAACCATTTCAGAAAAAAAAAAAAACATGGCATAAACATATATAAACGAAATGAACATCTTCTTTTATTGCTTATACATAACGCTGTGGCTGATTCACATAATATCAATTCGCAGAGTATCTTTCTATGAATAGCCATTTTTACATATTTGAGGGACCGTTCAAAAGCAAACTTCATTCATCCCCAAGTGATCATCAAAATGAGATAGGCATTCAACATTTAAAAAAGAAATTAAGAATTATGAATTTTTAAAAATAGGCACCATCTTACATTGATTATGAGGTTATAATTAAGAAGCAACTTGTACCCGTGGTTCCATCAACACGTATGCCGAACCTCTCACCAATGCGACCTGCGCTTAGAAAGGCTGTTATTTGTACAAAGGCTGAAAACTTCATCTAGGAATGTTGTTTGGAGGAATAGATTTAATCCTGATGATAGATGTTTATATATAAAGATAAATTGGCAAGTACTAAAGAATAGCTAGTTGCCAAAACCTAAAGCACAGTTCAATGGAAACTAAATTATTTTTCTGCTTAGACTTATTCATGAGTACGCCTGACTTGATTTAGCAAAAACAAGGTTGCTTTGTTTTGTTCATTTTTGCACTTATGTCTTGTCAATGTTAGAAGAAATACATGTACAAACGGTCAATTCGATGCCCTCATGGCGTAAGTATGTACAAGACATGCAATATTTCAGTAGTTGCCATATAATCTCATTCTAATGATAATGACTTTTAGCCACATCTGTAGAAATATGTTGCACATGTGTCTATCTGGTACTACTTGATGCATTTAAAATGAGATAGATGACATCAATATAACAAGATATTATGTAATTTTTGTTTGGTTATTTCATATGACAATGTGCTACAAGATAATTACTTCCCGAAATACGTGTCTGGTTCATCAAAGGAGAAAAGTCACTAACTACTAAATATGGCCTAGATTCAAAATCTGGTAATATTATACATTGTAAATAAGTAACATTTGCTGATTATAGTATTGCTTCAATTTTTAAAATAGCTCGATAAATAAGGACGCTATGGCTATTTGAATGACGCAACGGCAACGTTCATATAACGTTGCGTTTAATTAGAATGACGTCATTGACGTCACATAAAACGTCTTTTTAAGTAAAAATATTGATGGATATACATTGTATATTTATATATATTATCTTGAAAAAGCAATTACTGCATTGATCTGTGGGAAGTATTTCTATTGCAAGTCATCCCAATATGGATCACTTGTGCAAGTTTGGTTACTGTAGCATCGGTACTTTGCCAAATACTGAGCTTCCCCAAACTTCTTAAGCGGATATGGACGTGGGGAGCTAAAATGTAGGTCTTTATTTTAGCTCGCCGGGACGAAAAAGGCCGGAGAGCTAATGCCATACCCTCGGCGTCGTCGTCGTCGTTGTCGACGTCGTCCGTAGACAAAACTTTAACATGGGCTATATCTCTTGAACTATAAGGGGTAGGGCTTTGATATTTCACATGTAGATACCTTGTGACGAGACTTTTCATTTGAGACCATGACCTTTGACCTAGTGACCTTGACCTTGGACTTTGACCTACTTTTCAAAAATTTTAAATCTGGTTTCTGACAAGAACCTGTATAGGGGAACCCTATGTTATTATAATGTCACGAAACATTCATAATGTACATGACCCCAAACACCTATTTTTATTTTGTACGTAATTTCTGATGCACGTTAAACGCGCGTAACGGAACGTTTGTTAATCATGTTTCACTTTCTTTGAGCGTATATCGATCGTACGTTATACGTACGTTTACAAAGCGTTTTGTGAAAAATAAGTTTTACGTACGTTCAGCTACTCCCTGTCTTTCTAACAAAAATTAAGAGAATGACTAGTAATACCGACTGTTCTTACCATGCTTAGGCCATTTCTTTGTTATTTTCTGTTTTGCGTCCTCGTACTGGTAGGTTTTGAGCCCCAAGTCATAAAACAAAACAAAATTTTAATAAGAAAATATGTTGCTAATTCAATGTGTTTTCTGCAAACATTAAAAGAAATGGTTTATTTTTTTATATTTCATGTTAAAAAAAATTTTAAAGTAATGCACTGATTCTTTTGATAAATAAAATCTGTTAATAATCAAATGAAACAAGTTTCTGTCATGTTTCATTTACTTACATAATATGAAATTGCAACTTTGTCTTATATGCTTGTTTAATTTTCTTCCTGGCTGGCTGATAGCTTTCTCAATTTCAAAGGACGCAAAACAGAATAAAAACAAGAAATGGCCTTACTAAAATAATGAAGTATAATGAAGCAACCAGATGTGACAGTTCTACCGAATTGAAGCGGCGGGTGTTGCATGCAAGCAGGAGATGCTTACTCTTCCTGGGCACCTGGTCTCACTCCCATATCGGGAGTTCGCTTCTTTTCATTAAAAACTCCGATCGTGTGGCCCCATGGCCCTTGACCTCATTATTCACCATATTTATATGAAGGCAGCGTACATTCCGCATTATCATTGCATTCCGCGTTTTAATAGTTGTTTCATAATGTTTTAAAGATTTAAAGATTATTTAAAAAAGGATACTTTAGGACGCAGTAAACATCAGCTGTCTCGTGTGCACGTGTAGAGATTGCTTATAAGTTTATCGGCTATACTGTACCACGTGACACGATACTGTAAGTTAGTGCTTACCAAGACGTCCGCATGAAAACTAAAATAATATTGTCCTCAGTTGGCAAGGCAACGCAGAACGTTCGGTTTTTCTATAATTTCGTGCAATATAGATAGGCTACTTAATCCCAAAAAGGGGAATATGATGCATATGCAGTGTAGGGATGCCTTAGCTGTATGTGAGGTTTTGCCAAATTCAGAGAAATAATATCTTTTCGGTAAGATTGAAAAACGATCGGCGTGATCCATGACCAGTCCATGAAGATGAAAATTAAAGTAGAAATGCCGATCCTGTTTGCGTTTTCGCTTTATTTTGGCTGCTCCTTTCTCTTTTATATTTATTATAGAGGATTCATGCATATTTCTTGTCAGAGAATCGACAGTTCCTAGGAAATAGTTGATTCTCAGACAAAAAATATGCATTTTAAGACTTCTCCGTTGCGTTGTACTAGTAGACTTGAAATCAGGACCGATTAAAAAAATCTGAATGACATAGGCCTACAAGATACAAGATTTTAGAACAGTTTCAAATGGAACAGATATGCAGATCTATACACGAAGAAAAAATTAACGTTTGTACTATCAGTGACAGATCCAGCTTTTTAGTTAGAGGGGGCGTAAAGAATTGGCAAGGGGTCTTGGGACCGCTTAGAGCAGCATCGGGTCCAGGGCAGAGCCCTGTTGGAGGGGGGGGGGGGTCGAAGAAATATGGAAATCCATATTCAGAAACTTTTCTTTTTTTCTTCATATTTGAATATTTTTAATATCTTTAGAATTGTTGGTTGTCAAGTTGGTTTCCAATGCTCATTTCACGAAGAATGTTGGATGATCCTAATCATTTGAAGTTCGCATATTTAAAAAAAAGTGAAGCATTAATCGCAAAGGGAGCACTGCGATTTTACAATATACAGTTAAAGTATATCATTGAGGGAGTTATAGGTTTTGTCGAAGGAGACCAGAATCGTGCTAAATCACTCAATAGTATGCTTTGCGTTTAAAAATTCTAAAAATACACAAGAGGGCGCTAGTCAAATTAATTTGGACTGCTTATGAAAAGAACTTTGGCTGGAAGCATCACTGATGAGAATTTAATATTCGAAACACGTGTCTGGTGCATGAAAATTGGTTTGAAATTTTCTTTAAGAAGGTATAGAGTTGGAACCCTTCCGCATTATCAATATAAACACTTATTTCATGTTGCAGTATGGAGCAGTTAAAATCGTTCCCCGTGACCTGATGTTTGTCAAGTGTATTAATGACTTCTTTCCAGCTCTGTCGCATAGAAAAAGCTTCGTTGAGGCCCTTTATTAATGTGACATCATATCTATATTTCAGCTATTTCGGAAACTTGCCCTTTCATCGAAAAACATCATCGAAATTCAAGGAGGTTAACATCTTAGCACCATCCCTCCAATGCTATTTTGAACATAGATTTTATTTGGATATGCTACTGAATCGACCCTACAGGAATTTGGAGCCGCGCACTCTCTGTAAAGTTAATGCTGAAATCTAAATTCTAAAAATAACGCAAGAGGGCGCTAGTCAAATTAATTTGGACTGCTTATGAAAAGAACTTTGGCTGGAAGCATCACCGATGGAAATTTAATATTCGAAACACGTGTCTGGTGCATGAAAATTGGTTTGAAATTTTCTTCAAGAGGGTATAGAGTTGGAACCCTTCCGCATTATTTGACTGTGGGCGTAGCAGGATGAATATGATTATAATCTACAAAATGGATTTGTTCTATCAACTAATAACTCAAAATTTAAAATCCCATAAATATATTGATATCATTCTAAAATGAAGAAACGAAACTCGCCTTCAGTCATTATTTCAAAAATGACTTAAGTTTCCCTTGCATATCCGTCTTTTCTATAAATAAAAAAGAAATAAAGAAGAGTTTCAGATTTTGTGTCACATCTGTCTTCACTATAAAATATTCTTGATGTTTCGTGCTTTGGGGTAATATTTACAGGATATCGATAGCGTCCATCCATATCTAATCAACAAAAGCACCACAAATGGTAGATAGTTCTGGGTAAATTCGCCTGTACTCGTTCATTTACGACAGAAAAAAATCAATATGCTGCGTAAAGTTCAGTCACCTTGCTCATTAATGGGGCAAACGAATGAAATTTTGTATAAATTATGGAAGGTCTATACTTATGCAGTCCTTTCTTTACTACCATACTGGTTTGATCATATTTAAAATGAAACATTATCTCGATACTCTTTAAAACGAAACATTATCTCTAAAATGGCAATATAATGTGTCAATCGATCGAGACTTAATGTTACTGATCTTGGCACAAATCAATAATAGCATGTATGACTCAGCTATATTCATGATGAAATTAAGCAAAACATTATTGTCAGGGTAGATTTACTAAAGTGCACTTCTTCAGGAAAAAGGCGATCAGAAAATGTGGGTGTTTGAATAATTTAAAAACAGAGAAATAATGGAAATAAAACAAAACTCCTACAACCAAGAGTGCAAAAGTATATATATTAAACATACAATCAACAGATCAATCCAAACTCTTTTCACTAAGAGGAAAATCCAAATGTGTGGCACCAATACATGTATTGTAGTACTATATCTTACACCACAATTTTACGTTCTTCGAGACCTCTGGGTATAAATGGAGAAGTGAGAGGGTTGTGCGCACATAATCCAGTATAACCACACCATTTGCTACTTGTGTGGCAAATGGCCGTCCAAAGTCGGCACCGGTTTCCCATTGGTCTCGTCGATTTATGTATAGTCTTTTGTGTTTGATGTTTACATGTCGTATGTCTCTTTTTCGTCTCATACTATGCTGAGCCTCGTCTTTTGTGTTTTTGCATCGGTTGTTTTGGTGTTTTGCTGTTGGTGCTTCAACAGGGTCTTGTTGGAGATCCCCTCTCTTCTTTTCAAACCAAAATGGTTCAAAGCAGAAGCTTTACTTTTAATTTAAGTAAGTGCACCAACTGTTTATGTTCAGGAATGAAATAATACACCAGACACGTATTTCGGATTGTAAATCCTCCACAGTAGTACTTACATATATCGAAGTGATTTTATTTTACGCAGCCAAGTATATTTTAGTTATGCTCGTCTAAAGGAGACTTGTGATTAAGCTTAAATGCTTTCCGAAAACCATTGGAAGGATTGTGTAAGGTATTAATTTCCAATACTGGGTTGACAGTAAAATGAAAGATTTCAATAGACATATTTTGAAATCAAACGTTTAATCAACTTGTAAGCGGAAAAAAGTCTCTCAAGAAAGAAAGTTAAATTGATAGAAAGACCATTTTTAACACTCTGTCGCAGGGAATTGTGTGGCCATCCTCACATAACAACAAAGAAGTAGTGTAAATAAAAAAGAAATTCGAAGTATCTAAAACACATATCAAATGAAAACAACAGTATCGAGTGTTTAACAGGAGAGAGCAGTGAAACCGGCATAAATTACAATAAGATGGTGGTACTGACGTTAAAGGTATGAAATTTACTCTTGCATTGGAGATGGTTCATCAGACAAGTCGCCCTTCTTGTTTCTGTGGAGCTGTGTCATTGTTTCACTCTCTTTGTCCAATTCTCCTTTCAGTTGAGACATTTCTGCGTTGTATTTTTTCCAAAATTTGGTGAGTGTCACTGATTGTGGATCAAGAGTCCCTGAGGGCACATGTACCCAAGTTCGATGAATTTTGGTTGGTCGTTTCTGCAAACGCATTTGAAAATTTCTGTTTGCAAAATTTTCTCAAATTTCCAAAACCTGGGTCCTGTAGCATCACATCCCAGACATCTTGCTACGTCTTTGGTATATTTAGGACATCATTTTCACAGATTTTGGCCATATTACATTGTTCAGATTGAGGATCACTGACGAGGGTTAAATACCCGAAACGTGCATATCTGGTCCATGATGTAAAAAGAAGGGAGGAGATCTCCAACAAGACCCCTTTGCAGCATCAACAGTAAAACACCAAAACAACCGATGCAAAAACACAAAAGACGAGTACAGCATGAGACGGAAAAGAGACAAACGACATGCAAACATCAAACACAAAAGACCACACATAAACCGACGAGACCAATGGGCAACCGGTGCCGACTTTGGACGGCCATCTGTCACGCAAGTAGCAAATGGTGTGGTTATCCTGGATTACGTGCGCACAACCCTCTCACTTCTCCAATTACCCAGAGGTCTCGAAGAACGTACAATTGTGGTGTAAAACAACCTCCTCACTGTAAGATGACATCACACAAACAAGACCGCGAAACGCAGAGGCCCCAGAGACACAGATGAATATGTAAATGGATATAAAAAGAGGGCATGCGTAATACAGTCCGTGCTCTGCCGGCTGTAGCGAGCTCATGTATGTAATCACCCGAGGAGTCCGACTGACATTCAGAGAGGACAGGTGGTCGGGGCCCTGTCTTCTCTAAAGAGGTTTGGACAGGGCCCGTCATGGAGTCCCGTCGTCACAGTCAGTCAGAGTGCAAGTCTCAAGGATGCGCTTGTACAAGACTGTAGATTGGTCAAGTACCAAGCCTAGTGTCCGTCTGGTGACATTAGGATCATATCCACGATATAAAAGGCGTTTGATGATTCTGACGCATTTTCGATGGTTATGCTGCCTACCTTTGATCCTTTTTATTTTGTTTATCATATCACCATAAAAGACAGGTTGTGTAATACCCATAGTAATGTACTCCGTTGCATGTATAGATCCGAATTTTAAAAGAAGTTGACTGTAATTCTTGTAAAATTTCCAGAAAGTCTTAACTAGTTTATGAAAGCGGAAACCTTGACCTAAAAGTTTTTTGGTAATTTGTAAATTTCTACTGTGAAAATCCAAAATATCAGTACATGCTCTAGCGTACCGGATGAGCTGTGATATGTAAATGCCATATGACGGTAATCTTGGAACATCACCGTCAAGCCAAGGGAAATTTACTATGTTGAATCCAAAATCATCCCTTTTGTCATATACACTTGTATGAATCTTTCCGTTTACAATTTTGATATTTAGGTCCAAAAAGGGTGTTTCTGTATTTGAAAGGTTTGCCTTGTTAAGGGTTAATTCTTGTGGATAAATTTCATTCTTATATAATTCAAAAGCAGGATTGTCAATGGTTAGAATATCATCCAGATACCTAGAAGTATTATTGAAACATTTCAGCTCATCAAATTTTCTTTGCTTTTGAAGATTTTGGATAAATTCTTTTTCATAAGTGTATAAAAATAAATCTGCAACAAGAGGCGCACAGTGAGTACCCATAGGAATTCCTACAACCTGCTTGTATAGATCCTCACCAAATCTAACATAAATATTGTCCAAGAGGAAGGACAAGGCATTACAAAGGTCACTACATGTCCATGATTTGTATGATTTGTAGTCTGTCGAGGAAATGAAACCCTTCGATTCAGATGTACAAATGTAAGTTTTTCGCTCTCGATCAAAACACCATTTAATGAGATTAGATAATCGATCATTAATTTTGTCATGAGGAAGTGTGGTGTACATATTAGAGAAGTCGTATGAAGAAATCGTATTTGCTTGGAAATTTACAGATTTCATTTTTTCAATCACATCCCCTGAATTCTTAATAGACCAAAATAAATTTACATCGTTCCTGTTTAGAACCGTTTCACAATATCTAGTTATGTGTTCTTTAATAGCAGTAAGTGCTGACGTCAGATTTCTAGACAAAATTGTAGTGGAGCAGTTACTAGAATTAGCAATAAATCGAAATTTGTAAGGAGACTTGTGCAGTTTCGGTATGCAATATAGTGTTGGGAGATCCAATTTAGAAATAGAGATATTGAATGAAGACAGTTCACTGTTATGCTTGCCTAAAATGTTAGATGCACTTTCATTGCTTTTGATATATGTATTAGTAGACGAAAGTTCCAAAATCAAAGTTGATATGTTGTAACGTTTTCAAATGATAATGGTGTTGTTGGCTGCTTTATCAGCTGGTGCAAAGACATATTTTTCATGTAATTTACTTAGTTTGGATTTGAAATATCTTTCTGATTTGGAACGTGGATTTTGAAAAAGATGAGGGTTTTTATGGAAGTTATCTATTCGAATATCCGTTATATCTAAAATGAGGTTTTTCCACTCATTCAGAGCATGCGGTTCGACTCCTTCTGATTTACACCATCTTTTCATATAATTATCTAAGGCTTCCGTAAGCACTTCACGGCATTTGACAAAATCTATCTTGGATGGGATTCTATACTTAGGTCCTTTTTTAAGAAGACCACGGAGCTGTCTGTCTTGGATAATTGAAAAGTCACCTGTAACAACATGGCCAGCTGGTTTGTAGAGATATTTAGAAGTTGTACATTCTCAAGAAGCAGGACACGATTCAAGTATGCCAGGATCCGTTGTAACTTTATTATAGTTAAAAACAAAGTTTCGAATAGGTTTCTTTTACTTATAACAAATAAGAGGTGGCTCTAAATTTTCAAAATATTGAGGAATGGTACTTTGTACGCGATGATCCCGAAAAATATTAGAGATGTTTAGAAGATCAAAACCTTTGTTAATAAACGGGATTTTTATGAATCGTCTTTTCGGTGAGGTGTTTTTCACAATAGGATAAAGTTTATACTGAGCGAATAAGACAATGATATTAAGTCTGAATCAGTCAGTGTTTCTTAGGAATGCAACCTCTGCTTCATCCAAGATAGATTTCAAGTGCATAACTGGTATTGACGACAGAGCATGTAACAGCTCATGTCTTCCGCCATTGCGTGCTATAGTAAGTAAATCGTTGAGAGAGCGGTATATTCTGGATCGTTTTCTTTTTTTTCTGTTTCGTCTTTTCCCGTGTGACCTGTATTTCCTTTTCGTGTTTGGGCGAATTGAAAAGATGTTGATATTGGTAGAAGCTGAGGAAATGTTTCCTTGTCCATAAATTTGATCGTTTAAACCAAGAGGGTACGCAGTCTGAAGTTTGGTGATCCAGGCAAGTTCAGCTTGTAGTCGGCGTTTTTTAATTTCGGTCTTACTTTCATTTTTACGTTTTGGAAAAGTCTGAACTGGGGTAATGGTGATATCCGAAATAGAATGATTATATTTAACAAAGTGATTATAAAGAAAGTTTCTGTGTTTTTGTTGACGTGAGGTTCTGATCTTATAAGAATGGTTCCTAAATCGAGATTTTAAAGGTTGGCCTGTCTCACCTACATATTGTGCGCCACATCCCCTGGCATTTCAAGTCATTACGTAAATAAGATCTTGAGATGATCAATCGATGTCCTGGTCTACCTCGATTTTGAATTTCTGCCCATTTACACTGGATGTTATTATGGAGTCGCAGTTGATGAGGTGACACAACGAGCATCTTTTACTTTTGCACTTAGAAATAATTGAGAACCCTCTGTGTCTGTTGTTGAATGTAGAGCCTGCAGATGGAGTAGTGCGTAAAATACGACTGTGGGGTCTAAATTTGAGAGGTGATAAGAGTACTCTTGGTGAGGAAAAAAGTTTTTTACTGTTGAATATCGATGATGGTAAAGTGACTGTAGTGACAGAGGGTAATCTCAAGGGGGTTAGTTTGATACGAGGCGACCTTAAAAATGCCATAATGCGATAATGGAAGAAAAGTGAATTAGAGTCTTACGAAGAAGACACTACAACAAAGCCAAGTTAGAGAACACAATGAAATTAAAACACTTCAAACATCGGGTCGCGGGGAATTGCTTTACCAACTCCACACTGCAACACGAAATAAGTGTAGATATAAAAAGAAGGGAGGAGATCTCCAACAAGACCCCTTTGCAGCATCAACAGTAAAACACCAAAACACCCGATGCAAAAACACAAAAGACGAGTACAGCATGAGACGGAAAAGAGACACACGACATGCAAACATCAAACACAAAAGACCACACATAAACCGACGAGACCAATGGGCAACCGGTGCCGACTTTGGACGGCCATCTGTCACGCAAGTAGCAAATGGTGTGGTTATCCTGGATTACGTGCGCACAACCCTCTCACTTCTCCAATTACCCAGAGGTCTCGAAGAACGTACAATTGTGGTGTAAAACAACCTCCTCACTGTAAGATGACATCACACAAACAAGACCGCGAAACGCAGAGGCCCCAGAGACACAGATGAATATGTAAATGGATATAAAAAGAGGGCATGCGTAATACAGTCCGTGCTCTGCCGGCTGTAGCGAGCTCATGTATGTAATCACCCGAGGAGTCCGACTGACATTCAGAGAGGACAGGTGGTCGGGGCCCTGTCTTCTCTAAAGAGGTTTGGACAGGGCCCGTCATGGAGTCCCGTCGTCACAGTCAGTCAGAGTGCAAGTCTCAAGGATGCGCTTGTACAAGACTGTAGATTGGTCAAGTACCAAGCCTAGTGTCCGTCTGGTGACATTAGGATCATATCCACGATATAAAAGGCGTTTGATGATTCTGACGCATTTTCGATGGTTATGCTGCCTACCTTTGATCCTTTTTATTTTGTTTATCATATCACCATAAAAGACAGGTTGTGTAATACCCATAGTAATGTACTCCGTTGCATGTATAGATCCGAATTTTAAAAGAAGTTGACTGTAATTCTTGTAAAATTTCCAGAAAGTCTTAACTAGTTTATGAAAGCGGAAACCTTGACCTAAAAGTTTTTTGGTAATTTGTAAATTTCTACTGTGAAAATCCAAAATATCAGTACATGCTCTAGCGTACCGGATGAGCTGTGATATGTAAATGCCATATGACGGTAATCTTGGAACATCACCGTCAAGCCAAGGGAAATTTACTATGTTGAATCCAAAATCATCCCTTTTGTCATATACACTTGTATGAATCTTTCCGTTTACAATTTTGATATTTAGGTCCAAAAAGGGTGTTTCTGTATTTGAAAGGTTTGCCTTGTTAAGGGTTAATTCTTGTGGATAAATTTCATTCTTATATAATTCAAAAGCAGGATTGTCAATGGTTAGAATATCATCCAGATACCTAGAAGTATTATTGAAACATTTCAGCTCATCAAATTTTCTTTGCTTTTGAAGATTTTGGATAAATTCTTTTTCATAAGTGTATAAAAATAAATCTGCAACAAGAGGCGCACAGTGAGTACCCATAGGAATTCCTACAACCTGCTTGTATAGATCCTCACCAAATCTAACATAAATATTGTCCAAGAGGAAGGACAAGGCATTACAAAGGTCACTACATGTCCATGATTTGTATGATTTGTAGTCTGTCGAGGAAATGAAACCCTTCGATTCAGATGTACAAATGTAAGTTTTTCGCTCTCGATCAAAACACCATTTAATGAGATTAGATAATCGATCATTAATTTTGTCATGAGGAAGTGTGGTGTACATATTAGAGAAGTCGTATGAAGAAATCGTATTTGCTTGGAAATTTACAGATTTCATTTTTTCAATCACATCCCCTGAATTCTTAATAGACCAAAATAAATTTACATCGTTCCTGTTTAGAACCGTTTCACAATATCTAGTTATGTGTTCTTTAATAGCAGTAAGTGCTGACGTCAGATTTCTAGACAAAATTGTAGTGGAGCAGTTACTAGAATTAGCAATAAATCGAAATTTGTAAGGAGACTTGTGCAGTTTCGGTATGCAATATAGTGTTGGGAGATCCAATTTAGAAATAGAGATATTGAATGAAGACAGTTCACTGTTATGCTTGCCTAAAATGTTAGATGCACTTTCATTGCTTTTGATATATGTATTAGTAGACGAAAGTTCCAAAATCAAAGTTGATATGTTGTAACGTTTTCAAATGATAATGGTGTTGTTGGCTGCTTTATCAGCTGGTGCAAAGACATATTTTTCATGTAATTTACTTAGTTTGGATTTGAAATATCTTTCTGATTTGGAACGTGGATTTTGAAAAAGATGAGGGTTTTTATGGAAGTTATCTATTCGAATATCCGTTATATCTAAAATGAGGTTTTTCCACTCATTCAGAGCATGCGGTTCGACTCCTTCTGATTTACACCATCTTTTCATATAATTATCTAAGGCTTCCGTAAGCACTTCACGGCATTTGACAAAATCTATCTTGGATGGGATTCTATACTTAGGTCCTTTTTTAAGAAGACCACGGAGCTGTCTGTCTTGGATAATTGAAAAGTCACCTGTAACAACATGGCCAGCTGGTTTGTAGAGATATTTAGAAGTTGTACATTCTCAAGAAGCAGGACACGATTCAAGTATGCCAGGATCCGTTGTAACTTTATTATAGTTAAAAACAAAGTTTCGAATAGGTTTCTTTTACTTATAACAAATAAGAGGTGGCTCTAAATTTTCAAAATATTGAGGAATGGTACTTTGTACGCGATGATCCCGAAAAATATTAGAGATGTTTAGAAGATCAAAACCTTTGTTAATAAACGGGATTTTTATGAATCGTCTTTTCGGTGAGGTGTTTTTCACAATAGGATAAAGTTTATACTGAGCGAATAAGACAATGATATTAAGTCTGAATCAGTCAGTGTTTCTTAGGAATGCAACCTCTGCTTCATCCAAGATAGATTTCAAGTGCATAACTGGTATTGACGACAGAGCATGTAACAGCTCATGTCTTCCGCCATTGCGTGCTATAGTAAGTAAATCGTTGAGAGAGCGGTATATTCTGGATCGTTTTCTTTTTTTTCTGTTTCGTCTTTTCCCGTGTGACCTGTATTTCCTTTTCGTGTTTGGGCGAATTGAAAAGATGTTGATATTGGTAGAAGCTGAGGAAATGTTTCCTTGTCCATAAATTTGATCGTTTAAACCAAGAGGGTACGCAGTCTGAAGTTTGGTGATCCAGGCAAGTTCAGCTTGTAGTCGGCGTTTTTTAATTTCGGTCTTACTTTCATTTTTACGTTTTGGAAAAGTCTGAACTGGGGTAATGGTGATATCCGAAATAGAATGATTATATTTAACAAAGTGATTATAAAGAAAGTTTCTGTGTTTTTGTTGACGTGAGGTTCTGATCTTATAAGAATGGTTCCTAAATCGAGATTTTAAAGGTTGGCCTGTCTCACCTACATATTGTGCGCCACATCCCCTGGCATTTCAAGTCATTACGTAAATAAGATCTTGAGATGATCAATCGATGTCCTGGTCTACCTCGATTTTGAATTTCTGCCCATTTACACTGGATGTTATTATGGAGTCGCAGTTGATGAGGTGACACAACGAGCATCTTTTACTTTTGCACTTAGAAATAATTGAGAACCCTCTGTGTCTGTTGTTGAATGTAGAGCCTGCAGATGGAGTAGTGCGTAAAATACGACTGTGGGGTCTAAATTTGAGAGGTGATAAGAGTACTCTTGGTGAGGAAAAAAGTTTTTTACTGTTGAATATCGATGATGGTAAAGTGACTGTAGTGACAGAGGGTAATCTCAAGGGGGTTAGTTTGATACGAGGCGACCTTAAAAATGCCATAATGCGATAATGGAAGAAAAGTGAATTAGAGTCTTACGAAGAAGACACTACAACAAAGCCAAGTTAGAGAACACAATGAAATTAAAACACTTCAAACATCGGGTCGCGGGGAATTGCTTTACCAACTCCACACTGCAACACGAAATAAGTGTAGATATAAAAAGAAGGGAGGAGATCTCCAACAAGACCCCTTTGCAGCATCAACAGTAAAACACCAAAACACCCGATGCAAAAACACAAAAGACGAGTACAGCATGAGACGGAAAAGAGACACACGACATGCAAACATCAAACACAAAAGACCACACATAAACCGACGAGACCAATGGGCAACCGGTGCCGACTTTGGACGGCCATCTGTCACGCAAGTAGCAAATGGTGTGGTTATCCTGGATTACGTGCGCACAACCCTCTCACTTCTCCAATTACCCAGAGGTCTCGAAGAACGTACAATTGTGGTGTAAAACAACCTCCTCACTGTAAGATGACATCACACAAACAAGACCGCGAAACGCAGAGGCCCCAGAGACACAGATGAATATGTAAATGGATATAAAAAGAGGGCATGCGTAATACAGTCCGTGCTCTGCCGGCTGTAGCGAGCTCATGTATGTAATCACCCGAGGAGTCCGACTGACATTCAGAGAGGACAGGTGGTCGGGGCCCTGTCTTCTCTAAAGAGGTTTGGACAGGGCCCGTCATGGAGTCCCGTCGTCACAGTCAGTCAGAGTGCAAGTCTCAAGGATGCGCTTGTACAAGACTGTAGATTGGTCAAGTACCAAGCCTAGTGTCCGTCTGGTGACATTAGGATCATATCCACGATATAAAAGGCGTTTGATGATTCTGACGCATTTTCGATGGTTATGCTGCCTACCTTTGATCCTTTTTATTTTGTTTATCATATCACCATAAAAGACAGGTTGTGTAATACCCATAGTAATGTACTCCGTTGCATGTATAGATCCGAATTTTAAAAGAAGTTGACTGTAATTCTTGTAAAATTTCCAGAAAGTCTTAACTAGTTTATGAAAGCGGAAACCTTGACCTAAAAGTTTTTTGGTAATTTGTAAATTTCTACTGTGAAAATCCAAAATATCAGTACATGCTCTAGCGTACCGGATGAGCTGTGATATGTAAATGCCATATGACGGTAATCTTGGAACATCACCGTCAAGCCAAGGGAAATTTACTATGTTGAATCCAAAATCATCCCTTTTGTCATATACACTTGTATGAATCTTTCCGTTTACAATTTTGATATTTAGGTCCAAAAAGGGTGTTTCTGTATTTGAAAGGTTTGCCTTGTTAAGGGTTAATTCTTGTGGATAAATTTCATTCTTATATAATTCAAAAGCAGGATTGTCAATGGTTAGAATATCATCCAGATACCTAGAAGTATTATTGAAACATTTCAGCTCATCAAATTTTCTTTGCTTTTGAAGATTTTGGATAAATTCTTTTTCATAAGTGTATAAAAATAAATCTGCAACAAGAGGCGCACAGTGAGTACCCATAGGAATTCCTACAACCTGCTTGTATAGATCCTCACCAAATCTAACATAAATATTGTCCAAGAGGAAGGACAAGGCATTACAAAGGTCACTACATGTCCATGATTTGTATGATTTGTAGTCTGTCGAGGAAATGAAACCCTTCGATTCAGATGTACAAATGTAAGTTTTTCGCTCTCGATCAAAACACCATTTAATGAGATTAGATAATCGATCATTAATTTTGTCATGAGGAAGTGTGGTGTACATATTAGAGAAGTCGTATGAAGAAATCGTATTTGCTTGGAAATTTACAGATTTCATTTTTTCAATCACATCCCCTGAATTCTTAATAGACCAAAATAAATTTACATCGTTCCTGTTTAGAACCGTTTCACAATATCTAGTTATGTGTTCTTTAATAGCAGTAAGTGCTGACGTCAGATTTCTAGACAAAATTGTAGTGGAGCAGTTACTAGAATTAGCAATAAATCGAAATTTGTAAGGAGACTTGTGCAGTTTCGGTATGCAATATAGTGTTGGGAGATCCAATTTAGAAATAGAGATATTGAATGAAGACAGTTCACTGTTATGCTTGCCTAAAATGTAAATTTATCTGCTCTAAAATGCCGCTATTGAATTTGAAGACGTTAAGCATTTGAAAGACTTTTGATTGTAGGTTTTGGAATCGGAGTACGACTCTTGTGTTTGTCATTCATTAACTGATTGTACAGTACACTGGAATTGCAGTACCAATATTCACGTTATGAAAACAAAAGTAAAAGCAAAAAAAAATACATATGACAGAAAGTCAAACGAACGAACGAATGCAAATAAAACACAAACCACCATTAGATATTACTTACCATGAAAATGGGAATTTAAAATTCATAACAAACAAGAAGCAAATAATATAAAACGAATGACAAATGCTCATCCGTAGCCGATGAAGTACAATATTGTGGTTAATCTGGATTACAAGCGCACAATCTTCCCACTTTCTAGGGCGCAAGAAGATCTTCATTGTAAAATCCAAAAACTAACTTACTGTAAGAGAAAGGAACAGATCTCCATTAGGACTCGATTACGGCCCCCACAGCGAAATACCGAGAAAGACCCACATGCGAAATCACAAAGAGGAAAAGTAGAACAAGAGTTATGAAAGGGACATGGAAGACAAAACAACAAAAACAACACCAAATACACATAAAAGACTATACAGTATCTAACGAGACCAATGGGCAATAGGTACCGACTTATGACGGCAATATGCCGCGTCAGCAGAAAATTCTATGGTTATCAGAATTGAGTATGAGCAACACTACCACTTGTCTGCAATATCGAGGAACACACAATAGATATAGATACAATAACCACTTCGATGTAAGAGAACGTCAAAAACTTAGCAGCTAAACGTAGAGTTCCGAGTAACAAACGAGTGAAAATCGATATTAAAATCATATGGGCGTACAAAAAAGACCGTGCTCTGTTTTCCAACTCGCAAACTTCTTGAGCAACATTAAAAAATAAATAAAAAAAAACCATTTCACCAGACACGTGTTTTGGATAGTAAATTGTCATCAGTTGTACTTTCAAAATTTATTTGAATAGCTCTGGCAAGTTTTATCTGTACCGTTGCAAATATCCCGTAGAGGGTCGTTTCAGTAACATACTTCGATAAAATACATGTATTAGACCAAAAGTCGTTGGAGGTTTGTAGTTATCATGTCTGGATGATAATATTATTCTAAATACTGTAATATCTATGATATGAATACATAGTTTGGAAATCTATTTTTCAAGGGTTTTTGGAGGGGGGGTTCTTTTCGTTTTTGTTTTTGTTTGTTCGTTTGTTTGTTTGTTTGTTTGGTTTTTTTTTTTTTTTTGTTCTAGACAGTCTAGGACAGAATGATTGCCTCATGGAAAATATATTGTAAAGGTTTGAATATGAACGAACTTTTCTTCATACGCTTGTATTGTAGGTTTATTTTTCTTCGAATGAACACAAAAGCCTCGGGACTAAAGACAAAACAATTGCAATGAAAACAAAGGAAAAGGGAAATGATGCTTCTCTCATATTCATACGGCATGAGTATAGTTTCTGAGTTGATTTCATGCATGCATCATTAACATATTTACCTTGTTGATGTCTTGTTAGTATCTTGTTTATTGAGACATGCACACCATGGATCTTTGACTCCTTAACTACGATTAGTGCTTCTTTTCTGGTATGCTTCATGCTAATGTTTGGTGTTGTTGAGCGTAAGTTTCAAGAATTTACAAAGGATAGATCAAATATACACATATATTTTTACTACGATTCCCATTCAGTTTACCTTCTTTTTTTGTTGAATATTTCAGAAGAACGGATCAGATATCAAACATGACCTAGTTCCAGCACTAATAGTAAAACACCAATTGTTGACACGACTGAATGTGAAATCAGAGAGGGGACAAGCTCAGTACACACAGCAAAACATCAACACTATGGAATGTGAAATCACAGAGAGGACAAACACAAAACAGGTAGCAAAACACCAACACTACTGAATGAGAAATCACAGAGGGACAGGCAGTGTACACAAAGTAAAACACCAACACTACTGAATGTGAAATGAAAGAGGGACAAGCTCACTACCCATATCAAATCACAAACACTACTGAATGTTAAATCAAAGAGGGGACAAGCTCAGTACGGAGAGCAAAACACTAACGCTACTGAATGTGAAATCACAGAGGGGACAAGCTCTGTACACACAGCAAATCACAAACACTACTGAACGTGAAATCACAGGGGAGACAAGCTCAGTACACACAGCACAACACTACTGAATGTGAAATCACCGAGGGGACAAGCTCAGTACACACAGCAAATCACCAACACTACTGAATATGAACTCACATAGAAGACAAGTTCAGTGCACACAGCAAATCACAAACACTACTGCATGAGAAATCACCGAGGGGACAAGCTCAGTACACACAGCAAAACATCAACACTATGGAACGTGAAATCACAGAGAGGACAAACACAAAACAGGTAGCAAAACACCAACACTACTGAATGAGAAATCACAGAGGGACAGGCAGTGTACACAAAGTAAAACATCAACACTACTGAATGTGAAATGACAGAGGGACAAGCTCACTACCCATATCAAATCACAAACACTACTGAATGTGAAATCAAAGAGGGGACAACCTCAGTACGGAGAGCAAAACACTAACGCTACTGAATGTGAAATCACAGAGGGGACACGCTCTGTACACACAGCAAATCACAAACACTACTGAACGTGAAATCACAGGGGAGACAAGCTCAGTACACACAGCACAACACTACTGAATGTGAAATCACCGAGGGGACAAGCTCAGTACACACAGCAAATCACCAACACTACTGAATGTGAACTCACATAGAAGACAAGTTCAGTGCACACAGCAAATCACAAACACTACTGCATGTGAAATCACAGAGGGGACAAGCTCATTACACACAGCACAACACTACTGAATGTGAAATCACCGAGGGGACAAGCTCAGTACACACAGCAAATCACCAACACTACTGAATATGAAATCACAGTGGGGACAAGCTCAGTACACACAGCACAACACTACTGAATGTGAAATCACCGAGGGGATAAGCTCAGTACACACAGCAAATCACCAACACTACTGAATTGTTAAACGTCTTTAAATTCAATAGCATCATTTAAAACCTGATAAATTTACAGCATGGACCAGACATGCACGTTTCGGGTACTAAACCCTCGTCAGTGATCCCCAGCCAAAACAATGTAATACGGCCAAAAATGTGAAAATTACTATGTCCAAAAATGTACCAAAAGGCCTAGCAGAATGGGTGGGATATGATGCTACAGGACCCACGTTTTAGAAATTTCAAGAAATTTTGTAACAGAAAATTTCAAATGCGTTGAAGAGACACACGATCAACCGAAGTTGATCGAACTTGGCTACATGTGCCCTCGGGGACTCTTGGTCCACCAGCAGTGACACTCACCAAGTAGTTCAATTGTTAAATGTCTTTAAATTCAATAGCATCATTTAAAACCTGATAAATTTACAGCATGGACCAGACATGCACGTTACGGGTACTAAACCCTCGTCAGTGATCCCCAGCCCAAACAATGTAATACGGCCAAAAATATGAAAATTACTATGTCCAAAAATGTACCAAAAGACCTAGCAGAATGGGTAGAAATTTTGTAACAGAAAATTTCAAATGCGTTGAAGAGACACACGATCAACCGAAGTTGATCGAACTTGGCTACATGTGCCCTCGGGGACTCTTGGTCCAATGTGAACTCACATAGAAGACAAGTTTAGTGCACACAGCAAATCACAAACACTACTGCATGTGAAATCACAGAGGGGACAAGCTCATTACACACAGCAAATCACAAACACTACTGAACGTGAAATCACAGAGGGGACAAGCTTAGTACACACAGGAAAACACCAACACTACTTAATGTTAAATCACGGAGGGGACAAGCTCAGTACGGACAGCAAAACACTTCTAAATGTGAAATCACAGAGGGGACAAGCTCAGGACATACAGTAAAACACCAACATATCTGAATGTAAAATCACAGAGGGACAAGCTCAGTACGTACAGCAAAACACCAACACTACTGAATGTGAAATCACGCTCAGCACACACAACAATACACCAACACTACTGAATGTGAAATCACGCTCAGCACACACAACAATACACCAACACTACTGAATGTGAAATCACGCTCAGCACACACAACAAAACACCAACACTACTGAATGTGAAATCACGCTCAGCACACTCAACAAAACACCAACACTACTGAATGTGAAATCACGCTCAGAACACACAACAAAACACCAACACTACTGAATGTGAAATCACGCTCAGCACACACAACAATACACCAACACTACTGAATGTGAAATCACGCTCAGCACACACAACAATACACCAACACTACTTAATGTGAAATCACGCTCAGCACACACAACAATACACCAACACTACTGAATGTGAAATCACGCTCAGCACACACAACAATACACCAACACTGTGAAATCACAGGGGACAAGTCAAATAGACTAGAAATGACAGGAAAGATTAAACCACTAAACATCAAAGGCCCTCAGGTATGTTCATGCTTTCCCCCATCAATAGTGTTACTTTATTTATTTTCATAGTGTCATTAGTTTGAATTTGGAAGGAAAGAAAAGGGAATTAGTTTATAAAATCAGAATTATTAAAAGTGTACTATGGCTTTTACTTAAGTGGATAAGAAAGGAAATGTGTCCTTTGATTGTATTATTCAAATACATAGTCGACTTTATCTGTCAATCCTAATCTTTTGAAATATATGTTCTACGGTTATAAATGATATGCATCATATGCGCATTTCCACATGTATTATTAATGTCTTATTGGTCATGCTCCAGGAGGAAAAAGAGAAAACACAACATAATGAATGTATGATGAGTGGAATTCATGACGCATGGTTTAAAAGTACAGAAAAACGTCTACTTGAATAATTGATTATGACATTATCTGCAGTTACATCACGTTCCCACTTGCCTCTTTTATGCATTAAGGAGGCTCAATAATCGTTTGACGTCATCAGATATCGAGTGCAGTACTTTTATATGTGGCCTTTTTTAGTTTTCGGCCTTCAAACTCCTCCGTAATTCGCTTGTTTCTTGACGGATTTCGACATGTTTGGTATCGATGGAAACAAAAAAATTATCATCTACAATCTGAGTGTAATAAATGTTTAGTCAAATGTATCTTTTGATTTATATATACAAAAATATCCCGTAAGTGAGACACCCTGGCTAACACCGTAAACGTATCGTTTTTAGAACGTCATCGGCGGAAATTCAACCGCCTGTTGCCTATGAACGAATTCAAGAAGGTACACTTAAGTTCATGATAAAAAAGATATTTCTTGGAGATTTTAGCGATATCATAGATAAGATATTTCAAGTTTGGTTTCTCTAATAATCTTTGGTTTAAAAAAGTTTTCTTCAATTTTGTCAACTTTCGTACTTTGCAACAAGATGTTATCGAATAAAGTTTCCCTATTTGAAAAACTTAAGCGAATGAATTTTAGTTTAAACCCAGCTTTGTTCAAAGATATATCCATTTCACAGATAACTGCACGCATTATCGAGAACGAGGGAGGGGATTGACGTCCACTTACTGACCTTGAACGTCAAAATGTTTAAAAACGCTTCCGTTTACTTTAGTTCTATTTCTCTTATATATATTTTCGTATCTCTAAATAGATTGATGGAATCAGATATGAAATTTTGAACAAAACATTTTTTTAAGCTTTGACTTGAACATGAACTTTATTTGACAAAACTCATTTAACTGACACTAACAAAACATGAAAGGTGAGTTTATAAAAGACAAGGTCGAATAACGCTTTGCCAAGGATATTTAGCAGTACACATGTTACTTTCCCTTTCTTGTTTATTTTTTCGACAAATCATTTGTAAACTTGTTTATTCTTATATTTAATTTTGATGATAAATGATAATTGTGTAAGTATTCTTCTTTGTATCAGAATTTGAAACTTTCACTGAATGTTGGGAAAGAATAATCTCGACTCAGAGTATCTGATTTTTAGCTCACCTGAGCTATTGTCATAGCGCGCCGTCCGTCCGTCGTCTGTCGTCCGTCCGGCATAAACCAAGTAGATTTTTACAATATGGAAACGAGGTAAAACGGAATGTCTTGTACTTTTGTTAAAAGACTAGAGTCTGATCTTGAAAAATATGTCAATTATAACAGTTTTAACAAATATTTTCATCGTTATAATGTCAACTAAGGGAACAGGGCATTTTAATTGACTTGTTGCAAATTGTTACAAAATCGTTACTATGACAACCAAATATTTTAAATCAGAATGAACGATAACATGTACTTTTTTATATTTCTTTTCGAAGGACAGAGTTTGTCGTTGAGAAATATGTCAAAGAAAATAACTTCTGACAAAGACTTCTTATCACTTTGATGTCAAATAAGGGTACTGAGTACTTTTTTTTAGATTCTCATTATGGGGTGGGGGTACCTAAAATGTACTTTTCTGGAACAGTTTTAGCTTTTTCACTCTTTGAAAGCATTATCTATAAAGAAATATACATATTTGATGATAATATGGTGAAAATGATCACAAGAATGGTTTCAATCTGGAATCATTATCAATATAACACGTTTCTATCTATCAAAATTCATTGTTTTGCGACATATCTCGGGGTTGGTTTATATATGTATATTCAGAGGACCACTGGTCAGTCAAATAGTCGATGATATGTAATCTTAATTACAAATATAAATCATCAGATATCAATGTTAAATAAACAGAAAATTTTTTCTCCTCTGACAAAGAATTCTTGGATTATTGAGCCACCTTAAATGTTTCATTCTCAGTTTATTCTCAGTGCTTTGGTCGGGATGTACTCTAGGATTGGCTTTAATACTTTAGATTTTTCATATGATCTTGTGAAAAAAATCCAGGAAATAAGGCCAGTCCAGGTTGTGCAATCTGTTTACTGCTTCAGTCCAACAAGGGGTCCAGCAATCGCCGGATATCAAGCCAACCCAAATGGGTCAAGGGGATGGGGGAGGTTGTCAGTAGATAACATGGGATTGAAATATGAAGCAGAGTTAATGCTTACAGTGGTCCATAACACTTCTAGTTCACCTATACCATATATCAATATACATCACAAACATTGCAAAACAAAAAATAAAATATAAGTTATTTTTGATAACGTTGGATATAGCATATTTTAGTCGAAAAACCAGGGGGTACCTTTTTGTTTGGCAATAAATCATTCTTATTTACAACTTAGAATAGCGTTTTATGTGCTATATTTCTTTCATATTACTTATTTAAAAATAAACTATTAAAATCAACAATCAAAACTTTGTTTTTTATTACTGAATTTGCAAGGTTTGAAAGCATTTACTGCATGTTTAATATTTCTAAATCTCGATTTGCAAAGGTACCTTGAAGCTTCTATTTTGTACTGACGTATCGTTAATGAAAACAAAATTAGACCATAGTAATTAAAAATTTCGTTTAGCGTCCGCGTGAGAATACCTTTTAGGAAAATCGCCCTGAAAAAAAAAACACACACACACACACCCTTACACAAACATGTATTTTTTTCACTCAATAAGATCCAGATATTATTTTCAAATCAAACTAAAACGCATTAAATAATTTGTATAAATGTACCATTAAATGCCATCTGCATTATCAATATCAAGATACAATAGTGTAAAGCCCCCTTCATACTTCCGCGGATCGATCCACGACTCCGCTACGACTCCAAAGAAGTTCTATCCGTGGCGAGTTGGGACGCAAAATGTTCGATGAACCATGAACCTACGACTCCAGTACGGATTGCTACGGGTTGATACGAATCGAGTACGGATAGCTAAGGATAGCAACGGATATTGTCCCGACATTACTACGGATGCAACGATACGCGTACGGATAGATACGGATTGCTATGACATGCGTACGGATATATTCGGATTTCTACTCAATTCAACAATTTACAATGATTTTTTTTTCTACACCGCCTTAGTGACGAGTGTTGCAAGTAAACAGGAGATGCTTATTCTCACTGGGCACTTGATCTCATCTCCATTGGAAGGTTACTTTTGCTTCATGGCAGAATATTTAAGTTGAATTAATTATTTGTTGTAGAAATATTTTCTATGTATTTAACTCTTTTCGTTGTAGTGGCCTTCAGTATGCGCTGTGTTTCTATAATGAAATACCAGATTCCACTAGTAATTATTATATTTGGCAGATTTTTGGATCATTGATCAATGATATCATTGCATTTTTGAATCGCAGTGTTCATCAAATTCATTCATCGAATTTAATCACTTAAATGATTCTGGTAATTTTCTTAATCTATGTTCTCATGGTCCAATGAGCGAAACTCCAGCCCCTCCCCACATTGTCTTTTTAAAATAGTATGAAGAGAGATATTATATCAAGCTGTAACCTTCCTTTTTGTTACTTCTGTCCTAGATACTATAGTTGTATCAGATATGCAATATGATTTATATGATATCTGAATATGTAAAAATATATTAACTTTGTAAATTGGCGTGGCATGTTTTAAATACGCTACCTTCAGTGCATTCCGCACGACTTGCAGTGGACTATGGAGATCCATAAGATATAGGTGTCCTTTTTGGTTTCTATTGAGCATTTTCATCGTCCAATGACAAATATGGATAATGGCCACAGATACCGAAAGCATACAAAATCAGGAAAAAACAGGAACCAAAGCAAAGCAAAACAAAAACCTCAACCACATGACAAGAAGCGAACTCCCGATATGGGAGTGAGATCATGTGCCCAGGAAGAGTAAGCATCTCCTGCTTGCATGTAACACCCGCCGCTTCAATTCGGTATTTCTTTCATCGCGTGAAAATTCTGCTTAACAAATATGTTAGCTTTCTGATTTTTGACATCGGATTCGGATAAATTGAGTGTTTGTCTTTATATTGAAACACGCGCGTTGCTCTGCTGTAATTGACAGATTGAAGAAGTTTTATTCACGGATATATTCTACAGCAAGTGGTTTGCACTTTTATCCATTTGATTAAAGACATTTTTTAGGAAAATTACTACCCGTCCTTTCTTTTTCTGAGCACCAAAGGGTTGTCTGCATTACGTTTTATCTTGGCGGTTTTATAAAACATAATGCTATTTTAGTGAAAATCTGGTTATAGGAACATATACAGTCGTGAAATATACCAGATACGACAGCTGTAGAGATTTTCTCTAGATTTCCAACGACATAAAACAGTAGTTGTTCATTTTATTGAAAAAAGAACAAAGCATTAGGTTAGAATTTATTGAAGGTGGGTAGTGTATACTGTATCATAATCATTGTTTACAACTAAACATGTATTACTAAAATAATGACTATGGTAAAACAATATCGAGTGATATATGTGTGTATCGATCAGTAATGATATGATGCACAAATCCATTAAAGTTTATTAATATTTTATTAAGCACGAGTGTGCATGGTTCAAACATTTTAAACATTTTAGATTTATAAGTTTGATTAGGTTTTGTCTTGAAAATATGTTTCATGAATATTTAATTATAAAGTAGGCATTGGATTGAAAATTTCTTCAACAGCTCTGTTTAAATATTTATCAGTTTTTACGTATTTTATACATATATAAAAATATTCGAAGTAGTAAGGCATAATAAATACGGTCGTGCTTGCAAATTCTCTTTACTTTTTACGTAGTTCATTTATGATATGAAAGAGAGGTAGTTCAGACATCAACACTTTTAACGAGAGACGAGTAACGCAGTATATGAATAAAATTGAGATAACACATGTATATTGAAAATATATTGGCAATGAATTAATCTATGAATATGCAGATGAAAAAGGAATAAAGATATCAATAGATCAAAGTGTAGATATGGATGCCAAGAATCTTATGATAATTTGTTTTAGCAAAACTGTTTAATACCGCCGTACGTATTGTTTTAAACAACCAACTTTCTTCAGGCTATAATTCGGAAACAAAAATATTTCTAGAGATATTAGGTGAAATATTCTGCATTCTCTTATTTTGTTCTTCGTAATATTGAGTTTAAAAAATATGTTATTGCAGATGTTTCCGACTTTCTTTGGATAACTATGCTTTTAGATGAGTAATCATCTTTTTTTTCTGTATTCTATGTGGCATTTTAAAATTCAGCGTGATTTAATAACAAAGACAATCTAATAATTAATTCATCTAACAGACTTGCATGCTCAGGGGAAATCAGTCGCTGTAGCTTACATTTGTCAAGCTTGACTGAGATAAAAATACTTTGTGTTGGAGAATAAATTACGGCTGATTGCGAGAACGATTCTTTGATCATTCAGTCAAAAATAAAAGGTAAGTCAAATTTGAAACGATTTGATTTTACATTACATGTACATGTTAAACGCCTTCAAATTTAATAGCATCATTTAAGAACAGATGACTTTGCAGCATGGACCAGGCATGAACGTTTCGGATACTTCACCTTCGTCAGTGTTCGAATTTTTTATCGACAGTTTTAAGAAAAAACATTTCTAAAAACAAAAGTCTATGGGAACTGTTAGTACCAGATGATATCATTCGCTTAGTTTCAAATATATTAGTAAAATAACTCTTATCAAATCTGATAAATTAATCGCTAAGTAAGGATATCTCCCTGAACTTATCTGGCTCCTTTAAGTAAATTTTACAACATGTACATGTACATGTAGGTCACGTTTAGGAGGAGCTGATAAGATAAGGGTCGTATTTAGCCATGAATCTCGTGTCCCATTTCTTCCGTATGACGATTCGTGTGCAGAAAACGATAAATCAGTATTGTTTAACATTTGAAATACTTAATGAGTGTCACTGCTGGTGGACCAGGAGTCCCCGAGGGAACATGTTGCCAAGTTCGATCAACTTCGGTTGATCGTGTCTTTTCAACGCTTCCAAAATTTCTTGAAATTTCTTAAACGTGAGTCCTGTAGCATCATATCCCACCCATCCTGTTACGTCTTTCTGTATACTTAGGACATAATTTTCACAGTCTTTGGCCATATACCATTGTTTAGACTGAGGATCACTGACGAGGGTTGAGTACCCGAAACGTGCATGTTTGGTCCATGCTGAAAATTTTTCGGTTCTTAAAATGATGCTATTGAATTGAAGTCGTTTAACAATTGAAATATAATGTATTTGAAAACTTTTGATATGTAAACCATTTCGATGAAGTACTCTTAAGATTCTAAATATAAGGCATAAGTGGTATGATACTCTACTTCCGGTTGTTTTGATAACAGAAAATTAACACGAAGTTAATCGAAGACGCATGACTTCGGCAATATTCGGAACCATATGTAAGCCTATAGCCTACAGGTTAGGTGTGTAGTTCGCGTTGTGTATTAATCAGTCATTTTGAAAACTATAAACAGAAGTCCGAATAAAAGTTCTAAGTTTATTTAAAAACGTTACATGTTGACAGTACGAGAGCGGAGTCTAAACCTAAACTTAAACACTACTGAAACTGGAGTCTAACTTAACCGAAACTTAACTGGTCGGCAAAACGATGCGCCGAGTATATATGTGGACGATTGGAAATTGCTAACACCTGCACAAAATAATAAGTTATTGGATTTTGATTAAAAAGACATTTTGGAAATTAGATTCTTCCAAATATAGAACCTTAACGGCTTTTACGGGGAGATTTCCAATTAGCTTTCAATTAACTCGTACGGAAAACAAAGAGTAAAGTACTTGCAGGTGTGCAAATTACTACAGTGTTTTCAGCATCGTGGGAATCAAGTTAAACAGATTACAGAATTTACAAACTAGAATTTCATTGTCTCAATATGAAGTTTAAACTTAAAGTCAAGAAATTAAGTTATAATGATTCCCCTTTTACTATAGAAAACTCAAGTTAGCAATTTCCATATACATGTAACTAATTAATATGATTAATTAATTAGCTTAATTATTGTGGGGGAGAGGCCATATGGTTACAATACTCCCCCACTTAAGAAAATAACCAAGATTCAAATTATTTTGTTTCAACCAATTATGAACTGTAAGGTAACTTTCGATTATCATCCAAAACTTTGTGAATCTGTTATAATACTTGGTTATTTTCTAAACGCATGGCCTTGACACCACAATAATGCATAACTCAATGAAATATCGTCAGGTTCCATCTGAATACTGCAATTAAGATTAATTCGATAAATTAAAGCACATGAAGTTATAGTCATTTTCATGTCGAGTTCTTTTTTCAATGTTCTTTTAAGAGATTTTTTAAAATCTAATTATCAATGCTCACTGTCAATGACCTACAAAAGAAATACCTTTACCCAAAGGCCAATACGTATCCTAAAATTCGATTATATAGCAAGCAATATACAAAAGCAAATATCAATATTAAACATGAATAAGATGCATAATACATATGTATATACATTTACTCTGCTTTTTCTCACTTAAACACAACACCGGTTTAATTCTCTTCTTTATCTTCTCTTCTTACGGCCGTGTTTGGTTTAGTTCCGTACGTCTTAGTTAGATTCTGTCTACGGTCCCTCTTCGTGAACTTTGTAACCTCCGTGGAGAATAACGAATGATTCGGACCTCTTTGTCGTCTACTTGGTTTGGTAAACCAATAATCATCGAATCGTCATCTGTTTCGTCTTCCTCCTCTACCCAGACTTTGGAGTTTATCTTCCATCCGGACCCTGCTTTGACGCATCTTGGTATTAGTGACGTTACCAAGATCTTCCCGTAATCTGGATGACGCCATGCACCCAGAAAAGCGACGGGGTATTCAATGCTCTCATTCAAAGCGTCGATCAAGCAGGTCATTAAGTGCAAAATGTCCAATCTGGTTCTGCTGTCATCAATTTCGCTATGACAAATTTCACCCTGTCATATAATCTGCGAAATAATGTTAATAGTGACGGGCTGGTTTGACATCCGGTCACACGGCTAAGATCGTGCACAGAGATACATGATGTCACTGCTTTAGACTTCTTTTCTGCTACCGTCTGATTTGATTTAATGTCTTTGTGATATACCTGTACGCTAATATGTCTCTCGTATCACAACAGGCGATTCCAATCACAAAGTTCATGAGTAAACTGCACATCTGGAACTTAACTGTTTTATCTTGTATCGTCGTCTAATCCCAGCGATAAAAGTATCAAGTCTGCATCATTATTACACTGATAAGTTTCACATCATTGTCTCTGGTTACAGGTAGTTTATGACACCGGATTTTCTCTGTACCTCTAATTGACCACAATTTTGAATTTACAAAAATAATTTAGATGCCTGTACCAAAGCTAAGTGAATGATTTCCAAAATAAGATTTTTTTTATCAATACTTGGATAAAGTTAATTTTGAAAACTTTGTATATTCACTGACTTTATACGAAATACAGGTCTTCTGTATTTATTTTAGACGAATACAAAAATCTAATTAATGAAGAAAACATATCTTTAGCAATTAAAACTTTTTATTATAAATTCTGAAAAACTTTCTGAAATGAAATGCATGTCGCTTGTCAAACGTTAATGTCTCGGCGTAGTGATTACTCGTTGATACTACACATCTGTAGCCGATAAAAAATAAGAGACCGTCAATGAAATTCCAACACTGGGAAAAGGAGCAACAAAGGTCAAACTTATTAGCGCTCATTGACTGATGAGTGAGAACTGTAACATGAATACCCAAAATGAAGGCCAATTAAAACTACAAAGTGCAAGAAGCAGAGTACTATTAGGGTTAAATGAATAATCAAACACAAAAACATGCAAACTAAGGGTATACTGTTGCTACTATATACATCGCGATCGCGATAGACTCCTGATTAATTTGACACGAAATTCCGATATAACTTTGACCGATTTTTTTTTATTTAAGATATTTACCATTTCCTCCCTTTCTTGAAATAAAAAAAAATCAAGACCTCCAAAATGACAGCACAAAACATACATAAGATGATGAATACTACGATGGTGTCATATAATCCGAAAAAAAAATTACGTGCTCTCACATAGCACAAATTAGAAATGACAGGGTTGTATACACAACAAACCCGAACGAACTTTCTACGTTCCCAGAAATTTCCACTGGTGCCATTTTTCGGCGTTTCATCGCCATATACCGAGCAAATTCAACAGCTCATCACCTAACAAACTGGAATATATGGGTTCCATCGAAATATCCTCTTAAGTGTAATGTTCTATCATCTTGAAAAAAAAACCTTACAGAGACGGATACTCCCCCGTCTCTTACTACGGTCCCACGCCTTTACCCCGGCGTTCTATCGACATGACGGGACCCTGATCTAGACCCTGACTCAGCGGCTGCGAAAAACCGAAATTCTCAAAACGACCGAAGCCTAAATCTTTAATCAACCCAAAACTACGTGAATCACGACCGATTCCAAAAATCCGAAACGCTTCGTTGTCTATGTCCGTCATTTCTTCATGAAAATCTTAGAGAAAAAAATTATTCAATTTCTTTAAAACTCTTCGCTTAAAACATTCAAAAATTAAAAATAACATTTACAAAAATACATGGTCAATCAATCTGAGAGTACTTTGAGAAAGTAAATGTGCCCTACCTTTATCACTAATTTCGTTTAAAGCGAAGTGTTCATCCTCTGGTTCTTATACCCTGGTTCCGCGGCGTGCATCGTCTGCATTCTCGGCAATAAACTTATTCATTTTCCCCTAGTTCGTCTAGGACACGGCGCCAAATTAAACCTTGTAATCATATTTTCCCTGGTTCGTTTAGGTCACGGCGCCAAAATACACCTTGTAATTTCGTTTAGATCACGGCGCCAAAATACAACTTGTAATCATATTTTCCCTGGTTCGTTTAGGTCACGGCAATAAAATACAACTTGTAATCATATTTTCCCTGGTTCGTTTAGGTCACGGCGCCAAATTTATAACTTGTAAGCCTATAGCCTACAGGTTGGGTGTAGTTCGCGTTGTGTATTACATTGTCATTTTGAAATTATATAAACAGAAGTCCGAATAAAAGTTCTAACTTTATTCAAAAACGTTACATGTTGACAGTACGAGAGCGGAGTCTAAACCTAAACTTAAACACTACTGAAACTGGAGTCTAACTTAACCGAAACTTAACTGGTCGGCAAAACGATGCGCCGAGTATATATGTGGACGATTGGAAATTGCTAACACCTGCACAAAATAATAAGTTATTGGATTTTGATTAAAAAGACATTTTGGAAATTAGATTCTTCCAAATATAGAACCTTAACGGCTTTTACGGGGAGATTTCCAATTAGCTTTCAATTAACTCGTACGGAAAACAAAGAGTAAAGTACTTGCAGGTGTGCAAATTACTACAGTGTTTTCAGCATCGTGGGAATCAAGTTAAACAGATTACAGAATTTACAAACTAGAATTTCATTGTCTCAATATGAAGTTTAAACTTAAAGTCAAGAAATTAAGTTATAATGATTCCCCTTTTACTATAGAAAACTCAAGTTAGCAATTTCCATATACATGTAACTAATTAATATGAATAATTAATTAGCTTAATTATTGTGGGGGAGAGGCCATATGGTTACACATACATTTTCATGACGAGTTGAATGAAACAATAATAAAATATCAAATATTCTAAAAAATATGTAAGATATTTAAGTATATAATATCTATCTTTTCCGTGATATTATTGCTATTATACCCCTTATACCTTAGGGTAGAGAAAAGTCGGGGTACTCCGATAAGAACTGATAATATCGACAAAAAAGTAGACAGTTAATAATATCTTACTTAAAATGGATACCTTTTAATATTAAGTAAATATATCTACACTTAATATCAGAAATAGAACTTGAAAGTTCTGTCTCCTATTATCGTAAATATTGATCGAAATCCGGAATTTTAAAATTTTGTCTCATTTTGTATTCCATGGTGTTGTGGGTCATGTATTATTTTAGTTTTACTTTATGTGTAGGTACACATGTACTTAGTCATGTTATTTAATGATTTCATAATAATTCTTTCTAGATTTTACTATGTCATGTTTATTTCATTAGAGAATATTCCAGTATGTTCTTTGTTACATCATTATCATCACATGACTGTAATTTTAGAATTTACTCTATTGTTAATCATTTGTAATGAGTCATTGTTCTAGAAGCTTCTGGTAAATTCATTGGTATTAAGTATAAATACCTCTGAGGAACTATGTTGATAGGACATTCGTACACATTCGTAGACACGATTCATTCATCTATTCTGATATACTGGGACACTTTATTTGTTGAGACTTTAATCCATTTAACAACGTTTGGACACCGATCTTTCGAGAACGTTTGTGATTACCGGAAACCATACATCGATAGACTTTGTGGACCGTAACGGACACTTTGATCCGGACATTGTATTGTAAGTTGTAATCATTTCAAATATATATATTTTGTACATAATTAAACTTGTAAATTTATATTCTGTCTTTGTCTGATTTTTGCTGGCGTTTTGGGGTATTCTGACCCATAACAGAATTGGGGGCTCGTCCGGGATAGAAATCTCTGCATATTTGCATTTTTACGTAAAGTACGTTTTTTGAAAAAAGGAAAATTTTTTTTTAGTAAAACGTTTGCCAGCAGAAATCAATCATGGTATTTTCGGTCACTGAATTTTTGAAATCGCCGACTGTAGGTGAGTTCGAATCATTGAAAAAAGATGATTTGATTGGTTTAGGTCTTCACTTGAAGTTAGATGTAAAATCTTCTATGAGAAAACAAGAAATTAGAAATATTGTGGCTAAAGAGCTTTTAGCTGAGGAAATCTTTTCGTCATACGATTTTCCTGTTGAACCTGTTTCAAGCGAAACCAAAATGTCAAAATATGAGTTTGAATTAGAGAAAATGAAAATACAATTACAATTTGAAAGAGAAGAAAAAGAAAGACAATTTGAAAAAGAAGAAAAAATAAGACAATTTGAAAGAGAAAAGGAAGAAAGAGAGAAACAGGAACGTATGCACGAGAAAGAACTCCAGTTTGAGTTAGAAAAGTTAAAATTAGAGAAAAGCGCTAAGGAAAATCCTGTTCCTTCTCTTGTCAAGTCTGAATTCGACGCCGCCAAAAACATCAGATTAGTACCAAAATTTCAAGAAAAGTCCGTGGACAAATATTTTCCACATTTTGAGAAAATCGCGGCCAATCTGAAGTGGCCACGTGATTTTTGGCCAACTTTGTTACAAAGCGTACTTATTGGCAAAGCGGCTGAAGTGTACTCGGCGCTCAGTATTGCTGAGAGTTCAGACTATGACAAGGTCAAGGACACGATTTTGAGAGCATATCAGTTAGTACCTGAGGCGTACAGACAAAAGTTTAGAAAGTACAAAAAATTTGAAAATCAAACGTATGTTGAATTTGCTCGAGAAAAAGAAGATTTATTTGATCAGTGGTTTCGATCTAAGAAAATTCCCAATTCATTTGACAATTTGCGTCAAATAATTCTGATAGAAGAGTTCAAAGAGTGTGTACATCAAGATTTAAGAACTCATTTGGAAGACAAAAATGTTAAAACTCTTGAAGAAGCCGCTGTTTTGTCTGATACGTATGCTCTCAATCATAAGAAAAATTTTGTGTCAAAAACTCAATCTAGCGATAGCGCAAAAACGTCAGATGTTCCAAAGAAAAAATTACAAGAGTCTCCGTCGTCCATTAGTTCCCAGTCACCATCTCAAGGTGGTTCTACGTCCGGACCTAGGTCCGAGCGTTCTGAAGCATCCCCAGGGGTGGGGTCGCTTCCTACATGCAATTATTGTAAGAAAAAAGGTCATGTTATTGGTGAGTGTTTGAAGCTTAAGAAGAAAAAAGAACTTAAGTCACAGGCCTGTGCGTCTGTTAGAAATGAAATAAAAGCCTTAGATTCGATTTGTTCTGACACTCCTGAGATTCAGGGTTCTAAGTCCAGTTCTGATGATTTTGTGGAGGATCATTATAAGCCCTTTTTGTCACAGGGATTTGTTTCACTCAGTGATTCTAGCGAAGCGTTGCCTGTTCAGATTTTGAGAGATACTGGTGCTGCCCAGACTTTATTGTTAGAGGGTTCATTGCCTTTGTCTGAGCACACTTTTACTGGTAGGTCAGTTTTATTACAGGGTGTGGAGCTAGGCGTCATTGATGTTCCCCTTCATAAAATTTATTTGAAGTCAGACTTAATTACTGGACCTGTTATCGTAGGTGTTCGACCTACTCTTCCCGTTCAAGGCGTTTCCTTGTTGCTTGGCAACGATTTAGCTGGCGGCAAAGTTGTAGCCGATCCGATTGTTTGTGAGAAAATCACGTCCGATGTCGTGTCCGATGATGAAGACGACGACTTGTACCCAGCCTGCGCAGTTACCAGGGCGATGGCCAGGAACAGACTAAAAGAGGCTGAGAGTACTTCTGCACTTAACGAGGCCCATCCCTCCGAAGATATAGACCTTTCTGACACATTCATGTCTACCATTGATGACAGCGTACCTGAGACGTCAGTACCACTTCATGTTGACAAGTCTCCGGCAGTACCTGTTGATGATTCCCATCCGCCATTAGACAGAGATACAGATGCCTTAAGCCGTGAGCAGCTCCTCTCCGAGCAAACTAAAGATCCGGAGATCATCCGACTAAGCAAGAGGGCCCTTCCCCAAGAAGAAGCGGACAAAGTCGGAGAGTGCTTCTACATACAAGATGGCATCCTTATGCGGAAATGGAGACCACCCGATGCACCCCCTAATGACGTGTGGCGGGTCGTTCACCAGATAGTGGTTCCAGTAGCGTATCGCGGGGACATCATGAGTTTAGCTCACGACACACCCATGGCAGGTCATTTAGGTGTCAATAAGACTTATAATAGGATTTTAAGTCACTTTTACTGGCCTAAGTTGAGAAAAGATGTGTCTGAGTTTTGTAAGTCTTGTCATAGTTGTCAGATGGTAGGTAAACCCAATCAAGTTATACCACCTGCTCCCCTCCAACCCATTCCAGCCTTTGAGGAACCTTTTAGTAGGGTGTTAGTTGATTGTGTAGGTCCTTTGCCTAGGACTAGGTCAGGTAATCAGTACTTACTGACAATTATGTGTACTTCGACTAGGTTTCCTGAAGCCATACCTCTTAGGAATATTAAGGCAAAGACCATAGTTAAGGCCCTTACAAAGTTTTTCAGCTTCGTAGGTGCTCCCAAGGCTATTCAGTCAGATCAGGGTTCGAATTTTATGTCAGGGTTGTTTCAGCAGGTTATGCATGAGCTAGGTATCAGGCAGTATAAGTCTTCTGCGTACCATCCTGAGTCCCAGGGGGCACTTGAACGCTTTCATCAAACCCTTAAAACTATGATGAAAACATATTGTCACCAGTATGAAAAAGACTGGGATGAAGGGGTTCACCTCGTGTTGTTTGCGGCACGAGAAGCGGTTCAGGAGTCCCTGGGGTTCAGTCCCTTTGAGCTAGTTTTTGGGCATACGGTCAGGGGGCCATTGAAGTTATTGAAGGAAAAATGGTTGACTGAGACTAGCGATTTGAATCTCTTAGACTACGTGTCTAATTTCAAAGAGAAATTATATAATGCTTGCAAATTAGCTCAAGAAAATCTCAAAACCTCACAAATGAAAATGAAATCATGGTATGACAAAGATGCTAGAAACAGAGTTTTTAAACCAGGCGATAAAGTTCTTGTATTTTTGCCAATCCCTGGTCATCCTTTGCAAGCTAGATATTTCGGTCCTTATGAGATTGAGAGTAAAATTAGTGATGTTAACTATGTGGTTAAGACACCAGGTCGGCGAAAAGAAAAAAGAGTGTGTCATGTTAACATGTTGAAAGAGTATTTTGATAGAAGTGACCGAAATTTTGTAAAACCAGTTTCCACTTTGGCCAATGTAAATACATTAGAAAATTGTGTTGAACCTGAATGTAATGAAGAGACTGTCGAAAAAGACTTCGCTCAAAGTGTCCGTTTGAAGAATTCCGAAATTCTGATAAATCCGGAAGTGAAACTCGGACATTTGACCGTGCATCAAAAAGAGGAAGTGCACCAATTAATGCGGGAATATACGACCATCTTTCCGGACGTTCCAAAAAAGACGAATGCATCTCATCATGACGTCATTGTGGGTGATGCGTCACCTATCAAACAGCATCCCTATCGGTTAAACCCGATAAAGCTTCAATACATGCGGAAAGAAATTCAATACATGCTTGAAAATGACATTATTGAACCCAGCAATAGTGATTGGAGTTCCCCGTGTATTCTTGTTCCAAAGCCAGACGGAACTTACCGATTGTGTACGGACTTTAGAAAAGTCAATTCAGTCACCAAAACTGACTCTTATCCGATCCCAAGAATTGATGACTGTATCGATAAAATTGGCAGTGCAAAATTTGTCAGTAAATTTGACTTGCTCAAAGGCTATTGGCAGGTCCCGCTTACCGAGAGAGCCAGAGAAATATCGGCATTTGCGACTCCAGATGGGCTATACCAATATAAAGTAATGCCCTTTGGTATGAAAAACGCACCAGCCACATTCCAGAGGATGATTCATTCGCTCCTAATTCATCTCGAAGGATGCGAGGCGTACATCGATGACGTCATCATCTACAGCGACACCTGGAATGACCATCTCCGAATCATGCGTACTTTCTTCGACATACTGGCGAAAGCAAACCTCACAGTGAACCTTGCGAAAAGTGAATTTTGTCATGCGACTGTAGAATATTTGGGTCACAAAGTAGGTCAAGGTTTTGTTACTCCTATCATGGCCAAGGTGGAAGCTATTTCAAAGTTCCCGATTCCTACCAATAAGAAAGAGATAATGAGATTTTTGGGAATGGCAGGATTTTACAGAAAATTTTGTCCAAATTTCTCGTCAGTTGTTGGTCCACTTACCAATCTGTTACAAAAGAGAGTGAATTTTGCGTGGACCAATGACTGTGACGAATCTTTAAAGAAAATCAAATGTGTTCTTATGAATAGTCCTGTCCTGTCAGCTCCAAATTTTGATAAGAAATTTAAGCTTACTGTTGATGCCAGTGACGTAGGAATCGGGGCTGCTTTATTTCAAGAAAATGATGATGGTGTAGATAGAGTTGTTTGTTATTTTTCAAAGAAATTGACAAAATGTCAAAAGAATTACTCTACTATTGAAAAAGAATGTCTTGCATTATTGTTAGCTTTACAACATTTTGATGTTTATTTGAATGTTACTCTACATCCCATTCTTGTGTATACTGATCACAACCCTCTCACATTTTTGCACAAAATGTCAAACAAGAATCAAAGACTTACAAGGTGGAGTTTATTGTTGCAAGAGTACAATATCATTATTAACCATATCAAGGGCAAAGACAATGTGATTGCAGATGCACTATCGAGAGTTTCATGAGTGATTTTTGCAGAAATTACCACCTAAGTTTTCATTGACATTCAAACTTTTTTTAAGGGGGGAGGTGTTGTGGGTCATGTATTATTTTAGTTTTACTTTATGTGTAGGTACACATGTACTTAGTCATGTTATTTAATGATTTCATAATAATTCTTTCTAGATTTTACTATGTCATGTTTATTTCATTAGAGAATATTCCAGTATGTTCTTTGTTACATCATTATCATCACATGACTGTGATTTCTAGAATTTACTCTATTGTTAATCATTTGTAATGAGTCATTGTTCTAGAAGCTTCTGGTAAATTCATTGGTATTAAGTATAAATACCTCTGAGGAACTATGTTGATAGGACATTCGTACACATTCGTAGACACGATTCATTCATCTATTCTGATATACTGGGACACTTTATTTGTTGAGACTTTAATCCATTTAACAACGTTTGGACACCGATCTTTCGAGAACGTTTGTGATTACCGGAAACCATACATCGATAGACTTTGTGGACCGTAACGGACACTTTGATCCGGACATTGTATTGTAAGTTGTAATCATTTCAAATATATATATTTTGTACATAATTAAACTTGTAAATTTATATTCTGTCTTTGTCTGATTTTTGCTGGCATTTTGGGGTATTCTGACCCAAACAATGGTTACAGTGCGAACCTATTAGCGCGAAATTCACATTGGCGGGAAATAAATATCGCTCTCGCTTACTTGTATATTACATTCGATCATATTTAGATTACATTTTTTGGATGGATTAAAGGAAGGGAGGAGATCTCCAACAAGACCCCGTTGCAGCATCAACAGCAAAACACCAAAATACCCGATGCAAAAACACAAAAGACGAGTACAGCACGAGACAGAAAAGAGACACACGAAATGTAAACATCATACACAAAAGACTACACATAAACCGACGAGACCAATGGGCAACCGGTGCCGACTTTGGACGGCCATTTGTCCCGCAAGTAGCAAATGGTGTGGTTATCCTGAATTACGTGCGCACAGTAAAGATTAAAATAGTCAGAGCAATATTCTATCGTCATAAAAAATTATCCTTAAATAAATCATCCTCTTCCTTTTCTGATACTATTTGCTTTGGGGTATAGCTCCCCATGAAGATACAGAACCCCACTTTGAACAAAAAGTTGTATCATGGATATACACCTCCAGTATAAATGGCGTTCTGTATCTCTGAGGGAACCATGTTCAATAAAAACTGTTCTGCTTTCTATTGATATCTGTGTGTAAAGGACAATATTTTTCACACTCTTTGGTCATATACTATTGTTTAGATTGAGGATCGCTACCTGAAACATGCATATCTGGTCCATGCTGCAAATTCATCTGTTCTAAAATCATTATATTTAATTTGAAGAATTTAACATTTGTACCACTTGTTTAGGGGACATGTAGCCAAGTTCGATCAACTCCGGTTGATCGTCTCTTCAACGCATTCGAAACTTTCTGTTATCAAAATCTATTGAAATCTCTAAAACGCGGGTCCGTCCTGAAGCATCATATCCCAACAATCCTGCTACGTGTTTTGGTCCATTTTTGGACATATTCTTTTTCATATTCTTTGGTCATATACCATTGTTTTGATTGATGATCAATGACGAGGGTAAAGTTCCTGAAACAATGGTCATATACCATTGTTTAGATTGAGGATCACTAAGTACCTGAAACGTGCATATCTGGTCCAAGCTGTAAATTTATCTGTTCTAAAATGATTCTTTTGAATTTGAAGACGTTTAACATTTGTCCAAAATATTAGCTATAGTATGCAAAAACGATTAAAGAAAATAATTTCAGATTCTGATGGGATGCCGTATTGGCATAAATTTTATGAAAATTTTATCTAAAAATTTTTATTTTCAAAATTCAAATTTGAAGGGTTCATTTCAGTCTATTCCCATTATCTTCTTTCGCTCCTCTTATATGAAGGGAATATCAAACATTTGCAGATATATATCAATAGTGATAATAAGATAAAGATCCTGACGACAATCTAAACAGCACTCACTATAGAGCACCAAATAGTGATAATGTACTATGCTACTCAGAATCGGCTACAGTCATTACAGTTACAATCAGGTTGAAAAAAAATAAAAAGTGCATTGTTTTCATTAAAACCATTTGCAACAATTTAAGAATCGTAAGCTATATAAGTCCCCTACCGGTATTAATCCATGTCCTTCAACTATGTCATGACCTGTACTTACACCAAATGATGAATCCAACATAAAAATAAGTTCAATATGTTTATTAGAAAAAGGTCTTGAAAACAGGAAAATTCAACTAAATTTGCTAAAAGGCCATACCTTTTGTAAGCATGGTAAGAACAGATCAATCAATACCAAACTTCAACATATTCTTTATTATACTAATATGTATCTGCATACAAGAAATCAGCTCAATATCTACAACAGCAGGCATGAAAAAAACTGAAAACTGAGAAGTTCATGAAATTTGCTAAGTCCAGGGGCCATAACTCCTGAAGAAATGGGTCAATCAAATTGAAACACGAACTTGATTTGTATCACGCTGAGGTATATTCACAAACTAAAAAATTATTTCAATATCTGCAATACTATGGAAGAAAAGTCCGGAATTTCATGAAATTTGCTTAGTCCAACTCTTGTAAAACTAGGTGAATCGATCCAAAACTCGAGCTTGATCTGTATCAAATTGAGATAAACTCACATACCAAAAATGAGTTCAGTATATGCAACGACAGCGAAAAAAAAGAGTCTGGAAAACTAAAGTGTGACGGACAGACGGACAGACAGACAGACAGACAGACAGACAGACGGACGGATAGACAGACGGACGGATAGACAGACGGACAGACAAACGGGGTGGAAACTATAAGCTCTATATAACCTTGAAGCATATTAGACAAGAGCCATGTGTAGGTAGCTTGCTTGTGAAGCTTCCACTTGTGATCGACAAGCGTCGTTTCTATGGAATTATACGGTCGATTAGAAATGCAAGCAAAACAATGTGGAATCTTGTTGTCATCAATATTGAATGAGAAACCCCAGATCTTTTCGTTCGGGTTATTGAATAACTGGGTTCTGAAGTTCAGGAGTGATATTTGTGGTATAAATAAGATTGATATGTTCATAAATAGGCAAATACTTGAACTTATCAAGGAAAAAAAAAAGATTTTGCCCAATTAGTAAGGAAACTAGACTAATTACACAATGTCGTCTTTGAACTTTTTTTTCAGATTTTCACAGTTCATCGGATATTCAAGCTTGTAGAAATAAATAAACAATGACATGTTAAAGTAGGATTTTGCACCAGTAGGTTTATCAAATCGTTGCAGCAAGAGAGATGCCGTGACATCGCTATAAACAGAACGGGTTGTCTCAAAGTTTGTCTTTTGAATTTATACCTGCTCCTATTTGTGGAAAGATCTATGCAGGCCTAGAAAAAAGGTAAGTCAATTAAATTATACAGCTAAATATCTATGGCCAATCAGTGAAATTGACATTATTGTCATGCAAAATACTGCCACGAGGGTGTACTCTTAGAAAAGAACTATTTCACAGGAGAGTTAAATTATTTAAAACCCAGTAGAAAATATTTTGTTAACATCATGTTTAAGGTAACGGTTTTTTATGTGTACCATCATTGTAATTCGAACGCTGCAATTTTGGCACACCCGTACGAAAACTCAATTAATTGCCATAACGACGTCTGTAATCCATATAAAGGTTTCATTTTATCGAGTCATTTTTATCTGAAGTGTGGTAAATTTCCGATGCAAGTTTCTTAAACATGTTTTTTTTTTTCTGCACCGCATTACCGTGAAATGGACCAGATTTCCAGCAAAGCTTTCTTCCCGGAACAATAAATAACGATCACTTGGCAATATATATACGAGGGGTGATTGATATGTTGTAAGCCTCGGTTTTCTGTGATGCAGAAGGTACTCTGCTGATAGATTATCTATAAAAAGGACAGACAATCAATGACACATACTATGCTTCACTTCCGACATAGTTATGAGAAAATACGTACGACCTTCCCAATGGATCACTTTTTTTCATTTGATATTCAATATGAACATATTTTCTTAAACTTTAAGTTAGTAAACACAATTGGGAAAACAATGATTCATTTCCTTTACCATGAAACATATAACTTTGGATTTTACGCTTTGATTTTGCTCGTTAAATTTCGTTTTATTATAAACCCGAAGATAAATAAAAATTATGATATGGCTACAGCAATTTAATTTTTCTTCAAATACTAAACACCTTGTGTATTCAATTTCTGAAAAGAAAATTAGGCGGTTTGGAGTGATTGATTTGGAGTGATTGAGTTATATTTCATTATTTGAGTGATTTTGATTACCATAAAGGGTAATTTATATTCTTATATGACTTGACATTTTCTCCCTTTATGTACCATAGAACTCGCCTGGTGTAAAATCTCCAACAAACTTCCAGTGCGCTAAGCTCCGCCCATTCACGTTCTATATCAGAATAGAAATAACAACTAGCTAGCCGTGATTCATTGTCCAATAATCCCACTCGTCACATGAACCAATCAAATTATCACCTCGCCGCTTCGCGGGTCGGTGATAATTTGATTGGTTCACGCGACTCGTTGAATTACTGGACAATAAACCACGGCTATCTAGTTGTTATTTCTTAAGTACATGTCATATATTAAATTCACACTCAACACTTGTATGCCGAATTCGTGCTATGTACAATATATGAACAATGTGCATTGCCCATGGCAACATGCTAGAACTTTTCGAGATGATTATCTGATACAAAATGCTTCGTTTTGAAAGTTTAATCTACACATGTCACTCTTGGGCATCATCATGCTAAAGAAGATAACTTAAATCGACGTTCTGCTTGATATTACATGATATTTCTATAACAGATTCTTTTCTCGTAACTGCTTGTCATTTATTTGCGTTACACATAAAACGGCCTCTTGACATGTTGTTAAAAAAGTGAAAGATCATCAATAAAAGAAACCGACGGTACTATTTGATTTACTTCAATATCGATAGATGAGTACAGATTATATCATGCATCCAACATTTCCATATCATACATATTTTCACAATCGTCTACACTCATATATATTTGCCATGGTATAGAGGGGCATATCACCATTCAACCGTTACTAGAAGGCGGTTCTCCACGTTTTAATTTCTTACTTTCTTGAGGTGTTGGAGATCTAGAAGAGATTGTAAAAACATAATGGTAAGTAAAATTATTAAAATCATTTGTTTTCAGATAAAGGAAAGAAATAAAGTTTGTCGTAGATGCCTTTCGCGCGAAGGTTGATTAAAATAAAGAAATCATTAGAATTAGGTTCATAAGGAATTGTGAAAATAGCACAGAAATAATCAATTCAAAAAAGTCACCATGGGTGTATGTAGAAATTGAGCTACGATAGATTAAGCACCATTCAGCGTTATTCACCCGTCATCAAATTCCTGTGAATTATGGATGAACAGCATTTGACTAGTAGTGATTTCCTTAAACTCTGTGACAAATCTGTTTTCCCTGTACAAAACTCTTATTTTCGATCGGTGATTTCTCCAAACAATTCACCAATATGTGGTTAAGTATGCTCTGTATCAAATCTATACATTCGACCATCATATCCGTCAACAGAGATGATTGCAAGAATTCCTGATTAGCTGACTATTCCTTAGCTGCCCCACGTGTATAAACGCTTAAGTTTTCGATCTACTCTACCTAGATTTTGTTCTTCGTGAATTCTGAAATCATTTTAAGAAACGAGCGAACATTATTCAAATCTAACATTCAACTCCAGAGACAAAATCCCTGCTATAATGGCAATTTCAATTCCTTCTCTTTGAAAATTGCAGCACAGAAAAATTTTACTTAATCTTCCAGTCAGAATCCTTGAAGAGAAGTTGACAACATTTCTTCTCAGAAAACATTGTACACTGTAGAGGCAGTTAACACACAAGGATTGTTGAGTCTAACAATACTTAAGCGTTTTATTTGGCAAATACATTGTAGAATATTTTTGCACATGGGGCATAGACTTTGCAGCATAGAAATTGGTTTCGCATTAAAGCTGGTCAAAAAAGCAAATTGCTAAATCAAAGTCATAAGGTTCAATAAAAGAAATTGACTTTTTTTTTTAAATTTTATTTTTTTAAGACTCCGCAGTGTTAAAGAGTTTTACACAAACAACATATTTTCGGCAGCTTTGATTTTAAATAAAAATACAAACACTCAAAAGTGTTTTACATGCCTCGTGTTTTACATGTGTTTTGCATGCCTCGTTCCTTCCTTTTTGATATAGCTTTGTTTTCGTTTAGCTTGTTATGAAAACACATAAATGTGCGGCTTTGTGTATTACTAATTTTTTCTCTCTTTGTTTATAAAAAATCACTGTAAGTCATAGAGTCATATCCTTTATCTTAGAAGATCTGAAACAATAAGTCGATGGATAAGGACTTTGTACAATAATGAGAACAAAATCAGTATCCAAATCAGTGACGTAAATATAAAGTCTGGTCAATTTTTATGCACTTTGAAGATCAGAACAGAAACTACTAGGATATGTTTGTGATTCTAAATGTGTTTCTTAGAACTTGTATACTAATTTATAGTTAGTAGTTAATCATGGGCAGTAGTCACTTTCCTAATAATACGGAAGTGTTCCAATTCTTTACCTTCTGGCTGGTTTTATATTGTAAATTCAAATTTATGTATTTATTTTTCGAAGAGTGTGCGGTTCGAAATTTTGTATAGGGTCGAATCAGTAGTATAGTTTAATGAAATCTTTGACCAAAATAACATTAAAGGAATTGTGCGAAGATGTCAACCTCCTTCATTTCGATGATATTACATGTATTTCGATGTAGTGGTTAGCGCGGGGGACTACGAACTCATAGACCGCTGGTTCGAATATCACGGTCAGCCGGTCATTGTAAACTCGGACAAGTTATTTTATGGAAGTTACTCCTCCCGTTCACCGGGTCCAAACTCTAGCTAGTTATAGGGATCCGTCGATGCTCATTTGTGTGCTCTATTGTGAGTGCTGTTGAGATTATCGTTAGGATCTTCTTTAATTCATTTTTACTACATTACATTCTCCCCACCAGGAGTAAACTGGGTACCTGGCACATGGGACGAGCTTGTAATGTCAATGCTCTGTTTGTTTACTCCTCAGGGAATTAAAAATACTCTGGAATGTACAGGTCCTCGCACTGTACAGACGTGTGAGGCTTCTGAGATACGAGACTATAAACCCCTTCTTTTACCTTTGCCTTTACTTTATGGATTGTTTGTATACGAAAGAAATATTTATGATTTACCACTTTTAAAATGTATCGTTCATGGAAGCATCTATGTATAACTGATTCCAACAAGATAGAGTTGGTACTTTGTCATTGCACTTTAATCTGAGAGGCATTCAAATGTTTTTAACACTTAAAACATAATTTTCCGCTTTCTTGGACATGATGTGAATGTTCATGCTCCAATGAGTCAGTGATCAAAGTGCCCCAACGTTAACTGCTTTAACATGTTCAAGGACTTTTTTATGTAACTATGATGAAATTATCAAATGCACTTTTATGTAACCAAATTATTTCTGTACTAGGTATAAAAGGTACAGACACTGTTTATGTAGATCTTCCAGATATCTCATTTAAGAAATATATTTCAAAATAACTATAAATGATACACAAACCTTTGTCAGGTCAGGTTCTTTTTTTCATCAATTTTATAAATCTTTACTCGAAAACAATAATCATTTCGGGATTTGTTTTTGAAGATGTCCATTTTCTATTTATTTATTTATTTATTTTTGTTTGCAGTGCGTATTCTTCCCAAATCAAATTCACGCCATTATGAAAGTATTTCGTAACATGCAAATATGTCTTTCAGAATTCGATTAGCATAAAATTTATAATCAGGAGTGTGAAGGTGACTCTTAGCACCATCCCTCCTATGCTATTTTGAACATATATTCTATTTGGATATGCTACTGAATGGACCCTACAGGAAATTGGAGTCGCACACTCTCTGTAAAGTAAATGTACAAATCTAAATTCAAAACATTAAAGAGGGCGCTACTGTAATGAATTTTAGTGGCTCCGCTGGAAGCATCACTGATGACAATTTAATATTCGAAACACGTGTCTGGTGCAGGAAAATTGGTTTGGAATTTTCTTCATGAAGGTATAGAGTTTGAACACTTCCGCATTATTGATAAACATAGTAATACTTAACATAAATAAAATCACTTATCATCCATTTAAAAGATTTAAATGGAACGCCAAGATAAGAAATTGAATATATTTTATACTGCTAAGAAATACTGAGTAAGATATGTCCATGATGATATACTCTTTCGCTGAAATCTGAAATGTAAGAAAATGAATTAAAATGGCGATCATTTCGTCGCAAAGAATATAACAAATCATATTTTCATTTCCGTAAAACTGCCTAGCATTCAAAATCAGTTAAGTTGCGCCAATACGCAAAAACTGTGTCACAATACATTTTTGAAAGAAACATTGAATCAATGAATGATTTTTTTGCTATAACTTATTAATTCCATTAGTTGCTATTTCTCCATATGCCTTATGGATACCTTTGAACTCGATATGTATGGATTTTTCTATCATATAAGGGTTGTATTTGTCAAAAAATGCATGTCACAAACTGAGGTGTACGATGAAATGGGTTGTCAGTGACACGAAAATGTATTAAATTCAAAATATTCAGCACATATTTTTATCAAAGTAACATCAGTATTTTAAAAAAATCGAGTTCAATTCATACGCTTTACAGTATTTTACTCTGTATTTTACTCAACTCGATTGTCACAAGATTTACGGTGAATTACGTTACCATCTTTGGAGATATAGAATGAGTTAAAATAAGAACTATATAATATCATGACAATACTTTTCTAACTTGTAATAGACCAAACTTTAATAGTTTTTCATTGAATGTTTTACATTCGTTTTATTTTAGGAAAAAAATCCTTTCATTTCTTATTTTCTGAAAAATTCACTTATTTTGTGAATTACGTTACGCAGCTTTTACTGTGAAAAGAATTGCAGAGTGCATTACTATGGTCATGTCGTAATCGGATGCTTTTGCCTTTATATAAAAACAATCACAGTTTGATTAAAGTTTCCTTGCGTACGGAGAGGCAGATAATAAACACAGAAAAAAAAAACATGACCGTGAATTACGTGACGGTGAATTACGTTACGTAGTTGATACTAAATTCAGAGAAATATCCCTTCCGGATGTGTCTAGATGGGATTTGTCGTAATTATTTTACTTTCATACATGCTAGCTAGTGATAATACTTAGTTTTTGGGCAGAAACACTAATTAAAATGTCAAATTTATACAATTTACCATTTTTTAGCTAGTAGGCATTCTTTTTTATCACAATATTCTTCATTTTGCAGGTTATTTGATAAAGTTTGTAGTTGAAACATTTGAATGTATCTCATACGTATGTGTATTGAGAAAAATAGTCATCAGATAATGCTGAAGTTTCCAAAACAGGCGAGAATTCCTGCCATAACGTAATTCACGCTGTGTAACGTAATTCACTTTTGGGTATCTTTATTGATTACATAGGGCAATGATTGCACAGAGTAATACTGAATCACAAAGATATATACAAAAGATGATATGGAAGATAGAATCAGCTTAAAAATAAGAAAGAAATACACTTATATAAAGTAGCTTTATGTACAAAAGCACTTTGCAAAGTTTCTTGTCTGTAAGATGTTCTATTTCAAATATGTTAAAACATGCCAGATGATTGAAGTTTGTGATATATTTTGATCTAGCATAGATTCAGATCCTGTTTGAAAGTCTACAGAGCAATGAATCGGCAAGGAATTGTTAAGTTAAACATAATTATAATGAAACTTTAAACGAATTTTTGTGAATTACGTTACGGCACTTTGGGTTATAAAAACTCTGAAAATTGGAAACTAAACATGATAATTTTGGGATCTTCTGTTAAAGTTTTTATCATATCAGTTCAGATCATCATTTAAAAAGAATTGGGACGGTTGTTGTCAAAATATGTCTGTGTAAAAACGAATTTGAGAAGCTTAATACATGTGAATACTCTTAATCATAAAACATTGCATGACACTATTTAATGCCATTTGACTGTAATATGCAATAATTTGTATTTCTTCAAGTACGATTTACTGTTCTATGATCGTGTCCTCTTGAAATAAAATGCTCTCAGAGATAAAACAAGTGAAATCTTGCTTAAAATGTGACGGAATTTCTCGATTCGTGAATTACGTTACGAGGTACTTTCTATGTATGTATTTATCTTATAGCCATTCCCTCCGAGTTATTGTAGACTTTGCAGTTTATATGTTTTCACTATCAACTAAAAGCAAAATCTGGGGAATCTGTTTTACTCTGTTCTCCGTTAAAATCAAACTATCATAATTGCAAAACATCAATAACTTAAACTTCATGATTAATTATCACGAATAGGTTTGAGGGATTATAAATTAGCTCATCTCCTTCACGAATGTATGAAAATCTATACTAAATGCATTCGTTGACCACCATAATGACTACAGTTACCAATAGAGCAAACTATTGGACACTTAGACGTTTTTCATTGTCAGAAAATTTTATTATTAACATATGCCCTCATATGTAACGTAATTCACATACAATTACACAACAGTCTACATCTAATTAAATTTCTGGCTAAAATGCTGGTGGAAAATTTTTCTATAGCCTTTTCCATAACACATATATACCAAGCTTCAAAATCGACATGGTTTTGAAATATTCCTGATCTTAAAGTTTGCGGCCGTTTTAAAGTTGAAATTGGCGCAACTTAACTTATTTTGAATGCTAAACACATTTCAATTTTTTCATGCATACATTTGAGCAAGTTGATTAAAGCTTTAAAGGGTTTTAAATACATTACGCCACGTATAAAGTGTTCGTGATAATTATAGTTGACAAAAATTGAAATTGCTTCTAGATGCTTGACAACAAAATAAAACCTTTGCTGTTCAAAAACACAAAGTCAACTTCGCTTGTGTGTGATCACAATTGATGTAATTGATGTGATGTTAAACGTCTTCAAATTCAGCAGCATTTAAGAACAGATAAATTTGCAGCATGGATCAGACAAGCACGTTTCGGGTACTTAACCCTCGTCAAAGATTCTCAATCTAAACAATGGTCTAGGCCAAGAATATTAAGAAATATTATGTCCATAATGTACCAAAATACGTAGCAGGATGGGTGGGATATGATGCTACAGGATGGACCCATGTTTTAAAAATTTCAAGGGGTATTGATAACAGAAATTTTCGAATTTGTTGAAGAGACAATCAACCGGAGTTGATCTAACTTGGCTACATGTGACCTCGGGGACTCCTGGTTCACCAGCAGTGACACTCACCAAGTGTTACAAATGTTAAACGTCTTAGAATTCAATAGCATAATTTTAGAACAGAAAAATTTTCAGCATGGACAAGACATGCACGTTTCAGGTACATAACTCCCGTTAGTGATCCTCAATCTAAACAATGGTATATGGCTAAAGAGTGTGAAGAATGTTGCACACAGAAATCAAAAGAAAACAACAGTTTTTATTGAACATTGTTCCCCAGAGATACAGAACGCCATTTATACTGGAGGTGTGTATCCATGATACAACTGGAGTTCTGTATCTCCGAGGGGAACAATACCCCAAGGAAAACAATCAGTCAAGGAAGGGTTTTGTTTTTAAAGGATCAATCTTTATGACTGTAGAATATGGCTATGACTATTTGACATCTTTAATCCATCCGAAAAGGTAATCTAAATGTGATCGAATAAAATATACAAGTAAGCAAGAGCCATGTTTTTTTCCCGCCAATGTGAATTTCGCACTAAAAGGTTCGCATTGTAACCATGGAATACAAAATGAGACCGTATTTCCAAATTCCGGATTTCGATCAATATTTACGAAATGTTAAAGGTCTTTAAATTCAATAGCATCATTTTAGAAGAGATAAATTTGCAGCATGGACCAGACATGCACGTTTCGGGTACTAAACCCTCGTTAGTGATCCTCAATCTAAACAATGGTATATGGCCAAAGAGTATAAAAAGGAGTATGTTCTTAAATTTACCGAAAGACGTAGCAGGATGGGAGGGATATGATGCTACAGGACCGACGATTTAGAAATTTCAAGAAATTTTGATAACAGAAATTTTCGATTGCGATGAAGAAACAATCAACCAAAGTTGATCGAACTTGGCTACATGTGACCTCGGGGAATCCTGGTCCAACAGCAGTGACACTCACCAAGTTGTATAAATGTTAAAAGTCTTCAAATTCAAAAGCAAGATTTAAGAACAGATAAATTTGCAGCATGGACAAGACATGCACGTTTCGGGTACCAAACCCTCGTCAGTGATCCTCAATTCTCAGTATGAATTTCAGGGTTAGCTATGTTTATCTCTTTTGATTAAATTTCTATAAGTTTCCCTAAAATCATAGATCCACAGTATCTGTCTATGGTAGAGTCCTAAATCGTGCTGGATAACCAAACTAAGAAAGTATGGTATCATTCTTCCGAATAGGTACACGTAAAACATGAAAGTCAAACACAAATTGCCATCAACAATCAAGAGGCAAATACAACCTTGAAACTGATCAGACTTGTCCACCAGCAGTGACACTCCCCACACGGTAAAAATTACTCGTCTTCAAATTCATATATTTTTCAAGGAATCCAATGTTAAATTGAAATTCATTATAAATGATGCGACTTGAAAGAATGATTTGGGAACTGCACAAATTGCATATGGTTAAGATAAATACAACTTAACTGCAACACTGGTGTGCTCAGCCGGAACGCCAATCCATATTGTGATGGTTGGAAGTATTTTTTTCTAAAAATGCCGAGTCAGGGGCGAATAACTCTTGACAAACAAAGTCGCAGATTGTGAATAAATTGGGCTAACCGACCTTAATTGTTTATCTCAAATCTTAGATATTAGTATACAACAAATAAAAATCAGATATAACAAATCACAACATATTTTCCAGCACCGTTAAAAATCCATCGAAATTTGTGCATACACAGCTGATTTTAAAAGCTGACACAAATGCCCCCTTTGCACTTCTGGAAATCAATGATAATCTATTCAACGGAATCCCAATTATGATATCTATATAGAATTTTAGTCAATAAGTTCTCTACAAATAGCAATAAAAACGCTATTACGAGGACAAGTTTTAAATTCAAATTTATCACTACGGACTCAGAATACACGAAATTCAAGTGGGGATGAATTTTTGAACATTCGTTGATGGATTTATATCTTGTGAATGATTTTGTGCAAATTCATGTTTCTTTTTGGAGAATCTAATCCCTTTTCAGCGCCGACTTGGTACGTGTGTACCCGTGTACTCTCTGTTTATAAATTATTTTACATGCATGTCTGGTCCATGCTGTAAATTTATCTGCTCTAAAATGATGCTAATGAATTTGAAGACGTTAAACATTACATACGTTTACATGGAAAATGGACGTCCAAACAGCATATCGAAATTTGAAAGGTGACGCAAACACAAAGATCGGCAACATTTGGGGTTTCTTTTAGTATCTTCAGTGATATCTTAAGTTAACATTCAGATCGTTATCCATCATTCGTAGCCGGGAATTTGAAATAAGCAATAAGATACAGGTAAACAGATCGTTGACGAAATATTGCCCTTAACAATGCCAAATTTATTTCAAAATGTCACATTATTTAGCTGATTAGGTGATATGACTTGAGACTATATCTCTATTGCAATCAAAATCACGTGTGTCATTCTTTTTTACACATGCAGCACAGACAGCATGACGCATTTTTGATGACGTGGTACAATGTCGTCATATTCAAAACATTTGACATGTGACTTCGTTTTTAAACTTCAAAGGAAAGTACCGACTGGCGTTCCGTCTGTACTTAGTTCATGGCATTAAAGATTGGATGAGAAACTTTCAAAATATAAGCACCTCGCATCTCAGTTCAATTTTACCTTCAGATTCATAGATGACGTGTTGACCATCAATAATCTGAACTTTAAGGATGATCTTCATGAAATCTACCCTCATGAACTAGTGATCAAGTAAACAACCGAGAGCGACAGATCCGCTTCGTACTTGGATATACTTTTATCTTTCGACGCAAAAGGCCATTTGAACACCTCAATGTAATACAAGTGTAATGATTTCAGCTTCCACATTCTGTAACGAATTGTGAGCTTAGGGATGTAAGCCACTTGAAATGCCTTCCTGGCAGGCTAGCTTTATTAGGAATGCAGTCAAGTGCGCTTGACTTCAGACCCCTTTTCATGCTACCCCGTCGCTTCACATTACAGTATGGTAGCAGCAAAGTAGCCTAAGGGTCCGCGTCAGGCCCTCTGGGTGAGTCATTAGTCCATGTGACCAAATTTCGGACCATAGTGCCCGAAGGTACTTCTGCTCAGTCAGTATGGTACTGAAACTGAATTGTTTGGATGTCAAAGTTACACATCGTCTTGGGGAAATAAAACTGTCAGTAATAAAGTTTGATTGTAAAACGGTTTTATTAGTACAATTTGATCGCCAATATGCTACTTACATAGATTAATTCATAAATTCATGTTATATAAACAGTTAGGTTTTTTGTAACCTTTTGGAGACTACTTTTTGTTTTTAAAGTATGTAAAAGTATTTTACATATTCGGATCAGATAATCAGCAAATCGCTTGAATAAACTTTACATTGTGATGCTATTGCAAAACATGTTGTGATCCATGTGTATACTTTTGCTTCTTAACTGTATTTTCAAATTTTTTAAGATAGGAAAACAAAAAAAAATATTCTTTTTACAATCTATCCCAGTGAACTGGAACCAATTAAACAACTGATACATCACTTCAGCCTCCTACCTAGAAATACCACTATCGATTAATGACAACGGTCATTTGAACACCTTTCTTTATGACAAACGTGACGATTTTGATTTCACCATCACAAACTTCCCCCCTCGTGAGCAGCAATGTCCCTTCGACTGGCTATGGAGTATTCATTTCACAACGAATACGCTATGTATAAGAGCATATTTTGAGCACGACAACTTCATGTTGAAGACAAAGAGGCTTGCCAGTAAGCTGCTTGCTTAATGTTATTTAAGGGAGCGGCTAAAGATGTCACTGAGGACGTTATTACATATAGAACGAGAACTACATTTACAAAGATTTGGCTAGGTAGTTTCAAGATCATTGTTTATTTCTTAGTCCTCCATCTATTCACTGCACAACCAAAACTAATTCAGTCTGCTTTTTATCGTTTATGTCCCATTTCTTTCCTCAGATTCTAAAAAAAGATTAATTCGTCTTCACCTTCACCTTCACTTCCACGTGATATCCGTCCGTCATTCTTTCTTGTTTTTTAGTTCTATTGCTAAAGTACTACCCAAGTAATGCATATAGGTACTTACACATGCTCGGAGAAAGCTAGGTTATATTAGGAAACCTACATTTTCATAGCTCGGTTCCATATGTGATTGTTTCAACCACGTACTTAAAAGTTTGACAAATGTAGATTATTTGTGATTTGATTCCCATATGAAATCTTTAAATGTGCTGTTTACCTTTTTGAAGAACCTTAATGCATCGGACATCAAATCATTAATGGTATTTAATTTTAGAATTCCGAAGGAATTATCAGACACTGTCAAATGTTTTTTCAGTAGCGACCTCTGGTTTTCTTATTTCAGTTCATGCATTTTACAAAGAGTGGGCGGCTTCAACTTTCCTGTTGGGTAGATTCAGTAGCGTAGTTCAATAAAATCTATGTCCAAAATTGCATTGGAGTAATGAGTATGTTAAAAATGTTATAAAATCATTTAAAATGTATAAAATGTATCCTTATATCCATAACAATAAGTCAAAGAAGCCTTGCTAAATCATTTTATTTTGAATCATTTTTGCTTCAAGAGCTGCAAGTTTTGGATTCATTGTCTGTCCCGTGTTCCTTATTACATTAGAGGTTTTTTTCTGAAAGAGGAATTAAGAGCATCATTTACATGTTTTGTTTTTGTTTTTTGTCTTCGAAGTACATACCGATGAAAAATCATTACCTGGGCCTACGGTGATATGTAAGTAATGAAAAACCGTTCATCTGGAACTGATATTTCTCATGGATTCTCCTGAACGAACATAATGAAGTTAGAATCATCTTATTGGTATACTTTAATTAATTTTCAGATGAGGACTTATCGCATGGCTGTAGCTGCCGTGATCTTTGCTGCCATTATTGTCTCTTTGTACTTTTCAACATCAAACGTTTATGTGACACACGTTTGGAACTTACTGATTTCAACCTTGCATAAACCTGAATTTCCAATAAACGAAAAACTGTTTTGCGAGCCAGATGACAACCTTCTCCTACTAGTTGCAGTATTCTCAGGTGTAGATCAGGGTATGGAAAGACAGTTCATCCGGCAAAATTGGGGCTCTTATGCTAGAAAAAATAAAAGGATACGACTTCTTTTCTTCATCGGCTTAACCGTGAACGAGATGGATAAACATGACATAAAGAGGGAAAGTCAAATGTACCATGATCTCATACAGTTCAACTCAACAGACACATACAGAAACCTTACTTTTAAGTCCTTCGCCTATTTACGTTGGTCGCAGCAGTTTTGTAAAAGTGCCAAATACTTACTAAAAATAGATTGTGATATGCAAATTGATTTAAAGCGACTTCTTGGTGTTTTAGACAGAGGCAATGTCATCGATTCCTTTCAGTGTGGTCGAATCCACGTAAATCAACGTCCCGTTCGAACACTTGGTCATAAATGGTTCATCCCGAAAGAAATTTATCCTGAAAACGTTTGGCCGCTATATTGTTACGGACCCGCTTACATTATTTCTAACAGGATTGCATCTAAAATTGCCAATCTGAGCATACCGAAAGATGCATTTCCTGTCGATGACGTGTACATGACAGGAATTCTTCGTGAGAAATTAAGAGAAAAGATAAGTAATGACATACTTATAGTTAGTCCGAAACATTATATAGAAACTGATACAAAAGTTATACATGTAAAAGGAAAAGTTACTACATACATTAAACCCGTGCAGGTGAAAGACATACAAAACATGGGTGTGCAAAAGAAGCCAAATTCTTAATGTATGTGTGTTCAAAACAGTCCTAATATATATGTTTTCTTTTTCTTTTAAAATATATTTTTAGGTAATCTGTTAAGACTCATTATTGACTATCTGTATAACAGGACACAGTCAGACAACTATAAATTCCTATCGAAACAGGAAGATGCACACGAAGTTGACTTTTGAAGTTCATCTAAATATTCATAGCAAATGGTTCGTTTATAAAGTTCTGTTGCGAACAAAACACCTCTTTAAGGTCAAATCCTGCAAATCCGATTCTTGTATGTCTTTCTCTTAAATTTTAGTGGCATTTTAAATTATAAAATTATTGAGATTCAGTAGAACTTGATATAGTGCTTCCAATATACATTTTGACTTTTATGAACTTCCTACTCTTATGGAGTCAGTGATTTCTGCCCTTATCTCATTATGGCAAAAAGTACAAAATCCATATTTCTATAGTATTTTTTTTTCAAAATCGAAACATCAAATTTATAGGTATATACATGTAAGGCACAGTGTAGGAAAATCAACAACGTTCACCAACAACGTTCACTATTACAAAATTACACACCTTCTTTGAGTAGAAAGTATGACCAAAACAAAGGTACAATTATTGACAAATGACACTGTAAAAGAGTATAAATCCAGCAGATGGTGATAACTAATCATACTTACTGGACATGCATACATAAAAATAGATCTAACATACTTTTATAGACAAAAAATTGCCTTTTCTTGGCCGGGGGGGGGGGGGGGCGGTTGGCGGCATGTTGTTATGGTCCACCTATTACTTATACAAGCACTATCTTTAGTTTTCAAGAAGAGCTCTGAATAGCACCAAAGTAATGTTCAAAATGAAAACGGACAAAACATGGTAGCGGAAAACTCTTAAGTAGAGAAGATTTAAAAATTTCGTGTCTCGTGTCTGTACTTAAATAAAGGATGTGCAGAAGTACAGAACCCAAAGCAAATAGTTATTAAAGAAAAAACATTTCTTGTAAGTTGATAACATAGTATGTAGCCGAGACCCTAGGTTACACAAACATTCAATGAATGCATGTAGAAAATACTGTGTATGCTCTTATAGCTGACACAAGCTTATTCTCAATAACCCTATAAGTCCGACTTTTGGATCGGATTCCGTCAAATCGTCAAGTTATGCAGCAAGGAGATGATAGTACAAAACTACACCTTTTGTTATACATAATGTGTGGTGACTTTATTCATATTCAATATTGTTACATCAGTACACGTGCATAATATTACATTCGGAAAATTGTGTGTTTACAAGTGTGATGAAACTATACTTACTGCTGATTATTTTTTATATACGCAACCATCAAAAAATCGATTCGCTGACGAGTACTTCAGCATGGGTTAGATTGTATTTGTTTGTCGATTTTGTCGAAACACACTTGAAGTATAGCCTGTTGTTTTGACGAAAAACAACGTGGCTTCCAATAACAGTATTGGTACCTTATGTTCAATCTTTCCCGAATCTTTCACCACAAAACTCGCCGTTACCAGATCAGCAACATAAATCTTCATAAGATTTTGTGACGTCTCAATCGTTATCCTCTAATACCCGAATAAATCTAAAGTACTGTATGAACATGACGAACTTAAAGCGTCTTAATGGTTGCCTAAAAAAATAATGGAATCCTTTGTTATCGGTGTTAGAGTATTCAGTTATCATTATGTTTGAGATAAAATTCTTTTAAATCAATGCGCAGGCATTCATAATGTTCATTAGTTTTTGTTTTGATGTCGTCAATGTTCATAAATGAGACATTTTCTTTGGTTTTGATTTAAGGTGACAGAACTCAAAGTCTATGACACACTAAAGCTCTCCTGGTTGTTTGGTAGTATTCATGCTCCCAAGGGTTAAGGAATAAAAAAAAATTGTATCAGGTGCACAACAAGACCACAGAACCATTTTAACACAAAAAAGGAATGAACTCTCTATTAATTATACTTTCTGTGAATTGGTGTTCACAAGATAACATAGGGTTATATAGGAGAATATGGCCACACCCATTTCAAAAGACTCTGGAGTCAGGAGTTTAAACGAAATATCAGGTGCACAACTAGAACACAGACCGATTATAATGCAAAAAGAATTCACTCATTCACTCTCTATTAAATAAACTGTCAAAGAATTGATGTTCACAAGAATACATATAGAGTTATAATTACCATACCCACTTTCTAATGCTGGCGTCACACTGTCCCGATTTAAGCAGCCGATGGCCATACGATAAAGGATTTTCAAATTCGGGTGTGTTCGTAATATCATCGGACTATTCGTAAGGCCATCTTGAACCATTGTATGACTGCCGGCTTGAATTGTCAAACTTCGGGAACAACTTCGGGAATGCTGTCAAAATCTTTGGCATGCCAAAAAATTCCCGATGGCACATCCGAAGGACCATCTCGAAACGGGTTCGTGTAATCATCTTGCCCTTCGTAAGAACATCGAGAAGGCATCTTGCGTATTCGTAACATCTTCGCTTCTCCTTCGAATTGCCATCGGGACCATCGGGGAAATTTTGCCATACGAAGGCATTCCGAACGTGTCAATAACCTCCCGATGGAGTTAGGAATGCTATACGACTTCGTGACAACCTCGCAATTCAATCGAAGTGACATCGTATTGTCATCATACTCTAGTACGATGACGTTCAGATGGGATCCCGATACAAAAGATGACAGACACAAATATTAAACAAAACATTTCAAATACATAATATTCAAAGCCATTTTTAAAGTATTTTTCTAAGTTAATCCAAATTTATTAAAATAAAAACTTTTCTGTCTTCTTCAAATTTGAAAGTTCAATTTGCAAGTTCACAATCAATGCATTATAAAGCAAAATGACGTGCTTTGATAATGTTACGATAAGGAAAAAGAAAGCAGAAGCATTGCCTCTTTAAATTCATCTAAGAGAGCATGTACAGACTCAGTATTTTCTATAATTACTGGTAATCCTAGTATCTTGTTGTGACATATACATTTTGTATATCAATTTTCATCTTTCTTACATGGAATCATCACGTCTTCCACTTATTTCCACCAATGATGTTTATAAATAAAATTCGTGATATTTTAAGACGATTTTTGGTTGACAATAATATATGTCAACTGCTACGCAAAGGTAACTGATAATTGAACCCGTTGTCTATTTGTCCGTCTGGTAGTCACACTTTCATATAAAGAACTGTAATGATATGCCTTGTAAAATCAAACTTTCAAAGATGGTCGAGCATGATAAGAATAAACATTCATATATCTTGGCTAACCATGCTACATAGACAGTGCGATTCAGATATTCGATAACATATATTTGAGTTGCTAACTTTTGGGTATTTTTTGTATTTTTCTGAGACCGAAATAATAAAAGGCGGAGGAGGAAATCATTGATACTGTGCTACTGATTAAACAAAAGTTTTTAAACATCCAAAACGTGATGCATTCCTGGTTATAATCCGATCCATCGCATTGTAGAAACGACGTCGTGAAGCAATCTAATAGCCTTCGTTAATACACTGTAAGCCTTCGTATGACCTTCGGATATGTTTTAAGATAAAATTCGTCCCGCCGTGTTGTCATCAGGAACGGTTCGGATACAATCGTGTAGTCATCTTTTAGCATCGTGTAATTATCTACAATGTATTAGCATCGTAAAAACATCGGTTGCTGAGCGGATCTTAACCATATTCGGGAGTAACTTCGCACGAAATTGAAAAATTCATATTCGTGTGTCCATCGGATATCATAATCGGGACAATGTGAAGCCTACATAAGAGCCTGTGGGAAAGAGGCTCAAACAAAATATCATGTGCACAACAAGACTATAGACCCATTACAATGCACAAAGAATTATTTTTTTATGAATTATACATTCTGATAATTGGTGTTCACAAGATAACATAGAGATATATAGGAGAAATGACCACACCCATTTTTCCAAGACCCTTGAGTCGAGACCTCAAACAAAATAGCAGGTGCACACCTAGACCACAAACCCATTATAATGCAAAAAGAATTTATTCTTTTTCAATAATACTTTCTGAGAATTGGCATTCACAAGATTGCATAGTTATATCGGAGAAAATTACCACTGTGACACCCATTTTAAAATGTTTTGGGAGTCAGGGGCCAAACAAAATATCAGGTGCACAACTAGATCAAAGACTATAAAAATGCAAAAAAAGAATTAACTCTCTATCATTTTACTTTTTGAGAGTTATATAGAAGAAAATGACCACACCCATTTTCCAAGACCCTGGGAGTCAGAACCTCAAACAAAATATCAGGTACATAACTAGAACAAAAACCCATTACAATGAAAAAAAAATTAATTCCCTACCAATTATAATTTCTGAGGATTCAGACGGACGGACGGACGCCGGAAGCAGGGTGATCGCATAAGCTCGACTGGTCTTTGACCAGTAGAGCTAAAACAAATACATTTTTACATGTTTAAAGACAATCAGAATCCTTGTTTTCATGTTTCATGTTTATATAGAATAAAGTGAAATTATTATGAGAATACCGAAAAAGAATTATGATAATTGAATAAATGCATGGTTTTGTAGGAAATCTGCCAATTTCATTAAACTAGCATGTTCTAGGAGATGAGTTCCATATCATTATAAGTGAAAAGCAATTATTGATCAACCATAATTTTGAAAGAATTGATTATAAGTTTTCATGTCGATGATGGCTTTAGAGTAAATTCCATCATGAATCTTTCGCGAGAAAACAATTGCAATTTCAGTTTGTGCTCACATTAATTCATTGTTAAGTGTAGGTCCGCGTAATAATCATGCAGGGATGATACATCAAAATGTTTTGCTAAACTTTTTATTTCTGTTTTAAGACATATATGTGGTATAAATCAACATATGAAATTAATTTCTCAAGATAGTGATGGTGAAGCGAGATATTCACCTCATAAAGATGGCGGGAAAATTTCTTTATATAATTCATCCAAATTTAGTGCCCTTATCACTTTTTTACCATTCAAGTACATGTGTGTATTTATAAATCCTCTTTGGGACATATATTTGGAGGTTGATCGGAGCACATGTTTTGCTAAAATTTGAAGGTATACTTCACCTGCCTGATTCTTACGCAGATCTGTACTTTTAAAAGGATATATTTACCTTATCTAAAGATTTGCATATATCTATCAGATATCAATTTGAAACATCAAACATTTTCTTAAAAAAATCGATCGCCTGGATGACTTCTTTTTTCGCCTACTTCGGGATCCTACTTAATATGCTAATAGTTCTTACGAAAATAAAGTTTTAGGGAGACAAAAATCCTGTAGCAGGATGGGTAACAGTACATTAAACACTTCTTCTGTTTCCATATGTATGTATACATAATTATAAACTTTGACTCAAGTCTAACATGAGCTAAAATTTTCTCCCTATATGTACCATAGAACTCACCTGGTGTAAAATCTCCAACAAACTTCCTGTGCGCTAACAACTAGCTAGCCGTGATTCATTGTCCAGTAATTCCACGAGTCACATGAACCAATTAGATAATTTGATTGGTTCATTCGACTCGTGGAATCACTGGACAATAAAACACGGCTAGCTAGTTGTTATTTCTTAAATAAATCAGTCAATGAATGTCGAACATTAAACTGAAGTCAGATTCCAAACTTTAATATAAAATGGCTTACAAACCTTAAGAAATGAAAACTCTCTCACGAGAAAAGAAAAATAGGACAAACAAGTAGTTTTCCGGTTTAGTCATCTTGTTGTGTAGTTTGAATTTGCTCTGGAATAGCGTATTCATTGCTGAATATAGCAACAAAAAGTCAGCATTTCTTTTCTTTCTGTCATTCGAAACAGATTGATCGATCTTTTATGATTATTGTCATGATACATGTTGCCTTTTATTGTGTGTTTATCATTACATTGAAATATTATGTTCTAGATATTGTAATAATTCAGTGCGCCATTTGCGCAGAGCGAAATTCTAAAATGACTCAGAAAAATGCCAGCTAAGGACAGAACTATGCCATGAGGGAGAACTCGATCATTAGTTTCAGAATAATTTATCCAAGTTGGTGTCAGAAAATATATTTCAAGTCAGAAGCACAGATAATTCAGGCAAACGATATACAGTCAACCTGCATAGACACAAACATAAAATCATTACTGTAACATCGAATTGCATGTTCTATGATGTCATTTTGAAACAAACAAGGTATCATCACTGGAAGCCGAATGAGAGGTAGACCAAATACAGAACATATAAGAAAAGCGAAATTTACGTATCCAATGTACAAATGAAGATATCAATTTTATTAAATTAAATTACATTGTATGCCAAAGAGCCGGCTAAGGTCATAGCTACTAGCTATGTCATGAAGGAGATACCCCTTTGTTTCATAATAATATAGCAAATTATGTGTCAGAAAATTTTCAAAATATGTCAGGTCAGTGCAGAAGCAAATAGTAAGACAATACGATCTATATCTATATTTTCATCTTTCATTTATTTTACATCCCATTATGAAGAAAACTTTGCTGATTATCATGGTCTTGAAAGTCAAAGAAATAAAGACCGAGGAATTTTTATACTGGAGTAAATGAGCAGACCTGTACAAATACATGTACACCAGACATTCATGTTTCGGTTAAGGAAACCTCATCAGTGGTACTTTGAAAAGCCAACAAATCTACAATCAATGATTTCTGAATGATTTCTTTTAACACCAGAATTACGACTGCGTGCTTTCCTAGACCCCTCTTTTTGTAATTAGACATATTCCCTTTATCCGGAAGCATCTGCTGCACCAGCCAATAAAGAATCAACGAGGGAGGTACACATTCATTTGTCAAACAAATCATGCATATTTAATTGAGTATAAGAACCGTAAAGGGAGTAACCAGGAATATATCTAACTCAAAAGAATCCAATCCATTTTGCCACTAAATTTTCAAAGTAAAATGTTTTAGTAATTGATATCACAAATTAGTTCTTTCAATCACAAATTACTTCTTTCAATCCTTGCCTAATCACCAGATCACCAGTCAAATAGGCTGAGAATATCCTTACTTTATACAATTATTGTACAGTGATGAGGTCGATATGATAATTTATGGAATGATAAAAAAACCAATATCGACTGAATCATCTGTGCTATATAGCTGTTTTATGATATACATGGATGTTGGAAACGAAACTTTATGGTAACTTAATTTCTTTTTCTTTTCTAGAACTGCTTGCTTAAACTGAGGAAGTTCTACGGTCGATAGCATCGATACAGTAAACTCGCGATGCACTATGATGTCCCACTGTCCGGAATGGTAAATGATATTCTATCGTAGAACATTTGAACCCTCCAACCTCTGAATGAACATGTTTCTTCCGAAATAGAAGTAACCGAATGTGAAAATTCTACCCAATTGAAGCGACGGGTGTTGCATGCAAGCAGGAGATGTTGAGTCTTCCTGGGCACCTGGTCTCACTCCCATATTGGAGTTCGCTTCTCTTCATGTGGTGGAGGTTTTTGTTTGTTTGTTTTTGTTCGTTTGTTGTCCTTCATATTTCAGTAATGCTTGCTGTGTTTGTGGATAGTTTGTTGTCCTTCATGTATCAGTGATGCTTGCTGTGTTTGTGGATAGTTTGTTGTCCTTCATGTTTCAGTTATGCTTGCTGTGTTTGTGGATAGTTTGTTGTCCTTCATATTTCAGGGATGCTTGCTGTGTTTGTTGGTCGATTGTTGTCCTTTATGTTTCAGTTATGCTTGCTGTGTTTGTGGATATTTTGTTGTTCTTCATGTTTCAGTTATGCTTACTGCGTTTGTGGATAGTTTGTTGTTCTTCATGTTTCAGTTATGCTTGCTGTGTTTGTTGGTCGATTGTTGTCCTTCATGTTTCACTTATGCTTACTGTGTTTGTGGATAGTTTGTTGTTCTTCATGTTTCAGTGATGCTTGCTGTGTTTGTGGATAGTTTGTTGTCCTTCATGTTTCAGTTATGCTTGCTGTGTTTGTGGATAGTTTGTTGTCCTTCATGTTTCACTTATGCTTGCTGTGTTTGTGGATAGTTTGTTGTCCTTCATGTTTCAGTTATGCTTGCTGTGTTTGTGGATAGTTTGTTTTCCTTCATGTTTCAGTTATGCTTGCTGTGTTTGTTGGTCGTTTGTTGTCCTTCATGTTTCAGTGATGCTTGCTGTGTTTGTTGGTCGATTGTTGTCCTTCATGTTTCAGTTATGCTTGCTGTGTTTGTGGATATTTTGTTGTTCTTCATGTTTCAGTTATGCTTGCTGTGTTTGTGGATAGTTTGTTGTTCTTCATGTTTCAGTGATGCTTGCTGTGTTTGTTGGTCGATTGTTGTCCTTCATGTTTCAGTTATGCTTGCTGTGTTTGTGGATATTTTGTTGTTCTTCATGTTTCAGTGATGCTTGCTGTGTTTATGGATAGTTTGTTTTCCTTCACGTATCAGTGATGCTTGCTGTGTTTGTTGGTCGATTGTTGTCCTTCATGTTTCAGTTATGCTTGCTGTGTTTGTGGATAGTTTGTTGTTCTTCATGTTTCAGTTATGCTTGCTGTGTTTGTGGATAGTTTGTTGTTCTTCATGTTTCAGTGATGCTTGCTGTGTTTGTTGGTCGATTGTTGTCCTTCATGTTTCAGTTATGCTTGCTGTGTTTGTGGATATTTTGTTGTTCTTCATGTTTCAGTTATGCTTACTGTGTTTGTGGATAGTTTGTTGTTCTTCATGTTTCAGTGATGCTTGCTGTGTTTGTTGGTCGATTGTTGTCCTTCATGTTTTAGTTATGCTTACTGTGTTTGTGGATAGTTTGTTGTTCTTCATGTTTCAGTGATGCTTGCTGTGTTTGTTGGTCTATTGTTGTCCTTCATGTTTCAGTTATGCTTGCTGTGTTTGTGGATAGTTTGTTGTCTTTCATGTTTCAGTGATGCTTGCTGTGTTTGTGGAAAGTTTGTTGTCCTTCATGTATCAGTGATGCTTGCTGTGTTTGTGGATAGTTTGTTGTCCTTCATGTATCAGTGATGCTTGCTGTGTTTGTGGATAGTTTGTTGTTCTTCATGTTTCAGTTATGCTTACTGTGTTTGTGGATAGGTTGTTGTTCTTCATGTTTCAGTTATGCTTGCTTTGTTTGTGGATAGTTTGTTGTTCTTCAAGTCAGTGATGCTTGCTGTGTTTGTGGATAGTTTGTTGTTCTTCATGTTTCAGTTGTGCTTGCTGTGTTTGTGGATAGTTTGTTGTTCTTCATGTTTCAGTTATGCTTGCTGTGTTTGTGGATAGTTTGTTGTTCTTCATGTTTCAGTGATGCTTGCTGTGTTTGTTGGTCGATTGTTGTCCTTCATGTTTCAGTTATGCTTGCTGTGTTTGTTGATATTTTGTTGTTCTTCATGTTTCAGTTATGCTTACTGTGTTTGTGGATAGTTTGTTGTTCTTCATGTTTCAGTTATGCTTGCTGTGTTTGTTGGTCGATTGTTGTCCTTCATGTTTCACTTATGCTTGCTGTGTTTGTGGATAGTTTGTTGTTCTTCATGTTTCAGTGATGCTTGCTGTGTTTGTTGTTCGATTGTTGTCCTTCATGTTTCAGTTATGCTTGCTGTGTTTGTGGATAGTTTGTTGTCCTTCATGTTTCAGTGATGCTTGCTGTGTTTGTGGATAGTTTGTTGTCCTTCATGTATCAGTGATGCTTGCTGTGTTTGTGGATAGTTTGTTGTCCTTCATGTATCCGTGATGCTTGCTGTGTTTGTGGATAGTTTGTTGTTCTTCATGTTTCAGTTATGCTTGCTGTGTTTGTGGATAGTTTGTTGTTCTTCATGTTTCAGTGATGCTTGCTGTGTTTGTTGGTCGATTGTTGTCCTTCATATTTCAGTGATGCTTGCTGTGTTTGTGGATAGTTTGTTGTTCTTCATGTTTCAGTTATGCTTGCTGTTTTTATGGATAGTTTGTTGTCCTTCATGTTTCAGTGATGCTTGCTGTGTTTGTTGGTCGATTGTTGTCCTTCATATTTTAGTGATGCTTGCTGTGTTTGTTGGTCGATTGTTGTCCTTCATGTATAGGTGATGCTTGCTTTGTTTGTGGATAGTTTGTTGTCCTTCATATTTCAGTGATGCTTGCTGTGTTTGTTGGTCGATTTTTGTCCTTCGTGTATCAGTGATGCTTGCAGTGTTTGTGGATAGTTTGTTGTTCTTCATATTTCAGTGATGCTTGCTGTGTTTGTGGATAGTTTGTTGTTCTTCATATTTCAGTGATGCTTGCTGTGTTTGTGGATAGTTTGTTGTTCTTCATATTTCAGTGATGCTTGCTGTGTTTGTGGATAGTTTGTTGTTCTTCATGTTTCAGTGATGTTTGCTGTGTTTGTTGGTCGTTTCTCTTGTGACGTATTTACTTTGAAGTTATAGTTCATTCCGCGTATCCTTTTTTTTTAAATCATGTGTGTGTTTCATACTCTTACAATTGAAACGCTATCTAAGTTGAGGGTCTTTCTTGCATATTCATAACTTAACATGCTTAAAAAAATCATCATTACGGCTTTAAACACGTCGGCCGGTCACATACGGACCTTTCCAATTCAGCGTTGAGTACATATATAGAATATTCATGTTATCCATTTACTCTAAAATGATATAGATGGTATAAAAAAGCATTGTTCCTCAGAAACGTTTACATTTTAAAAGCCTAACTTTCTTCGTATCTTTTTTTTCAGATGAGGAAATATCGCCAGATAATAGTTACCGCAATCTGTGTCGCCATTCTTGTCCCTCTGTATCTAACAAAATCAATCATACACGAAACAAAAGTATGGAACTCACTGTTGTCATCTTTATGGAGAATTCACATGACACCCACCGAGTTTCCGATAAATGAGGTACTGGCGTGTAAACCAGAGGACAACGTCTATCTCCTTGTAGGGGTTTACTCGGGCATTGACCAGAGTATGGAAAGACAGTTCATTAGGCAAAAATGGGGATCCTATGCTAGAACAAATAATAGGATTAAACTTCTTTTCTTTATCGGCTTACCCTTAAACGATATAGATGCATATGACATACGAAGAGAAAGTCAAATGTACCGTGATATCATACAGTACAACTCTACAGACACATATAGAAACCTTACCTTTAAGTCGTTTGCCTATTTTCGGTGGTCACAGCAATTTTGTAAAAGTGCCAAATATTTATTGAAAATAGATTGTGACATGCAGATTGATTTGAAACTTCTGCTTGTTGTTTTAGAAAAAGGTAATCTTATCGATACGTTTCAGTGCGCAAGAACGTTGTATAACATGCGTCCAGTTCGAACACTTGGTCATAAATGGTATATCCCTAAAGAAACATATACTAAAAATGTTTGGCCACCATATTGTTATGGACCCGCTTACATTATTTCTAACAGGATTGCATCAAAAATTGCCAACCTGAGCATACCGAAGGATCCGTTTCCGGTTGATGACGTGTACATGACAGGAATTCTTCGTGAGAAATTAAAAGAAAAATTACGACAGGATATTCTTAGTTTTAACCCTGGCAGTCATTATGTAAAAACAGATACAAAAGTTATAAAAGGGAACATCACTACGTATATAAAACCTGTCTTGGTGAAAAAAATACAAAGTGTAAGTGTAAAAAACAAAAGTCCTTAATGTACCTTCATGTACTTATTCAAGGTGACGGCACTTGCAATGATGAATGGTAACTAAATTTCATTTTGTTCTCAATTCTGACTTTCTCATTATTTTCAAACTTTACTAATTTGCACGCCACTTTTTCTGTTCATAAGAAGTTGTCATTCGAGTTTCTTTGGATCTCTGTTATTGTCTCCGTCTGTTTGTCTGATTTTTCTTTCTCGAAAGAAAAGTCTGTTATATTTTTTTCAAGAATTTGTAAGCATTTTGATGGTGATTTTTTTATTCTGATTAATTTTCGAGTTTTGTATTTGACTTAAATTCACTGATTCAAATATTTACATACGTCTAATATCATTACTTTCAGATAGAGTTTGAAGTTCGTTTAACCTAGATGAAAATTTCTGACGATTTCGGATAAATAATTTGTATCCGAATCAGCAGAAATTCTAATCTTGTCACGGTCTCAGAATAGTACGTATTCAAATTGTTCAGAATTAATCATTAATGACATGAGATCGATCTTGAAAAGCACTCTTCTGCTTCTATGTGATTTCACAAATGTCATAAAAATATTCAAACAAATGTTCAAAAGGCGCTATTGAAACATAAAGTTCTGTGGGATACCAATGTTCACACCTGGAGCCGGTTTGAGAAATCATCTGCGATACAGGAAAAGGTGTAGCAATTTAAATCATCTTCATACAATCCTCCCAAAGAGATATCTCAATGCACAAACTATAATCATTAACAAAATAGCATTTTCAAACTTAGGTGAAATAACTATAAGTCGCTGGAATGCTAGGTTCCACAAGCTCTGAAAATTAATGCACATTAAATCTTTGAGCATACGAAAAAAGTGTGTGATCTATTTACTGAAGCCAGCTACCCGAGACAAGACATTAACAGCTTCTCATATGCATGAATTAACGTAGCTCGCGGTTTTAGAACAAAATTGATTACCTACCCTGAAAGTTTGCATATGAAAAATAGAAGATTCAAACCTTCACTCGTGAAAAAATGAATTCACTTTACCGCCAATTTAACATTTTATAGGCTTCCAAAAATGGCACATTTCATTGTATAAAATAGCAATTTAAGTTACTTCCGTGTATTATCATGCTGACATTGCTTTGCTTTCATAGAAATTTTCTTTCTTATTTTGCGGTCAACTGCCTAAATTAAATCTTATTCATAAACGGCATATATTTCTGAATCGATTTATAAGAAAACATGAATATGTAAACAATTTTGTTTTCAAGTTATAAAAGTATGAAAATGCAAGAAAAGAGTGTAAACTCCGAATAAAAAATGACGTCGCGGTCATGACGTTAGGTATTTGCTTGACGACGTTATCTTTCTTATACCACGAAGAAAAAATATCCTCTCGATAAAGTGCTGATTATACACCCGCAACAGAGCTGTGGGGGGTATGCTGGATTCACCATTGTCGTCCGTCTGTCCGTCTTTCTGTCCGTAGACAAAAGTTTGTTATCGCAGCTCCTCCCAAACCAATCGATGAATTTCAGTGAAACTTTACACAATGACAGATAATGATATGTAGATGTGCATGAAGAAAGGGAATTGCTGTCGAAAAAGTAACACCTGAGTTATGGCCCTTGGACTTAGATTTTTCATGCAAGTTATCAATGACAAACCTTGTCATCACAACTCATTCCGAACCAATAGATGAATTAGTGAAACTTATCTACACAATGAAAGATCATGATATGTAGAAAAGCTACACCTGAGTTATGGCTTAATTGATTTGATTCGATGAGGGAGGAGGATTCTTTTTTTTTTTTTTTTGCTAGCAGGATTATGATTTTGTGATTATTAGCATACAATACACTTTTTGGGACGAGGGAGAGGGGGCTTGTACGGATTAAAGTATATATGTTGCAGGAAAGATTTCACGTAATTCCTAAAATTTATAAGATTTCTTGTATATATAATTCCTGTATCTGGCCATGTATTTCGTGTAATTCATGAATATTTACACTTATTTCCCAACCTGATCGAGTTCCGTCTAATTTTGACTTATGAAATCAGGCCGTAGTAATCAAATATTTTGTTTTACGTCTCGAACTTTTTATAAAAGGACCCTCCTGCTAGGCATGTGTTTTCGACCCTCCTGCCGGGCATGACAACACAAACACATGATCAATATGAAGGAAGAAAGATATTGTTTGGCATAAGTCAGAACCAAAGGTCTTGCCAACTTATCAACACATAAAGCTATGACCTGTAAAGAAGTAGACATGTCATATATAATCCAAAACGAAATTTGACGCAAAAAAATAAATATAATAAAAAGTACTTTATTAAGGCTTTATGAAAAAAAAAATTAATTTGTACGTACTGATATGCATAAATACTCGATTTCAACACAAATCAGATCGCATTGATCAAAAAATGAATTTAAAAAAATCAAAATGCATTGCACTGGTTCAAATTTAAACCCAATTCGAATTTTCATTTTCATAAGGTGCGTTATTTTTAGCTCACCTGAGCGAAGCCGTCAACGCCGTCCAATATGTGGCTTTGAAAAATATAATACTAGTACGTTAAAAACGTGATAATTCAGTTTTTTTTTTTATTCCTGGATGAAAGAGGCACTGACAATCTCTATACAAGAAGAACAGGATAGAAATAAAAACTACGCTCACTATTAAAAAAAAATGTCGGATCGGCCTAATTCGACCAAAGAGCTACAATGTAATGCACATCACTTTTATCAAAAAAAAAAAAAAAAAAAAAAAAATATATATTATATATATAAAAAGCCCAATGAGGTATATAGTGACAACGACAGGATTTATAATCAAATTTTCAAAGCTCTTGTGCTTTACAGAGACTGGTCCTTGCTATTATTCCAATCAAAGTTTTGTTTTATATCAGTGTACGTGGGGGGGGGGGGGGGTGAATTTTCTTAGCCAATCATGTAAAAAAACTGAAAAGCGCCAAATTGTACAGAATTATAAAGTAAAATAAAATACGATACATGAATAAAAATTATTGTTTCTTTCTGTTTTAATCATCGACATATATTGTACAGGCCGATTGACACTCTTGTCCGTGGCATGTATTTCGCTTATTGTACGATTTTATTTAAAAATAAGTCTTCAGTTAACGTCTACTAATTTTCAGCTAATGATAGTTTCGTTTATGTTATAATTTAGCGCGGTTCTCCGATATACAATGAATAGAACGTTTCTTTTAATTTGGCGGCAAAGTAATGCAGACAACGTCGCGTAGTAAGCGTTGTGACGTTACAAATAAAATGTGCACCACTATTCCTTTGAACCAAGAAACTTGCGTACTAAAAGACCAATGACGACACAAACCCGCGAGCTACGTTAAACGATATCCGTCATATAGTCACATTGTCACCTTCTGAGAGGGTACAATGCAGCAAAAGACGAAGATTGAAATTTGGTGAGGGCGTAGAGCCAACTTGAAGCATCATGTTGTTTGAACGATTTGGTCATTTAAAAAGATTCAACTCAATAATTTCACGCGTAGCCACCCCAATAATATTACATAAATCTCCTGGTCATGTCACTGGATGTACATTGACTGAATAAATTGAATTTTCTTTTTTTATATTTTCTTTTAATTGCACATCTGGATACAGTAACACGACTTGTAGATCTTTTTTAATATTACATATATTCTTCTGAGATGTCTTAAAGAACATTATGCGTTGTTGTACACCCCTCTACAAATTAATCTCCATCTTTTGCCGTATAATTTTGTACACTTTTGGACCTACGCAATTTTACATCTGCCTATATAACTCTTCACAATTTTTCTTAAAGATAAATTATTTTTTAAAGAGGGGGCAGGGCCACACTACTTCATTTTGGCTTCTTTTAAGGTTACTTTGCCTTAGGGTACTATTAATGAGGAGAGTTAATCTAAATCATTGATGTCCAGAAAGCTGTTCACTGGCAGCAGAGTTGTAAACCTTCTTTTCGTGTATCGAGTCTTATGGAATATAGAGTTATTTCTCATTTGAGACGATATCTGACGTAAAACCATTAGCATGATTAGGGTAACGTTGAATTTTTACCATCATTTAAAAGATTTTGAGGACCGTTTCCATAAATTTTGATGACGTCATATTTACTCTACGTCAGATACCGTCCAAAACAGGAAGTAACTCTGGTTTTCGAAAAAAAGCATTGGTTAATCATAATGTGTGCTTCTAAGAGGGAAAGTATTTTATGTATTCAATGCAATATATTTGTTTTGTTTTCTGCAATAAATGTATGTTCAACACAAAGTCATTGTGAAGTCTATTATCAAGTCAAGTTCATTGACAAAGTGTTCCCTGTATGGACCATTATTGCATTCAAGATGAAACATAGGTAATCACAGATTACGAAGCTCACCTCGTGACAGCAAAATTCAATTCAAACATATTTCTTAGTACATGTATATTGGCTTTTAAAGGCAAAACCACTCAAGCAGAAAAAGTAGGTCAAGGTCATTTTATGAAAGTTTGATCAAAGATACATCCAATATGCAAGTTTGGTACATGTAGCAGTTATACTTTGCTCAATATTGGCTTTATAGAGCAAAATCACTCAAGCGGAAAAAGTAGGTCAAGGTCATCTTATGAAAGATTGATCAAAGATACATCTAATATGCAAGTTTGGAACATCTAGCACTTATACTTTGCTCAATATTGGCTTTATAGAGCAAAATCACTCAGGCGGAAAAAGTAGGTCAAGGTCATTTTATGAAAGATTGATCAAAGATACATCCAATATGCAAGTTTGGTACATGTATCACTTATACTTTGCTCAATATTGGCTTTTAAAGGCAAAACCACTCAAGCAGAAAAAGTAGGTCAAGGTCATTTTATGAAAGTTTGATCAAAGATACATCTTATATGCAAGTTTGGAACATCTAGCACTTATACTTTGCTCAATATTGGCTTTTAAAGGCAAAATCATTCAAGCGGAAAAAGTAGGTCAAGGTCATTTTATGAAAGTTTGATCAAAGATACATCCAATATGCAAGTTTGGTACATGTATCACTTATACTTTGCTCAATATTGGCTTTTAAAAGCAAAATCACTCAAGTGGAAAAAGTAGGTCAGATGCTGCATCCGATGCATGGGTTCACCTCAGCATCCAAAGATGAATCACTTGTGCAAGTTTGGTTACTGTAGCATTAGTACTTTGTCAGATACTGAGCTACCCCAAACTTCTTAACCAAGTCACTCAAGCGGAAAATGTAGGTCAGATGCTGCATACGATGCATGGGTTCACCTCAGCATCCAAAGATGAATCACTTGTGCAAGTTTGGTTACTGTAGCATTAGTACTTTGTCAGATACTGAGCTACCCCAAACTTCTTAACCAAGTCACTCAAGCGGAAAATGTAGGTCAGATGCTGCATACGATGCATGGGTTCACCTCAGCATCCAAAGATGAATCACTTGTGCCAGTTTGGTTACTGTAGCATTAGTACTTTGTCAGATACTGAGCTACCCAAAACTTCTTAACCAAGTCACTCAAGCGGAAAATGTAGGTCAGATGCTGCATTCGATGCATGGGTTCACCTCAGCATCCAAAGATGAATCACTTGTGCAAGTTTGGTTACTGTAGCATTAGTACTTTGTCAGATACTGAGCTACCCCAAACTTCTTAACCGGACGCGGACACGGACGCGGACACGGACGCGGACATGGACGCGGACGCGTGGGGTTATAGCATAAGCTCACTCAACTTCGTCGAGGTGAGCTAAAAATAGAAATGTGTCTGTGTAAATGAGTGCTCCTGTCGGCATCTTTTCCAACAAACCATCTGTAAGGTAAAATGCAGGTCATACTCCGAGGTCAAGGTAAAAATTTGGTATAAAGAAAGGTCTTGCAACAATGAATATGCAATGTGAAAAATGGTAGTATAACACACCATTGAAAACTTACGGCAAAGTATTTCAAAAGTAGATAAACTCCAAGGTCAAAAATGTTGGTATCCATTCCGGGGGTCACCTTGTGCAGGACAGATAAAGCTCATCACTGTGTTTTGACATCTGTTACACTAGCCCATCTCCCATTTGGCTGTACATACTTTAATTCTTATATGAATAGGGACATCTCCAATATGATATGAAACCTTAGATAAGCAAAATTCTACTTCATTGAAATTGTCATGAACCATGGTACCTTGTCAGAGGATATTTGTTACAGGTAGATTAATCCAAAACTCAACACCACAAAGAAAAGTCTTGTCACATCAGCATGTTTGACAAATGGAATGCTTTTCATTGGCATCTTATTGTTCACAAGCATTCCTGAATGCAGGGGTTCGTAATATAATTCAGACAAAAGATTTCGATTGGATGCAAAACATTTTTATTGGTTTCAAAAACCACAAGTCTTGTAAAATATGAAAAAACTCACAAAACACAAGTCTTGTTATTATAGGTATATAACAACTATGATTTATCATTTACTACATATAACAATATGATAGCTATGATATGATTCTATGTGTTGCACAAACATCCCCCTAACAAAAAGATTTTATTATAGAAGTATTTATAGAAAGAGTTCCTCAATCCTACTTTAGGTTGTTTTTTCTTAAGTTTGAATTGTCCTGGGCACAGGAGATTCTAACATTTTATTATGAGAAATTTCTAATGTTTTATTTTTCTTTGGATAAAAGATTTTAATTTTCCATTTTCCTAAATGCAGAAAGTTCTAAACTGTTCTATTTTGAGGGGAATGTATCTGCAATATGGAATGTTGGTCGATTCCTGATTCTAAATTTATTTTTCCACTCAAACCAAACTTTAACATTACCTTACCTTAGTTCAGAGCCTTATCAAATGATTACATTTAAAACATTAAAAATATATATGAATAATAAAGATAAAGGTAAGTTGCTTGACTCATGAAACAAAATGTTGAAAATACAAAAATTACATTATTTACACCCAAAAAATAATGTGAAATATAAAACAATACTACATGTAAGTAATATTCAATGTCCATTGTCAAGTTATTATATTTATTATACATATAAAATGTAAGTTATCTTTATACATGAAAAATGGAATATACATGGAATTCCATAAAACATATCAGTGTGCAAGTTCTTACTAGCAGAATCAAACTATGCCGAAATGTTTTCAACAGAGAAAATGATATATAAAATAAGATAATACAATAAAAAAAACCTTGTTAGCATCCTTTACTTTCATAGAGACAGATGTTCGAGGGTGAAGTCTTTAATGTTTCACTTTTCCATGCATACTGAAATAAGTCTTGCTTTTTGAGCTTGAGCTGAATATAAAACATTAACCAATTTAAGATTCAGATTTTTACCAACACAAAATAAAACAGGGTCAGTTTTATCCCAAAGTTATACTACAGACTTTTAAAAGTGGTTGATTGAAAGAAACTAGGATTTATAATTTCCATGATTTTCACACACAAACCATCTACATACAGTGTCATAAATATAAATAATATGGATACATGTGGGCCGCACTCTACACTCGACACTCACTACCAATTTATAAGAAACAAACTTTACACTGCCATATCAAAATCATGTGTCTATAAATATCCTAGGATAGTGAAGAAAGATGTGTTTTACTTAGGCCATGCAAAAAAAATTTTCTGGTTCTCAGATAATTGATCTAAAAAATATGGGTAGGTAGGTAGGGTTTTTATTTTTTGTTTTTATTTTCCGAAAACTACTTAAGCACAATTTTTTATTCAGATATTATAGAGACTGTGATCTATAGTGACTATATTTGTTGTAAATGTTCACCATACTCAACTCTTCTCATTTTTACAGTGCCAAGAATGCTTCAGCCCAGTCTGCAATTTTAAAATTCAGCTTCAAGCTGACAATCACTCGTTCTTCCCCCCCCCCGGTCGCCATTTTGCATCTTGTGTACAATAACAAAGTACAGTACCGTAATCGTCCGAAAAAAAGTCCGCAAGAGTAGATATCACACAGGCAAAAAATTGCGCTGAAAATCGTGGAAAAAATTCTAATCTAGTAAATAATACGCATTAAAAAAATCGAAATTTCACCGATGTTTTCTCCCAAATTAAAAATATCAAAGAAACGGCCCGCTCGGTAATTTTTATTGTAATGACTTGAATTAGATACCGATTACAAAATAATCCATAGTACGATTGAAAGATTTAGGATTGACAGCCGTATTATGTATCAATTAACTGAACTGACCATTGAAATTTACCGTTAGAATAAACCTATTCGAGAAGATTTTACTTCCCCCTTCACCTGTCAAAAGTGACAGATCAATTTCATGCTTGACCGCAACGCTACCGGTGAAGGCTATTTGTCTCCGTTCAACACCCCTCGGGGTAGACAGGTGTTTACACATATACAGGTATTTAACGTACATGCGCTTGTACGATCTGACCTTAGATGACCAGGTACCGTAAATACTTGGACAAATGTTATTGTAACGCGATTGTTTACTTACGCACGGACTGGTAGCGTGAATTAAAGTCAAATATACTTACAAAATTGATCTATTGACGAATTATCTGTTCAGAAAATTAATAGAAAATTATATTTATCAGCATGAGAAATCTGGCGGGCGGCGGCTATTTTTTTCCCTTCCTACGATAAAAACGTCTCGTCGGGAGGAATTTTGAGCGCGCAGCGGTGTCTGAGAACCAGGATTTTTTTTTATATGGCCTAAATTAACTCCTCTATTATTTCTATAGGATAGATAAATCTAGGACGGAGTATAGTTATTTGGCATATCAATTTTTTCTATAACTTTCTTGTTGAGTCAGAAAAGAATTTTTGGTAAGATTTCTGTTTACAAATCTGATCAGATCTTTAATTTCAAACTTCTTTAACATAAAAACAAAATATTGGTGCATTGTACGTACTTGGAATTTCATAGAACAGTTCATATTTTACTTTCTGAAAGCATGCTCTGTATTTTCAATTCAAATTCCATGCAAGCAAGTAAAATACAGATGGTAAACAAACTTTTTCTGTTGTTTTCTGTAACCCTTTGTACAAATTTTGCATTAAAGAGAGACATAGTTGCAATAAATGTTGTATTTGTACTTTATCTACTAGACTAAATGAATAAACAGCTAATGGCTACAAAAGTCATTTTGTTGATGAGTGGAGACAGAACTACAATTTTTAAAATAACAGATTTGAGCAAAAAAAAAAAAAGAGAAAAACTTTCAAAAGTATGGTGAGCTTTTAATGGAAAAGGAAAATAAAAATCATTTTGAATTTCTTAAAGAAACTTGAATTAACATAATGATAACAGAATACAATAATATAGTCACATGTATTTTGAAAACATGAGTTTTGATAACTTGAATTTAAAACAAGTATAACAAAAGTTTTTCTTTGAAAAATATAACAGTCATTGAAAATGCTTGTATGAGACATAATAATTTACAAAATTGTGTGTAATAAGTTACAAGATCATGTAGACATCAGTTGTAAGTTTTCCTTGGATTATCACAGTATCTGCACCTTCAGTGATAACATCAATCCAACTACATCAGTACTATACTGTACATACAGTTTATGTTGTCTTTAATCTGTAGCATTCACATTCCAATACAAACTGTGTATTTATCTAAAATAAAAGATAAAATGTTTGACTAATCTTTTAATACAATGGTTCTACTAACAAGTAAGCCCTGGCTCAATGGATTTTTGAACAGGCATAAATATGTCCCCTCTGGCAAGCTCGTAGGGGAATAATAAATATAATCATATTACCAATGAGTTAAAGAAGATCCTGACGATAATCTCAACAGCACTAACAATAGAGCACAAAATTAAACATCGACGGACCAAGTCCAAGGCTAAAATTTCCTGCAATAATGCCCACTTACAATACTTTCCTAATAAATTGCATACATGGAATTATTGTTCATTTTACTCTTGATTACTCAAACTCGGTTAATTCAAATTTCTGCATAACTCGAACACATTTTGAAAGTCCCGATTCTGTTTCATTGGTTTCTAAGCATTTTTACTCCTAATAACTCAAATTTCATTAACTTGAACTTTTCGTTAACAAATTATTATGTCCCATAAGTCATTTTACATTGAAAATTTACCTGGATTAGTCGAACAACAAATAAATTTCAATTCTGAAACAAAAATCAATCAACCATAAGGAGATCGTTGGATGGATATTATTGATATTATTTTGCTCTGGAGCTGCATATATATATACAGTCCAATACTAAAAATAGTAATTTTACTTAAAACTGTAATATTACTGTTAACAATAATCCCTGACATTATTGAAAACAGTAATGTTGCCACCCTATATTACATATTTCTGTAATATAGACAAAGCACAGTTTTAAAGCCACCAGCACAATTTATACCATGCAGTTCTTTCACTCAACAACAAATTTGTTAAATATGAAAAAAAAAATTCTATTGAAAAGTTAAAATAATGTCCATTTGGAATCTATTTTTCACTTTTTCTTCTTTCTGAAATCACATTTTCTTCAAGTATGTTAATGAAAAAAATTCCGTGATGTTCTGAATAATTTTTCAGTTTACATTTGAATGAGATACAACACCTAATCCCCCTCAATTCTTCATGAATCCACTGGTATAAGAGCAAGAACAGTAATATAAAGAGATAAATTTCAAAGAAAGAAAACTCCAATCTAATTTATATTATTGTTTTTAGTAATATTACTGTTTCCCGTATTCTCTTGGACTGATATATAAAAGGTAGCTTGGTTGTTAAAAATAGACAGCACAAACTTTTTTGAACGGTAATAGAGAAAGGGGAATAAGTCTTATTCCAAATCGCTTGGTCGTCATGTACTCAGTATGTTGAACTCCCGATAACTTGAACTATTGCTGGTGGTACCTTGAAGTTCGACTTATCAAGGGAACACCGTATATTTTCTTTTAAAAATATGATGCTATATAATATACAGATATACTTACTCTTTGTGCCTCCTTTCCCTATCCCTGTAAGAGGGTCTCTCCCTTTCAGGTGCTGGCAGGGCTCGTCTGTCGGTGCGTTCCCCGCGTCGGCGGTATTCCAGGCCCCTGGCTGACTCCATGTTCTTTGTCTTCTCTTTCCACTCACGATCAAATTCTCTGGCTTCATCTATAGAAATAATCAAATGCTGTATGTGTGAGTGTTACTTAAGGTATCCGTTGTACAAATTAATATCAAGTGTATTATATAGTTAGAGTCATGGCATATTTTTACCTAAATATACCTAATACAACATAAATAATGGTTTCTATCATCAAAGGTCAACATGATGACCGTCACTCAAGCCACGGAAACTATCGAGACACTTCCGAAGATAGCCGAGATAATTTTAACACTTTTTAAATGGACGAGACGTCCGCGAGATCTTCATTTGTACATTGGATACGTTAAATAGATAGAGGTTATTATGGACCAATATTTCATTTGATCTGATTCCTTCTACATGTAGTCGTTATAGGATAGTTCTATGTTTGTATATGGATAAAAGTCAATGTTATACCCAAGGTCAGATGCAATCAATATACACTTTACCTATTTTTTCATTTCTATATTTTTGTATGTATCTTAATATCAAAAGGTCAAGGGTATAGTCAAGGTCGCATGAAAAGATACATTATCTTAATATACACTCTAAGACTTCTTTTTCTTTATAATACCTGAATAAGAGCAGCATATCTGCGAGGGGAAAGTAAAGTTTTTTTACAATAAATGTTGGTGTAATTCTACACTTTTTTAAATGTTTTTGTATGAGGAAAATCAAGATGGTTTTCACAAGCGATCTAAATAGACAAAACTACTGTAACAGTGAAATCATTTTTTCCATAATGTATACCACATGCAGATTGAATCAAGCGACATTCATTATACTAGAAACCTAACAAATACTGAGCTTACCCTCATCTAGGTTGATGAACTCCTGATTTTCATCCACATTGCCGTCCCTGTGTCGTGCTTTCTCCATCACATGTCCTCGATCACGGATATGGTGACCAACAGACATCTTCTCTATACCCTGCTCAGAGTCTCTCACAGACTTACGAGTCTCCTTTATCTGAATAAAACATCATAAAAATAATGTAATCAAACACTTCTATGCCACTCCTCAGACAGTTAAAACTTTAATTCATCATTCATAATGCTTGGCCATTCAATTTTCCTTAATATACGGTCTTTTTCAAAATTCAGAGTTATGTACCATTTGGGACAATGTCTGGCCGTAAACTAAATATGGCATCATTCTATATGGAAACCAGTGTAAAATGCAAGGAAAACATGCTTAAAATTATTCTCTAGGAACTACAATATGAACATCATAATGCATTTACTTCCAATACCATCCCAAATGGGACATAACTCTGTATATTGTAAAGACAGAATAATTTAAAAGAAGTGAACACAAATACAGAGGCTTGTCTTCCTTCATGTTCTTCTCATGAGATTTGTTAGAAGCTTCAACTACCATAATAAGGAGAGGGCTTTACATAATGTTGTTAATGCTTGTTACCCAATCCCTTTTCGCTTTATTGAAATACTAGAAGTCTCTGACAAGACTGTAGCTCTCCTGGTTGGTTTTTTTTTTAATTCACTCATTAACAAGTGAATTCTATGACCAGTAGAGCTGAAAATATGTTTAAACTACAAATGATAAAGATATTCATTATAAACATGATAAAGATTTTATCTTACCCCTCCTGGAGCAGTGCGTGTAGATGAGGAAGCCTGGTAAACCTTTGGTGCTCCGTTACCAGTGTTTGAGTAGGAGTAAAATGATGACTGTACAAAGGAATGGCTATCTGGATTGTGTCTTGCTGTGTCCTGTGAATGACATAAAACAGCTACATATATATACATGTGTAAAGAAATCAACTCTTTGGTATCAATTCTATGAATCATTATAAAATAGCACTGTTTAAGAACAGGAATGTCACCTGTCGGATGTTTGACCCTAAGTGTGTGGCCTTGACCTTGAAAGTGACCTTGACCTGTTGCTGAGTCTTATCATGCTTTACCATCCCTGCAAGTTTGAAAGATGTCTGATGTATACCATGTATGTCATAGCCAAATATGTGAAAGTGTGACTATCAGACGGGCAGACGCCGGACAAAGTGTTACCTATTTGCTCTGGTAGTATATTCGAGTATACATATTTTCAACAGTCAGGGGTCCAACTTGTACAAGTCAAAACCTACACAAGTAACTGACTTTAGCATTTACAACTTAAACAAGTTATAGCAGCAAATTTTGAACCTTAATATCTAATCTGAACATTTTTCTTGTAAACTCAGCATTTGTGACTTTATACATAATAAATTGGACAACCTCCTGGTCTATTTTACTATCCAGCGCACATCTTTTGAGTCTGGTGCAAAGCCCTAAAAATATGGTCCTCTGGGGAACATTCCTATCATTAAATCCTATTTACCAGCAACATACAAGCTTATTCACAAGAAAATTGGGTCAGATACATAGTGAAGTGCTAGATTCATCTTCTTAATATAAATTGTACCGGTAACAATAAATCACAATATTCTGAATATAAAAAACGTGCTTAAATAAAAAAATAGTTGCCAGAGTCACCTAATGCTCGACTGCATAGCATAATATCTCTCATGACAGCCAATTTATTTAAACTCCCTTTCTCAGGCAACAACATATATCAAGTCACATAAAAAATTTAAAGTTATAAATTAAAATTAGTTTATGGTGAACCAATGGTGAAGCAAAATCACTGAAGCGGAAAAAGTAGGTCAAGGTCATATTTCAATAGTCTAACCCAAGATGCATCCAATATGCAAGTCTGGTGCATGTAGCACTTATACTTTTCTCAATATTGGCTTTTAAAGGTAAAATAATTCAAGCGGAAAAAGTAGGTCAAGGTCATTTTATGAAAGTTTGATCAAAGATACATCCAATATGCAAGTTTGGTACATGTAGCACTTATACTTTGCTCAATATTGGCTTTTAAAGGTAAAATCATTCAATGAAAAAAGTAGGTCAAGGTCATTTTATGAAAGTTTGATCAAAGATACATCCAATATGCAAGTTTGGTACATGTAGCACTTATACTTTGCTCAATATTGGCTTTTAAAGGCAAAATCATTCAAGCGGAAAAAAGTAGGTCAAGGTCATTTTTTGAAAGTTTGATCAAAGATACATCAAATATGTAAGTTTGGTACATGTAGCACTTATACTTTGCTCAATATTGGCTTTTAAAGGCAAAATCATTCAAGAGGAAAAAAGTAGGTCAAGGTCATTTTTTGAAAGTTTGATCAAAGATACATCAAATATGTAAGTTTGGTACATGTAGCACTTATACTTTGCTCAATATTGGCTTTTAAAGACTTTATTGCTATCTTAACATTTACCTTATCATCTCAACATTTGCCTTATCATTTGAAATAATTTTAAAAATCCCAACCCCAGGGGCTATATCCTCATCTGGATATATTAAATGATGTATAATTAAACATTTGCAACAAAAAAAACCAACAGAATATGAATATAGGAAAGGTAAATGTGTAATCTTAACATTTACCTTATCATCTAGTTCGGACGACGCCGACGTGGACGCGGACGCGGACGCCGGGGGTATTGCAATAGCTCTTTTGCACTAAAGTGCAGTCGAGCTAAAAAACACTGTTGAAGCTTGTTAAAGTTATTAAGTTTAATTCTAAAACAAAAATATATTCTTAAACCAATGTACATGTATTGCTCAAAATAATCTCTTTCATGTATTTTGGAAATGGATTTGGAAGGGGGAAGAAATATAACCATGGTGTTCTGTACTGATGTACTTACAAATGTTCTGTTCATATCCTGCATCATCATATTCATATTGTTGAACATGGAACCAAAGCCAAACATGGAGTCAAACGGATCTGCCGGATTTCTCCCACGATGTGGCTGGACCTGTCTGGATCCACCCCCTTGATCCCTCTGTCTACCTTGTGGTACCTGTAACATGTTTTGTCCCTGCAACATGTTTTGTCCCATACCAAAGCCACGGAAGGGATCCATGGTGAACATACTGTTGTGCATCCTCCTCATCTGCTCTGAATGGGCACTGAAAGATGCATCAGATTAAACTCAAACATGATTCCTCTGGAATGTCTATATTAAAATGGAAAATACTGAATTTCAAATTGAAGCAAGACATCATCTCTTATCGGTAAGTGTATTCAACTTAGTCTATCATTGGATTTAAATTTACATCTAGAGCACAAATCTATACTTTTCAACCATTTCTAAAAAGATCAACTTTCTATACTTTATACAAAATGTTATTACTCAAAGCTTCAGAGATAGCTCGAATGTTTGCGGCCATTCACAAAGCGATCTCACAGAAATGTCTCCAAAAAGGAAAAAAAAATAGAAAACCCCTTATCTACCCCCTACAAACCTCATCACTCTACACAATGGTACCCAAATTTTGTCTTGAAGGAAAATCCCAGAAATTGCGTATTTACGTTTTGATGGCACATGTGCATCCAGGAAGAACAGTCCAGATTTTAATAAAAAATTCAAGCTACACATACATTTTGTATAGCCATCATTATTTCTTTTTTTTCAACTGTACGAAATTGAGCACTCCTGAAGATTGAAATACTTAACTGTGCTCTCCTATAGGCTTTGCTTACGTTCATAATCACAGGCCGTAAAAGCGCCTGGTATGTGTGTGTATGTATACGACCCGACAATACACAGGTCGTACACATACGCACACATACCAGGCGCTTTTACACAGGTCGTACACATACGCACACATACCAGGCGCTTTTACACAGGTTGTACACATACGCACACATACCAGGCTCTTTTACGACCTGTGTTCATAATATGAATCTAGGCATTGCCTACGAGGGAGCATATCGTATTTCAAAGTTATTGTCTTACTTTTGAAGGACCCGTTTGTCTTATCATCTACCAGTACCAATCTTTATCTACCAATTTATCTAAATTCTGATTAGTTTGAATTTGTAATTCAATTGTTTATACGTAAAATATTTTCAAACACGACAATAATTGGCAATTGAAATAAAAAAACATGTGTTTATTAAACATGAATGCCCCCATTGACATCTTTGATGTAACGAAAAAAGTATTTCATACTCCAAGTGACCGAAGGCCTCGGGGTAAAAAATTTTGGTATCCATGTGAAGGTCTTGTCAAAAAGAATACACATGTGAAATATGAAAGCCTTATCACTTACCATTCAAAAGTAATGGCAAGGTTAAAGTTTTTCAAAAGTAGGTCAATCTCCAAGGTCAAGGTCACAAGGTCCAATATTTTGGTATCAATGGACAGGTCTTGTCACAAGGAATACACATATGAAATATGAAAGCCCTATCACTTACCATTCAAAAGTTATGCCCAATGTTAAAGTTTTTGAAAAGTAGGTCAATGGTCAAGGTCACAAGGTCAAAAATATTGGTATCAATGGAAAGGTCTTATCACAAGGAATACACATTTGAAATATGAAAGCCTTATCACATGCCATTCAAAAGTTATGCCCAATATTAAAGTTTTTCGGACAAACAGACGGACAGGCCAAAAACTATATGCCCTCAAAGCCTTGATTCCAGGGGCATAATAAAGCCTGTGTTTGTGAAACACGAATGCCCCCGGTGGCATCTTTGTTAGTATGAACACTATTTTCTGTTGAGTACATGTATGTGAGGTCACTGGGTTAAAAGGTCAAAGGTCAAGGTCACAAGGTCAAAAATTTTGGTATCAATGGAAAGGTCTTGTCACAAGGAATACGCATGCGAAATATGAAAGCCCTATCACTTACCATTCAAAAGTTATGCCCAATGTTAAAGTTTTTGAAAAGTAGGTCAAAGGACAAGGTCAAGGTCACGAGGTCACAATTTTTGGTATCAATGGAAAGGTCTTGTCACAAGGAATACACATGTGAAATATGAAAGCCCTATCACTTACCATTCAAAAGTTATGCCCAATGTTAAAGTTTTTGAAAAGTAGGTCAAAGGTCAAGGTCAAGGTCACGAGGTCAAAAATTTTGGTATCAATGGAAAGGTCTTGTCACAAGGAATACACATGTGAAATATGAAAGCCCTATCACTTCCCATTCAAAAGTTATGTCCAATGTTAAAGTTTTTCGGACAAACAGACAAACAGACAAACAGACAAACAGACAAACAGATAAACAGACAAACAGACGGACAGGCCAAAAACTATATGCCCCCGAATCTTTGATTCCGGGGGCATAAAAAAAGGAAACTATAACTCAATGTTTCCCATATATTAAAGTTTCATGAACAATGAACATCATATTGCATTGATTTTTCAAGGTATACAGTCACTGTAATTAGGTGTCATAGTGGTTAGGGTGGTCGTCGAATTGTCACTGATTACTCAGTTCATCACAGATTTTAGTAGTCATTGTACAAAAAAATCATCACAGGTGTCACGAGTTTGTCATGGGTTTTAGGCAATCCCAATTTTTATATTTCAAGAATTTTTATATTTCAAGCGTTTATCTTATGTATTTTGATATATTGTAAAATACCGATATTTGATTTTTATATCGCAATAAATTATCACCGCGGGACATATCGCAATATACCGGATCCAGTAATATCACACACCTCTAATAACATGTACATGTATAACTTAACATGTATAACTTATAACGTAAGTTACATGCACAAGAGTTATAGAATCTTACACCACCGTGAGGAAGGGATGGCGATTTCTCTACCCGAGTGTACAAATTTTGCAAGTTCATGTCATGAGCACGATGAGGCTAGCCAAGTCGAGGACATGCAAAATTTTTACATAAGGGTTGAGAATTGGCCATCCCTCCCTCACAGTGGTGTTTGATTGTTTCTCTCCCTTATTGTCTATTAAGAAATACTACTTCTAGGGAGCGTAGCAAGCCTCGTTCCCTGACCAGAAACCAGACCCCTCGGGTGGGCTTTTCTCATCCCACATGACAGCATATGGTTGATAGTTATATTCTCGCACACTGGATAGGCTGATTCCCCTTTTCAGCGGTGCTAGAGAATTCGATCCGGCACCCCTGATCTGGCACTTTTGATCGTTCCTTTGTGACGTCACAGACAAACTGACGTACGTTATTTCACATGCATACACATTTAGCATGATGTTCAGTCATTCTGATGCATACACAAGAGGACATTGAAGGTTTCAAAGTGCAAGAAAAATAATCAAGCACCACATTTGAGTTCTGGATAGAAAATATCAGTCTCGGGTGGGATGCTCAATGTCCCAACCTATCCTTGACTGATATTTTTCTATCAGTCTATCAGGAACTTAAGGGTTTACTAAACACAAAATGAGCGTGTCAGAAATATCTCAATTATCACATAATCTGTAGAATTATTCGGCAAAACATCTCGAATAACGGATTAGCCGATACAAAAATATTTGGCTTTCATTAAAATTATAGTTTGTAGTGTATTATTTTATGAGTAAAAGCATTAATCGAGTTGCTGATTTTCAAAAAAATAGAACAGACCGTAAACGTTATTAAACAACATGAACAATATGATTTATGCATATTGTTTAATAAACCATCTTTGATTCCTACCCGAGGGCAAGCTAGCATTCAATTTTGGATAGTGATTTGCAAAATGATACTTTCCCTATTCAAATAAACCTATCCCTCTTTCACACTTACACTTGATTATCGAACACTCTACCCATTGTGTATAACAATGAAAAGTAATGGGGGAGGGGTGGACAGGGTGAAAGGGAGGCCGGAGGAAGGCGGTGGGAGAAGGGACAAAGGGGGGAGGGAGGAGGGAGGGAAGGGGGAAAATTGGAGGGAGGGGGAGGAGGGAGAGAAGGGGGTGGGAGGAGGGAGGAAGGGGGACAGGAGGAAGAGGTAAGGGAAGAGTGAAAAGGAGGGGGAGGGAGGTGGCAGTGGGAGGTAAGGGGGTGGGAGGGGAGAGAAAGGCATGCTTTATACAAGTATCTACACAGGTGTATACAAAATGTATATACATATCATAGGGTTACACATTTGGTGACCACTCAGTATTCCGAATGTCTAAAAAGACGAAGGTTCAATAGTTCGAAGGCCCGATAATTCGAGGGACTGATAGTTCGAAGGTCCGATAGCCCGAAAGCCTGATAGTCCGAAGGTCCTATAGTTCGAAGGCCCATAACTCCGAAGGCCCGATAGTCCGAAGGCCCAATAGTCCCAATATCCAATAAAATTCCTAAATTTGCCATACTAGTAAGGGACTTACCATTTGATTTTTAGGGGGAAGGGGGGGGACAGGAAGACTTTTGCCAGCCAGAAAATTTTTGTTGGCCATTTTAAGAGCTGGATTATTTCTTTCTTTTTGTAATTTTCCAATGTTGAAAATTACTCTAAAGTTTAAATAATTCAGCGTGATTTTTCGGTCATTTTACACATTAAACACTTACAATGTAATTAGTTCATCTCTTGTCAGCAGATCATTTCATTTTAATTTCTTCAATGGCATATGATACCTATAATCTATTCACTTAAATATCGATCATACTCAATTCAACGGAGACAAGCTATATGGTGCTAATGATTTTTGAATTTGATTAAGTAACTCCAAATTGCATAAAGTTTGTTCCATTTTTACTTGTACTTAGTTTATGACTTTTTTTGCAGCCTATGCAGCTATTGAATTGAAACTTGGTATACACCTTCATAATAATGAATAACAGGATCTTATTTTAGTTTCGCGATTAACATTTTTTGCAGAGTTATGGACCTTGAACTTAGAATAGCTCTTAGCCCTAGGACCTTCAAATTTTCCATGTGGGTTGACTTTAGCAAGTCAAAGAACCTAATGGTTTTTTTAAAGCTAGGGGTCAAAGGTCAATGTCATTTTGTGGCTGAAGGCAACATATTTTTTTTATTTGGAAATTTTTATTTTGACTGTTTATTTAAATACTATTTTCGATTCAAACTTTGTACACCTGAAGACATGTTTTTTTTCATATTGTTGGTATCTTAATCATGTTAAATGAGAATTGTGTTTAAAGGTCAAGTCATTTTAAGAATTAAACTGACATAATTGCATTGAATTTCACAAAATTAATACCCGGACGGGCGTATCTTGCAGCGTTGGCGTTGCTATTTTTAACTTACGTGTGATTGCAGAGATCTGTTTCAAACAACATATGATGCTACCTTTTAAATCTGATTTGATAATTAGGTATATATTCAATTCAACTTCTTTGATAATATCTCTTTCAGCCCCATCCCCCTCCATTTAGATTTCTAAATCTGCCAATAATTGTACAGGAGGTATCTTGTATCAAGTTCATATCTACAGGGCATTCGGACTTACAAACCTTCGGACTATCAGACCATAGAACCATTAGGCCTTCTTACCATCGGACCTTTAAATCTATGGTCTAATAGACCTTCGAAATACCGGATATTCGATTTTTTAAGTACTTCAGATTATGGATCCCTTTGTATATTGGTATGCAGTACTTTCGGTTTATCGGGCCTTCGGACTATCGGGCCTTCGGATTATCGGGCCGTCGATTTATCGGACCTTCAGCTTTATGGGCCTTCGAACTATCGGACCTTCGGAATACTGGGCGGACACCACACATTTAGGAGTTGGACTACACTTTGTAGAAATATTTTCAAACAGTTTGAAAAGTAGCTTTCACAAATTATATTGTTTTACGACGTTTCCAACGAGTTCTATTTTTTGAAAAATTGACAACTTGTTTAAGACTGTGCTAACCAAATATCGACGTACAAGCTTAAATTTTAATGAGAAACATTTAGTTACATGAAGAATCACTCACAAATGTGGCTGATTTGCTAAATTTTTTCATACCTTTGTGATAATCAAGATTTTCTTTTTGCGTCAATTTTGTGTTTGGTAAACCCTTAAACTGGTGCTACTGCTAGATTCTATTAACCTCACCCCAGGAAAATTTGAGCTCTCAATCTCCAGTGGGAGAATTCGAGATCATTCCCCAGAAAAAAGAAATTGGACAGGGATTAATCTACCTCTGCGTCCTGCGTCTCTGACGCATAGGAATCGCCCAGGACTCATTGATTCTTGATTGCTGCGTCCCATCATACGCATTATTTTCTTTCTTATAATGCGTCCCCTTTAAAAAGTTTATTGTTTACATAACTTTCAGAGTCGAGAAAGTGAAATTGTTTTATTAATGTATATTTTGTCCGCTCTTTTAAACCTTACAGAAGGTTGATCATGTCTGTAGTCATGGTAGTATTGTACGAGAAATTGTTGCGCATCAAATTTTTTCAATATAAAAGTTATATGCACATGATGCAGTCCGATGCGAGTCTAACTTCTTATCATTCGGATTCAGATGTTCATGTAATACGTACCATATATTTATGAAAAACTTCGCAGGATAATATGAATCAATCAATTCAAATCGTTTAATTCACACGTAAATGTAGTAAGTGCCGTAATTTATTGTTTATTTAGTTACTTTATTTAGGTCTAGTACATGAGTATGAGTAGTAAAATGTTATCCAAACATAACGTAGCGGAAGCCACTACACCCTTCCCCGTTTTCGTTGAGGGTCGTGGGTGTACCCCGCTGACTGTGGCCACTCTCCAATCCCTGGCAGGGTTCTGCCTTCTCTCCTGCAGATCGAGCTGGCCCATACACACCAATTGTTCACCTCGTCGCCAATGAAGTAGTTTGCAGGTGCCCGGTCCAGGAGTCGAACCCCGGCAGTCTGGGTGACAGTCAGACTCTTTGCTGAATGAGCTAAAGGGACATCCCGACAGCTCAGTCTTAGAACTTGTACTGAACTATCAATACCTGCTACTACCGGAAGCCACTAGACCCATAAAATTCTGCTGGAACCCATTGTCTTGGCTAGGGACCCAATGGTCAAATTTCATCGGGTCCAGAGGACCCATTTGGATCAAATTGTAGATTAATCTCTGATTGGATAATATTAATTCACCAATCGTACAGCTTGTATCGAAATTTGAAGACTAACAGGTTGGGGAAAACTTCAGATCGAGCTACAATAGTTGGATCGGGCTAATATAGCTCCAAATAAAAAAATTATTATCTTTAAATTTTGTTTACAAGTCGCGCTAGTACTGATTAAATACTACAATTTTTTTTATAGGAACCCCAGAAGAAATGTCAACAGATCACGAGATAAGGAACCTCAAACTTCTCATTTTTTCAAATTCTTGATGCTCATCATCTGTACACGTGCATATTTAAATATATTTACCGTGTTAAAATTTTTAATTTACTGTCCGTGCAGCTCACTTCAGAAATCGGAAAATTGAAGTTTTCTCCACTTTGTCGGCTATTTTTGTGATTAAAATTTATGTAGGGGGATAGATCTCGAACTCTCATAACTAACGGTGTATGATATGTGTCTGTACGATCAATACTATGCTAACAGTGAAAGAAAATATTTTAAGATAGGAAGTTTTCTACAGTCAGGGGTGCTACTTCAACAAGTAATTAAAAAATTACTTCTGCAAGTAATTATCTGACTGATATCAAATATACCCATGACTTCACATAAAAAGTTAAATACTGTCTTATTTCCTATGGCAAGTATGAAAATACAGCAGTAGAAGGCAAGAGCACTTCCATTACTTTCAAAAGGAAATAACTTTCTCAGAAGAAACTGTTTGAGTTAAGAAAGATAGCCGAAATTGTAGCCGAATTTCACTTAAAAAGTAGCAAATTTGTGCAAGTTTGTAACCTTGTAGATTTTTAAACAGAATTTTCATCCCAATAGCAATAATTTTTCCTGTAAATTCAGACTTTCCTTTTCAAAATAAAATTTAAATGTAATTTACGATAATTGCTTAAAGCTTTACTCCTTTCATTTAAAGATAAGCCCCTTTCAATAAATATTACTTAAACAAGTAATTTTAAGGGAATGGTTTTACCTTGATATTTCTGTTACTGAAGCAATTATTACTGATATGAGTAGCCCTTATAACAATTAAAAGCTTGAGAACTTTAAATGTGTATGCTACAATCATTACAAACCATCCATTGCCTTACTTTTCATGTGTATTACTTGTATAAGTAATGTGTTGCATAGACATCGCAAGTAAATCAGTTACTTTTAGAGGTAATCATTTAAGAAGGCAAAATTAGAAAGTTACTTGTAAAGGTAATTTTTTTTTAATTACTTGTTGAAGTAGCACCCCTGACTGTTCTATGTTAATTTTAGCACGACATCGCCAATGTTTAACACTGAGTCTATGGAGAACGTCAACGACGTCACGCTTAAATTAACATAGAAATCTCCCCATCTAAATTTATTTTCTTTCACTGTTAGCATAGTATTGGTGGTACAGACACATATCATACATCGATAGTTATGAGACTTCAAGATCTATCTCCCTATATAATTTTCAATCGGAAAATATACAAACAAAGTAGAGAAAACTTCAATTTTTCCGATTTCTAAAGTGAGCTGCGCGCACAGTAGAGTGAGTACAAATGGAATCGGTGAATATTTTTTAAAAGTTCTTATTTTAGTTTAATTTTGTACTGAAAAATGTTAGAAAGCAATAGACTGAATAATCCAGTCTCTTCACTGCCGCTAAAAGAGACTGAACCCCACTATCGTTGTTACAGAACGATGTCGGACCAAACTGTTGCCCAATGATTTTTCCATATTACAGACTTTTAATATTGATTTTCAGGCAGGTGACTTTTAAGTAAACATTAAACTTGCTATTTCTACCCACCTCACGTTTTTTTCTCGCTTCGTTATTGCATTTTTGCCAATTTTCAACTCCCTACCAAACCAAACAGGCAAGGCAAAAAATCGTAGATCTGACCAATCAGAACGAATGATAAAGAAAGTTGATCATGTGATATTTGTAACCTTCGTTCTGATTGGTCTATTCTCTGAACTTAAGCTTTGCCTGTTTGGTTTGGTAGGGAGTTTAAAATTGGCAAAAATGCAATAACGAAGTGAGAAAAAAGCGCGAGGTGGATAGAGATAGCTAGTTTAATGTTTACTTAAGAGTCACCTGCCAGAAAATCAATAATATGAATTATGGCAAAGCCATAGTGAGGACGCAGGGTGAAATTGAAAAAAAATATTACTACTGACTTCAAAACTTGAAAATGTAAATTTTTTAATTAGAAATAGAAGATAAATGAGCATGTAAATATAATACTAGTGATAGATGAACAAATAAATTTGAAAAAACATGTAAATGAATAAATGAAAACGAAATAAAAAAGAGAAATAAAAAAAATCCTACTCCAAGAAGAGAATATGGTGTATTATAATAAACGTGAATTTCAATGTATATTTCTTCAGGAATTTTAAAGCCTTTTAAGTTTTTATGGGACGAGGGAGTTCCTTTTACCTTCTCTACATAAAATTTCAGTATTTTTCAAATATATTTGCTCCCTCAACTTCACCCCAGCGGCAACCCCCCCCCCCCTAAAAAACCAACCAAACAAAAATCAAACAAATAAATAAAACAAAATAAAACCAAATTAAAAAAAAAAACGCCTCTAGTCATGCTGGTTATTTAGCTACAACTGAGAGAGACCTCGGTGCAGATTCGGTCTGACAGTTTCTTGAAAATTTGAACAATTCTGCACACACACATATATGCAGATAGCTTCAATAATTCGCCCGTCCCACACGTTTTTCCACATACAACCCCCCCCCCCCCCCAAACAAAAGACAACGGAATAGAAACAACGTGATGGTCGGGCGAAATATTTAGCTAATGTACAGATAGTCCGCGAAACAACGTTTTTCCTACTACATGATGACGTTGCATTCTGACGTAATAATGACGTTGCATAATGACGTCATGACGTATTAGTCGTAACTTGTTGAAGATGGCAGTAAGATGAAACGGTTTCAAATCACATATACACTACCGGCATCGCGTGTTTTTACCCTGTCAAATCATCCCCGCAATCTTTTTTGACCCAGGGTTTTAAATCCCCGCGGTCATGGATTAACAATGGAGTTGACTCAACGCGGACATCGATCCTGGCAATTCACCGCAATGATCGCCGGGATACGCGGTGGCGATCGCCGCAGTTCTCAGCGGCAATTAATAACTTGTTATTTACCTGTAACAGTACTATAACCATTCTTTTATATTTTACTTATTCTTTTAAAATTTATGTCCTTTATTTTGATGTATTGTTATCATTGGTGACATAAAAATGTCCTTTAAAAGCGTTACGTTGTACATACGAAAGGAGAACCGTGTGACTGAATGATAGAACTAGTTATAATGTCCAGCTGTGTTTATCTAAGGATTAGAGAACAATGGGCAGTCTACGGGAGCGGTACGGTCAAGCAAAAATGGGTTTAAAGTCTCTGTCTTTCGACTTTGAGAGATACATTGACTGGAGCCGAGGCTTTACGATATTTTTTTGTATATCTTTACTGTTCAAGTCCAAAGCACTGCAGACCGATTTTTTTTTTGTAGTCTTCCGTTTGAGATTACTAGTTAGCGGTGTTTTATGTTCGCTAGTTCGTATGTTAAAATGTTGAAAAGCGTCTATCTCCCAATTAGTCAAATATAGCCTTGAAAGCCTTATTTAGTAATTTATTGTTTATTTGGTTGTTTTGTTTGCGCAAGTGAGGCGATGTATAGTAAAACGTTATCCAAACAAACCAATTACAAATGTATATATATATACGAAATTACGAAGGTGGTAATTAGGTGTGAAACAATTTCAATAGATAATTCACAACGTCCTGCAAAGTTTACAATTATAGAAGATTTTTTATAGATAACATGTATCTAGAAGTTAAACTCCCATTCCACAATGCATATATATCTTTTCATAGAAAAAAAAGCTCCGTTTTTATGCGCCAGGGACGCAGGAGTCAGAGGTAGATTAATCACCAGCGGCCGTCCGGGAGAAAGGGGGGGGGTAATTTTCCTATAAAATGGTAGAATAAATTTTCTAGCCTGTCCGTTTATTGATTTTATACATACTATTTTCATCTTTAAAAGCATTTTGCGCTGTAATGCAACCCCCCCCCCCCCCCCCCTCTGTCCATGCTAAGTGTGAAATCGCGACTCCCCCACCCCTTCACGATTCAAAAAGGCGTGAAGCCAAAATTACTAATTAGATCATTAGATTAATACAGGGGTAGACGATGTTTGTGTGGATCGAAATAATCTGGGTGTCTTCTTGTCTCTTCGACTTCCGTAAATAATATATGTAAACACTATTTTATTTCTTTCTCAAGAAAAAAAAAAGAACTATATCGTACGTAAAGATTATATACAGGAAACCTTATTAAACTTTGAGCGTAATTTTATTTTCTTTCTGTCACAAATGCCTAATTAAATCTCAATTTCATGCAGATAAGGAACATGCAAAGTTTAAATTCAATTCTTCGCAAAAAATCCAGGTGAATACTATGTAAAATTTATTTATTATCTACGGCTTAGTCATGTTGGTACAATGTTTGCTTATTATTTTCTTACTTGAAGTAAATAATTATTATGAAATTGCATACATTCTGGAAAAGTCGCTAACGTCGATATTTCCATGTACAAGTGACCATAAAAACCCTCCATAGTTCTGCTTGAGTGACGACGTGTCGCGTGTACGTAGCTGTCAATATTGATTAGGGAAGGGTTATATATGGGCGTGCCTATATGTCTGGTATTACAAGGTGTGAAGACATCGCCTCTTCCCGTACAGGGGATGATTGTTATACAGGTAGAAGCGCAGGGTAACTGAAAAGGTGTGAACAACTTGTGAGGCATCGTATGCATATCAAAAATGAAATGTATATTATGTATTTTCTTAACAATGTACCATGTACGTTTAAAAAGAATAAATTATGGTCATTGTCATTGATGTAGTTTTGGTTTGGCGTTCACCGGTTAACTTTTGGAATTCAGTGCGAAAAAAAGGGGTTGTTGGTTATTGTATTACATCTGTTTTATTATTAGGCTATCCTCATTTTTTTTTTTTTTTTTTTGCTTTTCTTTGTATGCCGGTCTTCTTTTTTTTTTTTTAATTTATTTACATGATTCATCTTTATCTGGATACACGTTCTTCATCAATCGATGTCTTATTTTTTTTTTTTTGCGGACTTGTTTGACCAGAACAAGGAGCACGCACTTTTTTCTTTTCTTTCCTTTTTTTTTAAATTGCATTATCGTATGGTCTTCAATTGGTTTTCTCTGAAAGTCCAATCATCGTGAATTGAATTATTTCTAAGGAGCGATACTTTTACAATCAATGGGCAGATCTAACTCACGGGGGGGGGGGGGGGGGGGGGGGGGGGGGGGGGGGGGGGGGGCTATGAAAATCAGCTTTACTATAATGGCAAATTCCAGGAGGTGGGGACTGGATCATGACCTCCTATCTCTAGATCGGCGTGTTGACATACTATTCAAAGCTATACCCGTTTAAAGACGGGTGCTTATAAATAATTGAAAAAAGAAAGGGGGGAGGGGGAGTGATTCAGATTCTGATTCTTTATTCACTATAAGCCGTTAATGCAATCGCATTTGACAGGTTGGGTCTTCCATCTGGTTCAAGATCAGGGCTCGCGCTGGGCTTCGCAAATGTCGCATTTTGCGACAAAAATCTTAAATTTGCGACAGAAAATCGCGATTTGCGACAAAGGGATTTTTCTAAACATGAGTTTTCAAGTACCGACAAACACGCGAATTCGGCATTGACAGATCGATACTTAGTAATCCAAAGTGTAGTTGAAGCGTTCAGGTGTAACGTAGGTAAGCGGGGTGACCGTAAAAGGTGTGAAATACACTGGTAATTAGGTAGCCCCAGCAGCACGAGAGCCACTGCTAATTAGTTAATTGGATTATGAAGATAAGCTGTCCAACATTAGTATTCCTAATTTTGAAAATGTATTTTAATATTGTTAAGGCGGACGGCAAACTTTATATCTTTCGATATCACTGAAAAGTTTAGATCATCACGAGTATGTGATAATTATTTTATTTTTCAACTCTTTGTTTCTCCCCCAAAAGAAGTACCACTGTATTATATAATTTAGATTTTAAAATTGGGAAACGTAACTTAGAAATGTCCGATTCCGTATCGGAAAACAAAATGGCAAAATTGACGCCGTTCGTTTTTAAAACGTCTGCAAGTTCTGACGATAAAATTATCAAAAATAAGCATTCAATAGCATCTAAATCTAGGTTTTAAGATATTTGTATTCAGGATAAAAGCATACGAGCTCGACGTCGTGGACCCACAAGAGCACCCCTCTACTTTCTTTTAATTTTGCGTCATAGGCGTCGATCTTATGTGAAACAAAGAGTCGGCGACGAAGAATGGAACAAGAAAAAATTACTTACTTTATTTCTAGGCCATTGTGATTACGAAAACATATTCTTCTAGATAAGTTACATGTACGTTCAGACCTTTTATTTTCTTTTTTTTTTTTTGGGGGGGGGGGGGTCCGCTACACCGACCTTATTTAATCAGGTCAACATTTTTTTTTTCACAACATGCAAAGATTATCTAAGGGGACCGTTTTCAAGCTACATTGAATAAAAGATCAAGAGCATATCTAGAGGGTGATAGGAGCCACCTTGGAAATTTCCTAAAATGTTATTTTTCCCGTTTTTATGTTTAATGTTTTTCACAATCATATACTTGGACCCCCTCCCCATCCCAGGAAAAATTCAAGGTCTGTCCATCTTTCTTTGGCTACAATAGCCAATTCCAGGCTGTCCTTGCTATCATAATCAAGGAGTTCAAGTCATGGGGAAGGGGGGGGGGGGGTCAGTACTTATTTCAGCCTGCACCATGTTTGCAGCTACCAACTGCCTTGTCAATACAGTAATCCCTAAACTGCAAATTGATGATGATAAGCATAGAAGGCCCTCCAATGGATATTTTTCAATTAGATGGGAGGGCTTCTATGAAGAATTCTGAGGCTTTTTGAGTTGTTCTACTTGAACTCATCTTTCACTCAGTACTGTCATTGAATTCAAACTTACTGAATATTTTGCATTTACTAGTGTTGTAACGATTATCGCCGACATCGGCGACATCATCGCTAATACCCTTCGATTTCAATTAATCGATTATGTTTCTAAGAATCGATTATAATCGGAAATTTTCAACGTGGAAAAGAATGACATAGTTTTCTGTTGAATTCGCGTATGACAAGTACGAATAAAACGAAAGTGGATCAACGATCGTTTCTACGAGTTAAAGTTCCGGACGTAGCGTAAATTATTTGATAAGGATACACTTTCTTGGGCACACAATGGATGGAATTAGGATTCTCATTGAATTTAATGGTAGTGACAAGTACTCTTTTAGAAAACTTCAACGTCAGATGCGATATGGGCTTGCGATAACGTCAATATCTACTCGTCTAGAAAAAAAACAAAACTTTTTAGGTTTAACGCCGAACTCCTGAGCTGACCTTCGTAAGGGACAAGGTCAGTGAATTTCACAGAATTGTTAGCCTAAACTCCACGAATATATTGCTTCATTCATTGAATGAACTCTTGGTAGTATGGACCCCCCCCCCCCCCCCCCCCACACACACACACCATCCCTGCATCTGCCGTATAAAGTTGTCGATTTTTACAAATACATATTTGTTTTGACTTCATTACTGCTGTGATCTTGACAAAATATTTCATTTACTAGACAGTTTTTTTTCATTCTGTGGTTGGAGTTCTTTCTAGACATTTTGCTATGTATATAAGCATAAGATTTAGTTAAGTTTATTCATTACTTGTCATATTATTTTCTGTAAAAACAAGAAAGAATTGTTTCCGATTAAATCGAAATAATCGATTAAAATCCTCTCCGATTATAAACCGATAATCGATTATGAAATTTTTCCGATTATACAACACTAGCATTTACTATGTTATCATAGAAATAGTGTTGATATTAGTCTCTGACTTTGTTGAATCTAATACAATATGACTTTGTATGTTCTTGAAAATAAAACACAGATACACTATCTTTATTATTTAGAAAAATCAAAGTTTTTTCAGCATCTTTCTCGTCGCGCAATATTGTGCTACAGCACAATTTTGTGTCATTGCGCAAACTTGCGACACAAAATTTTGAGCCAGTGTGAGCCCTGAAGATTCAAGATTCAAGATTCATTTATTTCTCATAAACCAAATATTGGTATAGAGACAAAACATACATATAATTACCAAAACAATAAGAACATGTGACATGACAAGATAAGCAGAATTTCAACAAAAGCAGAGCAATATTTTCTAAGAATCATGTAAGAGCAGAATCTGTTTGTAAAGTTTTACAAGAAAATGTTCATTTAGCAGGTACGATGTAACAGTGCAGGTACACTGCATACAAGTTCAACAGAGGACACAAAAATTTGTTTCATATATACAAAAGTGGATCGATATAATTTTGCAAGGATAGAGCAGTTTTGACATAATTATAAGAGCATATGCATGTTAGTACAGTGCATGATCAAATTTGCAGATTCATGAAATGGGCCCAAGTTTAAAAAGATTTTTATTTAATTAGAAGAGAAAAGCTGCTTAGCAAAATACAGTATTATACTATCATTGGTTGGTACATGATCATAAGGTTCAGGTCTGGCAGTGGGGATTACTAATTGACGTGTTTTCACACCTTATCGGCTGACTGCGCAGGGCGTATCATCTACCTTCAATCGCCGTTTGATTTACCGTTTTGGAAATCTGAAGGGGGGGGGGGGGGGGGTGGAATGCGACTTTGTAAAAAAAAAAAAAAAAAAGAATTGTGACTTTGTAAAAAAAAAAAAATAATAATATCGAGAAATAAATCTTACCAGCCCGAAGTGCTGGCGTAAAATTAGTAAGGGTTATTCTACTGTCTCCGAGGGCGTAGACAGTTGAATAACCCACTTGTTGCACGGCAATTGTTATGCCATCAAACAATTATCACCGTTGATTGAGTAATTATAAGTCGTCATTCCAAGTAGGATAAAACTACTCATGGTCAGTAAACAGTTAAGAATTTCACGCATTTTAAATGTAGATTTCAAAGAAAACAACGGTAGAAAAATTCGGTCCAGTATTTGTTGTTACATTAATATGATTAAAGATATTAAATTTAATAAAATAAAGGGAAACTGATATTTGAATTTTTCAAACTAGGGTGTAATTAGGATACATAGAAAGCGGATTTTAGGAGGCTTACTCCGAGATGCGGTTAAGGAGTCCCCTATACAAGTTTTCCAACAAATATTCAAAACTACGGGATTTCTTTTTAATTCTTATTATAAAATGCCATTTTAAAGATGCTAAAGCTAACATTCATTTTTTTTTTTGTATTTTCAAAACGGTAGGCAATGGACGTAAGGTCAGTTAAGGACAGTTAACGGCTCAGTTGATCATTCAATGATTAGTTCAATCATTAATTCAATCATTGTTTCACAATGAAAAATATTGCACTGTCTGGAAAGGTGTTAATTACCGTCTACAAGGTAGACCATGCAACAATGTATTTTATTTTAATTTGCAGCGACTGAAGAAAATATGTTATTGCAGAAATATTAGATGCCGCAAATGCATGTTCACGTAGCTCCCTCTTGCTATTTCTAAAATTTTACAGTAAAAAGCCAGGGGAAAGGGAGGGTTATATAATTCCAAACTCCCCGGTCGAGCTCCCTTGTACATATCTATATGTCGATATCACAACTCACTCTTCAAATTTGATTACTTCAACTTGTACCCATTGACTGACCACTTAAAATGACATGATAATTTTACGGACGAACGCATACACAAGTACCTTTACGTAGATAAGAAACTTAAGTGGACGTTGGACATTTAAATCTCAGACGCAGAACGAGGATAAAAAAGAATGTCGGAGAAAAATCAATATTGCATCATAATAGAAAAGGACCATTATGGTGAGCGGATCCACACTATTACGTCCCCGGGGTCAGATGAGTACCCATGACAGTGTAGAGATCGCCGTTCTAATGGCTTTGTTTGTCCAGCAATATACCTGTCACCTGTATAAGCACTAATTAATTTGTTTGGAAATTTGATTGTCTGGTCTCTACAAACGGAGTTATGCGTAACGTGATACACAACTCGGGATTTTGCATTTCATCTGGAGTAATCTTTCATATAGCATTTATTTTATCAACGCTAGTTTAATATGTTTTTAATAATAAGAAGTGAACAAGGACCGACGATTCATTGCATCTTTCACATGCCTATTATAAGTACCCGTGTAAAGAGCCTACAGACATAATTTGATCATGCTTCAATTTTAATGTGAATAGATTCCGCTTCATCTGGACTTGTCGCCAGAAGATGTAAATATTCATTATTTTGACCTGCTTATCCGATATAAAAAAGAGTCGGGATGAAAATAAGGTAGATCCACAGGAGCTCGATGCCAACAACCCTCAATGACACCCGCCCCTTCACGTCTCTCTATAGTCAATATATATAAGGAAAGTAGAGGCGGATATTCTTGTGGATCGTTGGCGTTGAGTCAGGTTATCCGAAACATTTTTAGGCTCAATTTACAAAATGTACTTATGTTTCATGTCCTAATGTTTAAATCATCATTTTATTTATACATGTCATGCTTAAAAACAAGTTTCTATTCATCCGTAAGAAATAGCACCTGGTCAGGTAACACCTGGACAGGTAATTGTCAGCGCGGCAATCAACCGCAACGCCACCGCAACTCCCGGCGATCTTGGCACCGCGATGAAGTGATTTGCGGGGGTCAGCGGCGATGCTGAGGTGGAATTCCACCTTAAATAAGCCAGCCGCGATAGGTGGGCTCAGTAAAAAAACGCTTTGCCGTATGTGTAATCAAGTAAGTAAAGCATGATTCAATGGATTCAATTAAATTATTGACTTCATATATACCGCTGAAAACAGGTTGTCCAATAATCCTCCGTCCATGTAGACCAGAAGTCAGCCATGATGATTCCGAATATACATGGGTTGAGTAGTAAGCCTCGAGACTCTGGCGAAACCGCACGGCTGAGTTTGTAGGTTATACAGAATTTGTACAGAATTAACATTGGAAACCAGTATTTTTCCTATTTATTTACACGTGTTATCTTCAAGAGGACTACGTCTGCGCCTGCGGCACGGACTGCGTCCTCTATTAAAAGTCTGTAATATGGAAAAATCGTTGGGCAACAGTTTGGTCCGACTTCGTTCTGTAACAATGGGGTTCAGTCTCTTTTTTAGGCAGCAGAGAGACTGGATTATTTAGTCTAAGAAAGCAATAGCTTGTTCTAGCTAGTCCATTCAAGCTATATAGCTCGATTTGAAGTTTTCCCCACCCTGACTAAGATCTAATGATTATCAAGGTTCCGGGATCTTTCGTACCGATACCGTTTCGTACCGAGATTTTTCGTACGGGATCTTTCGTACCTGTTACTGGGATCTTTCGTACTGGTTGCAGACAAAAATGATATGTTTCTGCAATAATGAACTGATTAACTTGAGCTTCTAATAAATTTTGATAGTGGGATTGTTCATACTTGTTATATGGAATAAATAAATACTTAAAAAATTTTAATATACAGCATAAAATGATTGTTTTCATTACAAGCTTGGCTTTTTAGCGAACAGGCGCCTTTTAACCAATATTTTCAGTTCAAACATGCATATTTTAACTAACTGAAATGAATCCGACCCTTTGGAATTTAATATACGACCATCTATCATGCATTGTGCACTTCAATAAAGAAGATTCCAAACACAAATATTGTTATATATATATCAAAATACTTATTTTTCGTACCGGTACGAATGATCCCACCAATCGGTACGAAAGATCCCAATTTTCGGAACGAAAAGTACGAAAGAACTCAGTACGAAAAGACATCCGTACGAAAGATCCCGACGCCATTATCAAAAAAATGTTTGCATGATAAAAAACTGTTCAGTACCGACAGACACCTGAATTTTAGGTCAGATCTAAAGAATGTCTTAAAAGATTCATTTCTGGGAAAAGTCAATTCCTTACGCAAAGAAAGGATCCTCTTCCATGTCTCTGAAAATTGATCCACCTAACATTGTTGTCGACTTGACAGAGAAAAGTAGAAATTTCTTCAAGGTAACAATAGCTTGACGTCACATCCGGCATATTAAGTTATTTCGTCCTACAAGTTTTCCAATTTCTGTGCTAAACAGTACCAAACTTCTACCCTAGAAAAATAATATTCATCAATTACTGTAGAGATTATAGTATTCGGACACATGAAGAACAGATACATGTAGTAAAGGTAAACATGAATTTATATATCAGATGCTCCAGAGTCAACTAAGCATTAGAGCTACATAATGGATTCCGAAGCGACCTTATGCCGAAATGTCTTTATTTGTCCTCGCACAATCTTGATCAGCCAAATGTTTCAAAAAGAAATCCTACTTTCGGTTTATAAATATTCATGAATATATGTTTAATTGCTAAATTATGGCGTTGTAAGGGGTAAACACTTGCACATATCCTTTTTACTCTCTTTCATCTGGTGTCGCAATAGTTTCCGGACGATTTTAAACGTTTTTCAGTGATGACTCTGTCCTGTGTGATGGAAAATGTTCAAATTTCTATCAAATAATGCTTTGCCCTTCCCACAGGCACGTGCAGAAAGTTCGTCAATATCTTGTATGATGCTCCTTTACAGGTCATAAGAGTATTTCTATTCTTTGATGACTTGTAGAGGGGCATCATATAGGATATTGGCACTCTTTCTACATGTGCCTGTGGCCCAGGTTCCTATAGTCTGATAGTCTGGAAAGCAGAACTGATACCACATCAGTATTCAGTATCAGTCCTGCTTTCAGGACTACCCTTCCCACAGATACATATATTGAAAGAATAGGAAAAATCCTTCAAGAAATATGGTTTCTCTGCGTGGCCCACTTCGGAAACTGGATAAATGCGATTTTGACTACTTTATCTGACATGCAAAAATTTAAATAGATTTCGAGAATATCTTAATTTGTGTTTTGTTATGGGTATGCAACACACAGCAAGTGCATTTATCGTACATGTAATGTGCGTTTAATACTTCTTCGGGAGATAAACGTTATGAGAATTAAGACCAACTCATTGGACCCACTCCGGAAAAAAAGATGAGTCTCATACCTGTCAACTGACCCGATTTCGGCGGGTCAGTCCCGCTTTTTTACCCTTTGACCCGATTATTTTTTATCACCCGCGCAGGTCATGCCTTTCACCCAATTTATCGCTGCGGACCCGGGAATCACCCGATTCCGATTTGGTTCCGTCTATTACTTGGGACTTTAAATTTCCAGCTGTGACTTTTTCATTAAAACACCTGCAGTTACAGGTAAATTGAGTTGTTTGTTTAGTGATATGGGAAGTAATTAGCCACTTTCATGTTGCTTTAACAATCTGGGCTTGGATTATTATGGAAATGTCAATGGGAAGACGATGCAGACGAAAAGGAACAAATGTTTTTTTAGTGTTTAAAACAATTGAAGCAGTGAAATGTAGAGTTCATTTCACATAAAATCTTCATCATGGTATAGCAATAACTGAATAAAAATATATTATCTAGCCTAACAAATTCAACTATGAACCTTCAGGCCTTGATTAATGAAGTCCTAAAATTTTACACATGTAGTATTGATCATGATTACATTATATAAATGCTTTACATGTCTTACAGTAAAATGAACTTTATTGACCTGACATGTATTTTTTTTTTTTTTGGGGGGGGGGGTTAAATTTTATTCATAATGACACAAGCAAAAGGTCGCGATTTTGGTTCGCGCGCTATGACCCTCTTTTTCATTTCCCAAAGAGGGTCATTGACCCTCTTTGGTCTGAAAAAAGTTGACAGGTATGATGAGTCTTCAACTGTGAAAAATTGGTTTATGAATTAGGAAAACAGGTACTGCAAAATACTTAGCTACGAGTCATGAGTTGTGTAACTCCAGAGCTCGGAAAACTACGTCCATACTGTCCAAAGGTAAAAATCACAACTGAGTTTCTAATCAGTTAGATGTGACGTAACCACAGATAAAAACTATGATCCTGATCCCTCTTACTTACACTACACTGGTCTTGCTGTAATCATGGTAATAATAAAGTTCAGCCCAGAAACACATTGCAGATGTTATTGTCTTTTAATTATATGAGTGTCTGAGGGTAGGATAAAGAATTATTTGAGAGAAATTTCATTCAAAGGACTAGTAAAGAAACACCAAAATTGTCAGGAAAGTGCCCGGCCTGACATGACATGATATCAGTATACTCATCATGTAGTCCGACTTGCAGACCTACGACGGTGTTATCTTTTTTTCGTCTTCGAAGACGAAAAAACAGATAACACCGTCGTAGATCTGCAAGTCGGACTACTCATCATGCTTATATCTATACCCTTTATAAGTGTGAAATTACAGTCTGACGTTAATGATATGAATTATACAGAAATTTATAGAAAAAAAGCAGTAATTTAAATGATGAAATATACATGTGTGTTATCATGATTGATCAGAACAGCCCGAGATTGATAGAATATAAATGAGAACAAATTTTTTTACCTTTGTAATATTTTCGACTAAACTCTGGAACTGCTTGGACAATAAGTGATGTACATGTACATGCTCAATGTGCTCAATGTCCCCTACCGAAATCCTGTGTTCCAAAGAACTGTGTTCAGGATGATTTCAGATAAATAGAAATGTACATGCTTTTGGTTTAATATATCAGTATTGCTTATTTTAGAATAACTCAATAAAGGGTTTTTTTTTTTGCACTCATGCAGTTACAGTCACCTGAAAAAAAAATTGATAAACTTTTGATTAGTTATCTAAGTTGCTATTGATAAATGATACATGTACATGTGTATGTATTCCTTTCTCCTTAATCAATTTAATATTGTTCAAGATTCTTACTTCTAATAGAAAGGTAAAAGGCATTAGAATGTTGCTTAAGATTAGTAGAAAAGTACAAATATCTGAATGCTTTAAGGTAATCTGTTACTACATTGCCACAAGTGCACATGGGTACCGTGATGAGCATTGTGACCTCTTGGGCTTCTTGTTTTCTTTTTGTTTTTGGTTGCTCAGTCTTTCTTACAAGTCTTTGATACATTAACATGATTTGATTACAAATCACCTTGTGCTACAAGGCATGATTATTATTTTTTATTACAGGTCTAAATTCCTAGAAAAGATTCAATATGTCCTCAAAGGCTGTAGAGATAGCTAAGTTATCATTGCAAAAAAACTACACCAAGTTAACTGGTGAGTTGGCCAACCCTGAAGATGTAGCAGATTACTTGTATTCTGATGTAAACCCACCCCTCCTCACAGAGGGCATGTTGGAAGAAATAAAGGTATTTATAGTCAGGTATTGAGTCTTTGCGGAATACAGAGTTTTCTCCACTTACAGACGGTATCTGACGATTGTGACGTCATGAAAATGGTATGGTAACATATTCGATTTTGTACAGTCATTTCCCAGACTTTTAGGACTGTTTCCATAGAATTTGATGACATCATAATCAGTCTACGTCAGATACCGTCTCAAATGGGAAGTAACTCTGGTTTTCGAAAATAGTGAATATATATTACATGTAAGAAATGTCTCTTCACATGTGCAAATCTCAATATCGTCATGTATTTTAAAAATCTGAAATGAAATGCCTATTAATAAAAATCAACTGGTTTCTGGCATCATCAGGATTTTGTAAATATCAAATATATTTGCAAAATTCCTGCTGTTGACAATGAAGTAAGGGATTGATTTTTATTTTGGTGCTTCTTATTTTTCAGGTTTTTATACATTATATTAACAAATACATGTACATGATGTATATAGATTATTTATTATGACGATACCATTAATGTTTCTGAATGGGTAAAAGACATTCAGAAATAGTCAAAATTTTCTTAATGAAACCATATATCCAATTTTTTAGCTCACCTGAGTGAAGCTTAAGTGAGGTTTTGTCATAGCAATTAATCCTTCTGTTGTCTGTTCATAGTCAACAACTGAAATCATATTTGGGAATCCTGTGGAGGTTGCATGATCTTAAATACATGTAGAAATTATAGTTCAAACAAGACATTACTGTAAGAAAAACAATTTATGGCTGTACCATTAGTCTACCTGGCCAGAACTAAATTTTTCATGAATTATGATAAGGTTTTTTGATTGGAATAGATTTGATATATTGGGCACAGTATATCTGAGGTCCCTAGCTCACACATGTGTGAAGTAACAGACTATAAATTAAAATGACCAGGACAAATTAATTTCAGGTTCAAAAAACAGTAACTGCCAAAACCAAGAAGCTTTTAGACAAGTTATCTAAACGAGGAGAGAGAGTTCCACAGAAATTGTATGAAGCTTTAATGGAAACAGAAAATGAGGAGCTAGCTCTTTGTTTGGAACCCTACATCGACATGCAAAACAAAGAGAAGCAAAAGACAGCCCCTTCTAGTAAGTTATATAGACAGCCCCCTCTATACATGTACTTATAAGTTATAAAGACAGCCCCTTCTAGTAAGTTATAAAGACAACCCACTCTAGTGAGTTATAAAGACAACCCACTCTAGTGAGTTATAAAGACAACCCCCTCTATACATGTGAGTTATACATGTTATAAAGACAGTCCCTTCTACTAAGTTATAAGGACAGCCCCTTCCAGTAAAATATAAAGACAGCCCATTCTAGTAAGGTATGAAGACAGCCACTTCTAGTATGTAATTTATAAAGACAGCCACTTCTGGTAAGTTATAAAGACAGCCCAATCTGGTAAGTTATACATACAGCCCCTTCTAGTAAGTTATAAAGACAGCCCCTTCAAGTAAGTTATAAAGACATTCCTTCTGGTAAGTTATAAAGACAGCCCCTTCTAGTAAGTTATAAAGGTAGCCCCTTCTAGTAAGTTATAAAGACAGCCCACTCTAGTAGATTATAAAAACAGCCCCTTCTAGTAAGTTATAAAGACAGCCCCTTCTGGTAAGTTATAAAGACAGCTCCTTCAAGTAAGTTATAAAGACATGCAGCCCCTTCTGGTAAGTTTATAAGACAGCCCACTCTAGTAGGTTATAAAGATAGCCCCTTCTAGTAAGTTATAAAGACAGCCCCTTCTGATAAGTTATAAAGACAGCTCCTTCAAATAAGTTATAAAGAAAGCTCCTTCAAGTAAGTTATAAAGACAGCTCCTTCTGGTAAGTTATAAAGACAGCCCCTTCCAGTAAGTTATAAAGACAGCTCCTTCTGGTAAGTTATAAAGACAGCCACTTCTAGTAAGTTATAAAGACAGCCCCTTCAAGTAAGTTATAAAGACAGCCACTTCTAGTAAGTTATAAAGACAGCTCCTTCCAGTAAGTTCTAAAGACAGCCCATTCTGGTAAGTTATAATGACAGCCACTTCAAGTAAGTTATAAAGACAGCCATTTCTAGTAAGTTATAAAGACAGCTCCTTCCAGTAAGTCATAAAGACAGCTCCTTCCAGTAAGTTATAAAGACATCCCATTCTGGTAAGTTATAAAGACAGCCCCTTCTAGTAAGTTATAAAGACAGCCCCTTCTAGTAAGTTATAAAGACAGCCCATTCTGGTAAGTTATACATACAGCCCCTTCTAGTAAGTTATAAAGACAGCTCGTTCTAGTAAGTTATAAAGACAGCTCCTTCTAGTATTATAATATTAAGGTTGAGGGGTGTAATACCAGACTGTAAAACTTAATAATTAAGACAAAGTTCTCATGCTGGTATATCTTTGACTATCTGGCTATGAATTTCTTTGATAATTATATATGAGATTTAACATGTTATTGAAATTATCACATGTTACTGATAAATTTGAACTTCAGTTAACTTTGTTCAATCTGACCCCATTACTTAATAGGATTTTTTAAATGGAAAAAGTTTTTGGTGAGTGATTTGTAAAAGAGATTTTATTTGTTAAGTGACTTGGATGTAAGCATTCACTTTTAGCTGCAATTGTCACAAAATTTAATGCTTTAAAGCCATACATTTATTATAATAGTACAAAATGTACATGTATTGTGTCACAAGTAAACTAAATATTCTAAGACTTACTTTCTCAGCTCCTTTGTTTTACTTATATCATTCATGTTCAAGAAAAGGGAAATAATTACATAATTATGTGTGGGAAGAGACAATTGTACATGTACATGTCACATTCATAAGTAATGAAACATCTCATTCTAAGTTGTGTATTGGAATTCTACTGAAGAAAAGGCTAATTCTGATTGAACATAGTATTACAATAAAGAAGTAAATCTAATATATTTGTGTTGATCTTCATTATGTAGAGTGGCCACCAGATGATTCAGAGAGAAAACAGATGTTATCGACTAAAATCCATCAGCTAAAGCCAAAAGATCCTGTAGTACAAAAATATTTTAACAAATCAGAGGATGTAAGTGCATATACATGTATGTTACTTGTATATGAATTATAATTAAATTGTTCAGCCATTCAACTTATTCTCTAGACATTTAGTCCCTAGCTGTGACTTTTTTCCTTTTCTATAACTCTCCCAATGAGTCCTTATGAATCTCATATTAGCCTCTTGTTAGGGCTGCATGTTATTACTGTAACAGGTGAGGAAAAACAAGTGGGCAGGAATGGAACCCAAATACTCAGTAAAATTATATTTGACCTTGATCTCACCTGTCACATTATCAAGTGTGTCCAAGGTAGAATAAAAGAGGCCTGTATCTCTGCTTTAATTTACAGAATGGATTGCTAGACTTGAATAGTGTTATTGTATATACATAAAGGGAGAACAAAATTTGATAGAGTAATTGCATGATTACAAATTAATTGAACATTCCTCGTATACAAATTTGATAAAACAAATTATAATTTTTTTATGGAAACATATAAGGCATACAATATGGGTGGAAAGAGGCGAGGAATTTGTCTGATCATCAACATAATGCAGTATGATAATCCTATAAAGTTACCAAAGCTAGAACCGAGGATGGGATCAAAGAAAGACGCAGAAAACCTGGTAGCTGTCTTCACAGAACTACATTTCTTGGTGCAAGAGAGGACCAATCTTTCTTCCGAGGTATTGTTATTTTATTTACAAACCTCATTGCTGCATGTGCCTTATCCATTGTGAATGAGCCATATGCCCTTTCAATAATGATGATGTACAATGTATAATGTTAATCAAAAATGATATAATGAATTGCACGATATAATGAATTGCACATGTCATTGAGATACCCCAGCACAAATGATCATGTTTATGCATGTATGATTGCACATTGATTAAACATTGTCTATGGTCGTCCTCAATTTGTCACATTTATTACAAATTTAAACCACTCAATGTTACACAAAAATGGACTTTGGATGAGGTCATGTAAGATTCTGTTAACAATTAATTTCCTGCCTGTTTAAATGAAAATATGGATATAAATAGAGCATAATGCTAAGTCAATAATTCTTTCACCAGCAGTCAATATCTTAAAATGATGACCTGAAATTAGCCAATCAGAAACATTGTACAACACCAATTAATACATGTATATGTTACAGGGAATAAGTGTAATCAGGGATTTCACGTAATTCCTGAAATTTAGGGATTACGTGTAATCCCTGAATCGATTAGTCATTAGATGTTATTCCTGAAATTAACCAGTTATTTCATGTAATTCCTGAATTTTTCACAACTTTTTACACTTATTTCCTAACCTGAATTTTGTCTTATTTTGACCTTTGAAATCAATGATTTTTCGCTCATTTGATGCTGAAGATCCTATCTGCCAAGGGCAAAGAAATTTTTATGCCAATAAATGAAAATATTCGAGTTAGAACTTGTTATTTCTGTCAAAATATTGCTCAAATTTCGATGTCCGTTTCTTATTATTTATGCAAATGGGCATAAAACCACAGTATGTTTATACATAAATCGAAAGTATTAAACTAAAATATTGGTATTTAACCCTCATTTTCTTTTCTTGTTAACACACAAACGTATGCCTAAAATATGCCTAAAATGTTTTCCTACGGAATCCTCTTGGAGTAAGAATGTTTTGATTTTTTAAAATATATAATATCTTGTAAAGATTAAAGATAAATAAAACCAATGTATTGGCTAGACAACGAACATCCCGCTCAACAGCAAGCATGATCACACTGGTCAGTATTCTAAATCAATGAGGCATCCCCCTTACTTTGAATTTAACTTAATACTTAGATTTTAATTGCAATAAGATTCATTGAAATCGGTAATAACAGTTGCAAAGACAATAATTTGGACCAAATTATTATCTGTGCAACTGTCATTACCGATTTCAATGAATCAAATACCAGGTATGAATCCAATCATCATTTTTGGACTTTGGTGCCAAAAGCTATTTAGAGTAACATTGTCCGATCAAGATTCTATATAAACAATTTGCAGAGTACCTGTAAGTTAGAAAGATTGATTTTGCACATCAATAGGCCAAAAATATATGTAAAACCTAAATATCTAGCTGCAAATGAGTTTTTCTATCTTTTCATTTCACTTTCGATTTTAAACATTATCCTCCATAAAAATATGTCTGATATTTTTTTTTTCTTGTTCATTGATGGGATAACACATTATAAACATGAAAAATATCTATCAAATCACAATTTGATAATTTTTATAAGATTTTCGACAGTCAGGAAATAAGTGTAAAAATGCTAAAATATTTTAGGAATTACATGTAATCCCTATTATTTTGGAGATTTCACGTAATTCCTAAAATGACCAGGAATTACACGTTATCACTGAACCTTTCAGGAATTACATGAAATCCCTGATTACACTTATTCCCTGTAACATATATAATATAATGACATTGACCTCTTCCATATTTGTATAATACACTGCCATCCATAAATAACTATACAAACAAGGAAATCATTCTAAATAAGTAAATTCTTTATAAGTTTATCCTTATTTTTCAACCCTGAACTTGAAAGAATCATAATAATTGGCTTCACATAATTCAAAATTATGAATTGTGATAAGGAAAATGTAAAAAGAAACTTTTTTCATATGCACAATTTTTTTTCCAAACATTGTCATTTTTATATAAAAAAGAATAAAAATTCAAAAACTTCAAGTATGTTACAATAAACATCAAAGAAGTACCCAACCGTCAAATGATTTCTACAAGGTTTATTATTAGAATTATACAGAAATGGATTTAAAACTGTTCATTTTATAATAGAAGCAGGAGTAGAAATAGTGTATACTAATTTATGGATGGCAGTGTATTTTATTACCATATTGATATCATGATAGTATATAGATTGATTTGAACAAATCTGACTTTATCTAGGAAATTCTCAGTGAAGCAAGTAATGTGGCAAAAGAAGTTCAGGAGACAGACAGCTGTATGGTACTGGCCATCTTCAGTCATGGAGGTAAAGAAGGTATATATGGTAGCGACAACATCCCCGTGAAGTTGGAGGATATAAAGGAGAAGTTCTATCCTGTGGAATGTCCGGCACTGAACGAGAAACCAAAAATATTCTTCATCCAAGCCTGTAGAGGAAGTAAGGAAGATAAATATACCAGTGAACTTATGTATTTTATGATCCAATGCCATGTATTTATTTGTTAAACGTCTTCAAATTCAATAGCATCATTTAAGAACTGATAAATTTGCAGCATGGACCAGAAAAAATAATTGAGAATCATGTAGCTACTGTCTCATCTATGTGTTTTTTCTACCTGTCTGGCAGTCCATTCATCTATTATATATTGATCAATCCAAGCTCAAATATCTTCATTGAAACTTTGATCAAGGCCATCACCAAAATGCAATTCAAGACGAGCGAGTTTTGGGCTTAATTTTAAACCACTCGAAATTCATTTGGAATCATGTCAGGGGTACTCATTAATCTTTAAACTGAAACTAACTTGAATATTAATAAAAATATATTAGTCTTATATTTGTTTGATCCTTTATTATTATTTGTTTGTACTTCCCACTATTGTTATCCAGGATTTGAACATTTGACACAAGTGACTCAAGGTCGTTTTTGAGAGGTCAAGGTTACCTGTTAACTAGAATGTATTATTATAAAATTTCATGTACATGTATCCCCTGCATTGTGAATGTAAAAGTTTGATCTTTTGATTAATGCAGTTTAATAATATTGCAACCTAAGCATTAGAAAGATATTTTAGATTTTGATTGTTTTTAGCTATCTCATTTTAGGTATTGTATTTATTTTATAATTTAGAGCAGTCTGAAAAATCAGGCGCCTCAGCTATAGATGGAAGTTCAGGGGATAAAAACACTACAGATTCTAGTGTTGATCAAATATCAGATAATATCGGAGGGCTTACAATATCTGATGTAAACCAGGAATCACAACCACAAATTCAGGGAACACTCACCGTGTCTAGGGACTCTGACTTCCTTATAGCTTATTCAACACCAGAAGGTAATTATAAAGTAAACAGGGACACTTCCATTGACTTTTACATGTATTTATAACTTTCATGATTGGATTCTTATTTTTCCTTCTAATTAAATTTTGCTTTAAATTACCAACTGAATTTGGAGCATGGTATAAGTGCATGGAGCCTCAACCAGATTTGCACTATGGTCTTTCATAAATTGACCTTGACCTGACTTCTTGCGCTTGTCAGTGAGTTAGTTTGCCTTTAATTGCCATTTTTTACCCCTTGAGTGATTTTGAGTATTTTATTTAATTATCTTATGTTTCTTTTGAAATAAGGTGTATTACACATACAACATACTAAGTACTACATTTTCATTCCAAAGTACAAACCTTGTATGAGAGTATTTAATGTGTACAATTGAATAATAATTCCCAGATGGCATAATTTGCTACTTTATTGTAGTCCTTGTTCATCTTGTTTTCTTAATTGAGATGTTAAACTTCTTTAAAAGAGAGCAGAGTCTTATATGTCTCTCTGTCTGTTTGTTCATCTGTCTGTCTGTCTGTCCATCCATCCATCCTTCCTACAGTGCGTTCATCTGTCTGTCCGACCGTCCGTCTGTCATAGTATGATTTTTGTATAATAATGCATGCATAAAATTTTTTCTTTCATTTGCTCGCAAGCCCAGGAACTTCTTATCCGTATGATTATTTTATACAGGTGCCCTGTCATGGAGAAATGAGTGGTTTGTATTGGCCATAGTTTAGGTGTTCAGATTACATGCCCATAGATAGTACATGTTTTACTGAAATCAGATATGTTTGTTTAATTTATATACAGTTGCCCTGTCATGGAGACATCAGCTAGATGGATCTTGACATCGGCCATAGTCTGGGTGTTCAGATTACATGCCCATAGATAGTACATGTTTAACTGAAATCAGATATGTTTGTTTAATTTATATACAGTTGCCCTGTCATGGAGACATCAGCTAGATGGATCTTGACATCGGCCATAGTCTGGGTGTTCAGATTACATGCCCATAGATAGTACATGTTTAACTGAAATCAGATATGTTTGTTTAATTTATATACAGTTGCCCTGTCATGGAGACATCAGCTAGATGAATCTTGACATCAGCCATAGTCTGGGTGTTCAGATTACATGCCCATAGATAGTACATGTTTAAATGAAATCAGATATGTTTGTTTAATTTATATACAGTTGCCCTGTCATGGAGACATCAGCTAGATGGATCATGGTTTATATTGGCCATAGTCTGGGTGTTCAGATCACATGCCCATGATACATCTCTAACTGATATGTTTGTTTATTTTATATACAGATGCCCTATCATGGAGACATCAGCGTGATGGATCATGGTGTATATTGGCCATAGTCTGGGTGTTCAGATTCCATGCCCATGATACATCTCTAACTGATATGTTTGTTTATTTTATATACGGATGCCCTATCATGGAGACATCAGCTAGATGGATCATGGTGTATATTGGCCATAGTCTGGGTGTTCAGATTCCATGCCCATGATACATCTCTAACTGATATGTTTGTTTATTTTATATACAGGTGCCCTATCATGGAGACATCAGCTAGATGGATCATGGTTTATATTGGCCATAGTCTGGGTGTTCAGATCACATGTCCATGATAAATCTCTAACTGATGTGTTGTATATTTTATATACAGGTGCTCTGTCATGGAGACATCAGCTAGATGGATCTTGGTTTATATTGGCCATAGTGTGGGTGTTTAGATTTCATGCCCATGATACATCTCTAACTGATATGCTTCAAAAGGTATGTTTCAGCACTTCTAAAATGAATATTGATTTAAAAGGCGATAAGAATGGCAGATATCCAGTTTCCCAGGTTCCTTCAGTTTATATAATTTTGTCCATGTAGTAGTCCATATCAGTATATAATTTTGTTTTAACTTTTAAGCTTACATACATGTATATTGCCTATGATAGTAGGAAGAAACCTATTGATTTTGAAGTCAAGTTCACATATTGCCTATGACAGTAGGAAGAAACCTATTGATTTTGAGGTCAAGTTCACAGATTGTGCTTATAGCCAAAATCTTTGTATGAACTCCAAAGACCACATTTTTCTATAGATTTTTTTTTACTTTTTTTTTTTTTGTCACCTTTGACGTCACAATAGAAACGGCATCATTGGCGCATAATTTGTAAGAAATGAAGTCAGAATTATATCATTTTGATGTTATTTTCATCAATTACGTTGTATTTCTTGTGATAAAAAGAATCTCTAATGATGTTTCTAATTCATACGGTATATAGGAAACTTGTGTGATTTTAATCCCTCCACTAAGGCTCAGAGATGTAAAAATCACACAACTTGTTTCATACATGTAAAAAAAATTAATACTAAGTATATGAAATAGAAAATCATAAGAGATCTTTTGTCAATGTCCATGCAACCTTCAGAAAGGACATTGATAAAGGATCTCTAACGATTTTCTATTTCATATACTTACTATATAGTATTTACATGTAAATAAGCAAAAAAGTAATCTGAGGGGCTGATGTCTATTATAATTGCTTTAACAAAATCACGAATTTACAAAGTACAGAATATTGCATGAAAATAAATGACAAATATGATCAGCTGATTTTAGGTTTAGTCTTTACAGAAAACACTTTTGCATATAATGCCTTAAACTCTATATTTTCATGTTCTCATTTTGTGTTTCATATTATGAAATTTATATTGTTCTTCATTCCCAGGTAAACAACTATGTGAGTCAAGGAATTACAAAATCTCAGAATGTCACAGTCTCCAACTTTACGACATCACTAAGGCGTTCACTCTACTTCTTCCCTGGTATATATGACTTTAATGGATATCCCAGGGAACATCCGGGTACTATAGAATAGATATAATGATGGAATATTGATTTTATACAAGCACCCTGATATGTAAAAGACTCTATATGGTCTTCTATGAAAGATATATAGGTTCCACCCAAGGGGTCTCAAAATCATGTAAAACTCAAGTATTTTTTTATGCTATTTGTATTTCATTGTATAAGATTTTGTCAAGACTATCGTTAATTATAGGTTTTGAAAATTGATTTGTAAAACAAGCTCAGCTACACAAAAGGTTTTTTTAATGGAAATTACTGTTAATTTACAATCGTCATGTACTTTAATTATTTGAATTATGTGCAAGTATAATATATCAATCGTCATTCAGGGAAACATTCAAACATGCAATATCATTTTTAGCTCTACTGGTCTCAGACCAGTCGAGCTTATGCGATCACCCTTCGTCCGGCGTCCGTCCGTCTGTCCGTCTGTCTGTCTGTCCGTCTGTCCGTAAACAATTCTTGTCCGGACAACTCCTCTGAAACTGTTAGAGATAGAAACTTAATTCTTTTTGTATTATACTTGGTCCATGGTCTAGTTGTGCACCTGACATTCAGTTTCAGTCCTTGACTCCCAGGGTCTTAGAAAATGGGCGTGGTCATTAAATTCTATGTAATTTTGTCCGGATAGCTCTTCTTTCACTATTAATGATAGAGACATAATTCTTTTTGCAATATGATGGGTCTGTAGTCTAGTTGTGCACCTGATATTTTGTTTGAGCCATTGACCCCCAGGGTCTTGGAAAAGGGTGTGGCCATTTTCTTTTATATTATTCCATATAATCTTATGCTTACAGCGCTGACACTATAAATAATGGAGACTAAATTCTTTATGCAATATGATGGGTCTGTAATCTCGTTGTCCACCTCATATTTTGTTTGAGTCTCTGACCCCAAGGGTCTTAGAAAATGGGTGTGGTTGTTTTCTCTCTATTAAACTACATGTGATCTGATCATGATAGCTAATTTCCCAGAATTTATGGATAATAGTTAATTGATTTATTCCAAAATATTATCGGTTTGCAGTTTAGATGTCATTACAGTATTTTACTTCAGTCCCAGTGTTCCCTAGGATTCTGGAAAATGGGTATATGGCTATTTTCTCTTACCCTATCTACATGCATTTAGAGTACATAAGTGACAGAAACTATAAATAAACAAAGATATTGCAATTTTACAATATTATCATAGATGAGTCTGTAATTTAGTTTTTCTCATATTTTATTTGGGACCTGACCCAGGATTTTATCTTCAATTCTATAGAAACGCTAGGGGATAGTTTCGGAATTTCCTCTGATCAATCAATCAACATGAAAATCTTTTCTATAGTGTTTATACAGTGCAAGAAAGATATCAAATAGTCAAAATGCATGTATTTCTCACTTATTTTTTATTTGTTTAACATGTTTAAGGTGTAAGATATTTGGGGAGAGTAGTGAGAATTTTTGTTGCAAGAGTAGAATGTCCGAAGTGATCACAGACTTGAGCTGTGCTTTCTGTTAAATGGGAACATCAGAATCACAAAGATTGATCATTTTATCAAATAAAATAGCAATAATGCATCCTTCACATTGCCAAATGAAAGGAATATTGTGCTTGTGTAAGTTTTTTTTTGAGGGGGGGGGGGGAGAGAGGGGGGAGGTAACTAGAATGTCCTAAGTGATCACAGACTTGAGCTGTGCTTTCTGTTAAATGGGAACACCAGAATCACAAAGATTGATCATTTTATCAAATGAAATAGCAATAATGCATCCTTCACATTGCCAAATGAAAGGAATATTGTGCTTGTGTAAGCTTTTTTTTGGGGGGGAGAGGGGGGAGGTAACTAGAATGTCCTAAGTGATCACAGACTTGAGCTGTGCTTCCTGTTAAATGGGAACACCAGAATCACAAAGATTGATCATTTTATCAAATAAAATAGCAATAATGCATCCTTCACATTGCCAAATGAAAGGGATATTGTGCTTGTGTAAGCTTTTTTTGGGGGGGGGGGGGGGGGGGAGAGGGGGGAGGTAACTCTTACATCTTTCTTTCTTCTTATAAATTCCTCCACTGCTTGGAGTACCACCCCCAATGGGATGTAAAACTGTGTGGTTTGATAAAATTTTTCATAATGTTTACATTAAAGCAAGTGACACATGTTTTAAAAGAAGATAATATAACAAGAGATGCCTTATTGGCATATCTACTATGTGTTAATCAAATTTAAAAAAAATTAAAATAAAATACTAAAAAAAATCATTTGTAAAAGCCGACTCATACAAAAATATTTCAACCCAGGAAAACTTCTACCAAAATTTTCCTTTATTGCCATTTGACAATATTATCATAGATGAGTCTTAAATTTAGTTTTTCTCATATTTTATTTGGGGCCTGACCCAGGATTTTATCTTCAATTCTATAGAAACGCTAGGGGATAGTTTCGGAATTTCCTCTGATCAATCAATCAATCAACTTTAAAATCTTTTCTATTATGTTTATACAGTGTAAGAAAGATAACAAACAATCAAAATGCATGTATTTCTTACTTATTTTTTAATTGTTTAAGGTGTAAGATTTTTAGAGAGAGTAGTGAGACTTTTTGTTGCAAGAGTAGAATGTCCTAAGTGATCACGGACTTGAGCTGTGCTTTCTGATAAATGGAAACACCAGAATCACAAAGATTGATCATTTTATCAAATAAAATAGCAATAATGCATCCTTCACATTGCCAAATGAAAGGTGCTTGTGTAAGTTATAGAAGTTGAATTTGTAACAGGAGAGGGAGAGATGTGACTGTACCGGGAATCGAACCCGAGATCTTCTGCTATCAAGGCAGACGCTCTTACCAACTGAGCTATCTGGGCACGATGCCTGTTCCTGCCACACTCCTCTCTACCAATTTTTCAGGTTTCCATGCACTGGAAACCTCACACTAAACTCAGCTTCACCTTGAGTCATTTAGTTTGGTGCCAATTCTGTAACAGGAGAGGAAAAGATGTGACTGAACCGTGAATTGAGCCCGAGACCTTCTGCTATCTGGGCAGACGCTCTTACCAACTGAGCTATCTGGGTACGATACCTGTAACTGCCATAAATTAATGGTAATAAACTAATGTTTCAGGCCTTTTTGTCAATTGGACCTCGAGTCATTTTGTCCTTTTAAAATTTGACCAATCAAAAACATCATTTCAACCTCATGCAGATTTTGAAATATTTTTCTGAACTGGGATATATGGTAGAAATGTTTTCTATAGAGGATCAAATATTTCATACCAGTATGTAAAAATATTTTGTATTATATTTTAATAATTAGCTTCTGTCTACATTAATACCACATTCGCCCTAAAAGTTCATGTTCTTCGTTCAATATTCTATTTACATTGTTTTACATTTACTAAATAAATAGCCTAAAACCTTTTTAGGTTTTAGAACAAAATGGCCGATACTTTTAAAATTTCACTCGGTAGGCCACATGTCCTATTATGTTTAATTTCAATCTGAAACTGCCTGATTACTTGATCTAAGTATTTTCACTGGTCAGTATAAGAAAGAAGGAAATATCTCTTATAATAGAGTATCCTATGCAATACTATTTCAGCTCAAATGAGAGGTTATTTATGCCTTTAGTCTTAATTTTATAAAAGGGCATATAGTGGTAGGTCTGTCTGTTCATCTGTTTGTCTATCCATCCGACTGTCAGTATATCATTCCATTCAACTAAATTCTGATGAAAGGGTATAAGATAATAGAGCTGTCATATATTGCATGTCTATGAACCTTGAGATTTAGGCTCATCTTTTGGAGCCAAATTTTTAACCTTTGACCCCATCACTGACCTTTGACCCACATTTTTTGAAAAATAAAAACATCTGTTATTTTAGTTTTGATACATATGGTATGTTATACATGTTGTATATACACGTTTTAAGTAATTCTCTCACATTCTAGAGAAATCTAAGGCACGGTCCATTTGATATTCTTGGGGGGGGGGGGAACTCCGTTTTTTTCAAAAAAAAAATTTTGCTCTGAATTTTGATGAAAAAAATTAATTAGGAATTGATGGATATGCATTGGCATGTGGTTGTTGGTTCTAATAAAAAAAAACTGATACACATTTATCCCGCCTCTGGCAAATTTCTTGCAATCTGATTGGTCGAGAAGAACCAAATATTATGTTGTATTATTTTACTAACAGAATATTATTTTGATATCCTGCTTCTACTAAGATGCTTTATGCTTTTGACGTCACCAAAATGCTTTAGAATATGTTGACGTAACATACACAAACCAAAAGCGATTCAGCGGGATAAATTCGTTATAGAGTGTTTTACAGGGGGGATACAGAAATATATTGGGTCGATGAAAAAAGTGGTATTAAACAAGGTGAAGTCCAGCATTCATCCTCTTGAGTGTATATGTACAAATCTACCAGGAGAGCTTCAGTCTCATCAGAGACTTCTGGTTTGTATTTTTGTTTTTACTCAGATCTTATCTGATCTATTGTTTTAGCTCTTGATTTTATAAAACTGTGTTTAAAAAGATGGGCATTGATTTTTTTTGTATTGTTAATTTTAATATTTTCTTTAATATATTCTGCAGTTGATGCAGTCGTCTGTCAGCTAATTAACTTATTGATCTATCTTAAAGACTTTATTTTTAGTCATTTTCTTGTTCTTCTTTATGTTTTTTACGAATTTTTATCAATAAGGGAGCAATCATTTGATTTTTATGGGGGGGGGGGGGGGGGGCAGGAAGACTTTGCAAAAAAAAATTCCGGATTGAAAAAAATCATCCCAAAGGATAATAGATTATAGGTATCATATGCCATTCAAGAAAGTAAAATGAAGTGATCTGCTGGCAAGAGATGAACTCATTCTGTGTTTGATGTTTAATATGGCCGAAAAATCACGCTGAATTATTTAAACTTTAGAGTAATTTTCAACATTAAAAACAGTGAAATTTTGTTTAAATCTTTAATAGTAAATCTTCATTCATATTTCTGATGTGACTCTGATAGGAGACCCTTTGTTTAGAGAGAGAGAACATGTTTTTTAAGGGAAATTCATATTTACATTTTTTAATTCAATGTTTTTTTTTCAATATCTGTGATAATAAAATGAATAAATAGCAAGTATAACATAGACTTATGTTATATTAAATTCATTAAGGAGAATCTCATTCTATGGCTGTTCATCACACTTTGCATACGAGTTGCCAATAATGAGAGGATTGACGTACCTTTTGATTTTGAAGGCAAGGATTCAAGACACATCACAACTTACAATGATTAAGAAACCTAGATAGCTTCCATCAATTTGTGGGTTACCAATGATGAGAAAAAGATGCCTAATGTTTTCAAGGTCGTGCAGGTGTCAAAGCTCAGGTTGACAACTTAACAACTGATTACATGTATAATTATTTAAAAACCTTGATGACACTGAAATGTCACAGATAACTTCCAGATTTCATAACCTATTCAGCTTGGGAGTTGCCTATGATTAGAGGACAACATCGATTGATTTTGGTTGAAAATCAAAGTCATGATCTTTATTTAGGAAATTCTTTTGATAACAAGGAAATTACATAATGAAAGAACATCCTAGTATGCAAGGGGTATAGTGCTATATATATTGCCTTAACATGTTTTCTGAGTTACAATCACTGGCAATAATATTATGATTTGGTGAAGTCTTAAGATACAGGATAAGGAAGGAGTAATAGTTAATTACTTGAAATGTGTTCAGATCAATTGATCTTCACATATCAATTATGTGGAATGTCAGCAGACATTCTTCTTCTTCCTCACTCTCTGTTGTGATTCTGCTTATAAGGAGAATTTGTTTTTGATTCCCCTGCTTTTTTTAGCTCACCTGAGCAAAGCTTGCAGTAAGCAAGTACTCCTGATCCTCTACAATGTTTGTCTTGTTCCTGCCGATTGGCTTACAAATATGGTCACCCGAGGGCTCTGATAGGCTGGCGCATTTTCGATATCTCCAAAACTGATGCTCGTTATTTCAGGAAACCTTAAAGGAAGCAAGTACTCAATGGACTTCCCCAAATTGTCCACAGTATCATTCTTTTGTTTGCAACTCAGGTGAGCAATTTGGCCCCCTTTGGCCCTCTTGTCTATATTTGCCTGGATTTTGTAAGCACTTGATTTATGAATTTCGAAAAAAAATATTTTCCTTACTTCGGAGGTTTTATCTAGTAGACATTCAGTTTGGTTGCATTCATTGAAAAGAAAGTTTCCGGACTATATACCTCAAGTTATTCTTGACCTACAAGGAAGCTTCATAAGTTATATATACATGTACATGTAGATTAGCCTACAGATATTAAAGGGATTCCTATTGTCTTCATCTGTGATAAAGGACCATGGGCTGCAGTGTTGACAAACACTATATCAGGGGTATTTGTCCCAATACGTTCGGTTTATCTGCCATGTTATCTACTACATAGCTTACAATTCGGCTTTTATACTGACATTGAAGATTATCTTATTTATCAGTATTAAGTGTTTTCTGATCAGTATAATGTGTTTTCTGATCAGTATTATGTGTTTTCAAAATACAATTAACATTTCTGGTATACTATTATCTAACACAACGGAATGATCTGTTTTCAATATTTAAAGGATCCAAATGTTAGAAATTTTCAATGCTCGCTATCTATTTATAATGTTTTTGTGTAATGTCACATGGGCCCATTATTGATAAGTATTTAATCCAAATAAAGTTTATAAAGGAAGATATTTCCACATTGACGACTTTGTGGTGATCACAGCGGAACAATCACGTATATATCAGACGGAAACGTGGAACAAACAAACGGAACTATCAATATTGAAAGATATTGAATATTGAAAATATGTTCTCTTGTACATGTTGTAAAAAGAAAACCAACATAGAAATGCAAATATTATATAGAAAGTGATATTGTAATCACATGCGCGGATCCTGCATTTTTTGTCAGAGGGGGTAAAAAATTGTAGGATGTCTACCTATCATGTAGGTATTTTTGGGGATCATGGGGAGGGGGCAACGTGTGCTCTTAGAATTGATTTTTTGAGGGCAGGTATTGTTAGCTTTCCTTTCACGTTTATTTTAATGAAGAATTGGCGAGCGAAGCGAGCCTGAAAAATTTTTAGATATGAAATATCAATTTGTTTTGATTCGATAAAGATGATTATTTATAACATTAAATATTTTAATCCTTATATCGACGAGCGGAGCGAGTCGTGAACATTTTGATTAATTCACATTTTGTCTATATTTCATGAGAATAAATAGATAAGTCATTTCCACAAATAATCTGATATCTTGAAATGACAAAAGCTTGAAAAAGATTAGGAAGGTTACATCCTATGAAGTAAGGGACTGTTGAAAATACGAGTTCATGAGACCCAAGACAGTTATATAAAACTATTTAGTATAAAAAAAATGAAAATGATTAAGGAATTTTGCAGAAAAAATAATTGTGTATTTGTAAATGGCGAGCGAAGCGACCCGAAATTTTAGGGTTCAAAGCCTTTTTATGCATTTTTTACCCCTTTCAATTAGAAATGGGCCAAACCTGGACCACAGCTCCGAAAATCTCAGGGGGGGGGGTCCGGACCCCCAGTCCCCCCCTCTGGATCCGTGCATGAAACATGCAAAATGGACAGACGAAGAAAGACAGATTGAGTAATAAATGAAGCATTGAAGGAGATACCTCTTAATTTAAGAATAATTCAGCAAATGTTGTGACAGAGAATTTACAGGATATAACCAAAATCAGCTGTATATACTAGTGCAGAAACGTTCTACATTCGTTAATTCTGACATGTTGTTTTTCTTTTACTATATGGGCGTTAATTATTAGTAAATGATTATGACTTATGATAAGGATGCAAGAAAACATATATTTTTTCTTATATTTTTCTCATGATGAAATGGAACGGAAGGATGAGATGTATTAGATCCCGGACGTATTTCGTAGAAAAATAAAATGTGATGTAGTTAGTATCGTGCGCGTGCTTATTTACATGTGTATTATATATATAATAATTGTGACATTCTTACCACGATGCAAAAATATGAAGCAATATAAATTGATAGATATGGGAAAAATCACCCTGCACTGAGCACATCGGAAAACACCCACACGATTGCAAAAAAGAAATCCCCAAGAAATATCAGACAAAACAACAAACAAACGGGGACAACATGATACTTTACAACAGAAAACTACATCAGAGCAGACACACACCAGAACGTGAAACATGAATGAAATTAATGTACTCTAAACATTTATAATGTCACTTGACACTTTGAAAAGTGCATGTATAAAAGAGGACACCAAGCTGTAGTTCATATATGATATATTTGCAAAAGGAAGATATCATTAATTAAATGCCTTTATGTTTGAATCTTGATTTTTGTCGATATGACAATGTATCAATTTTATGACACTCACTTCTCCGCAAAAGATGTGAATGTTTAACGTCTTCAAATTCATTGGCATCATTATGTAGTAGATATAGATTTACAGCATGGACCAGATATGCACGTTTCGGTTATAAACCCTCGTCAGTGATCCTCAATTTAAACAATGTAATACGACCAAAATCTTTGAAAATTATGCCCTAAATATACCGAAAGACGTAGCAAAATGGCTGGGATATAATGCTACAGGACCCAGGTTTTAGAGATTTGAGAGAATTTTATAATCAGAAATTTTCAAATATGTTTGAAGAAACGATCATTGACAACCGAAATTGATCGAACTTGGCTACATGTGTCCTTGGGGACTCTTTGTCCACCAGCAGTGACACTCACCAAGCGGTACAAATGTTTAACGTCTTCAAATTAATTAGCATCATTTAAGAGCAGATAAATTTACAGCATGGACCAGACATGAACGTTTCGGGTAATAAACCCTCGTCAGTGATCCCCAATCTAAACAATGTAATATGACCAAAATCTGTGAAAATTATGCCCTAAATATACCGAAAGACGTAGCAAAATGGCTGGGATATAATGCTACAGGACCCAGGTTTTAGAGATTTGAGAGAATTTTATAATCAGAAATTTTCAAATATGTTTGAAGAAACGATCAACCGAAATTGATCGAACTTGGCTACATGTGTCCTCGGGGACTCTTGGTCCACCAGCAGTGACACTCACCAAGTGGTACAAATGTTTAATGTCTTGAAATTCATTAGCATCATTTTAGAGCAGATAAATTTACAGCATGGACCAGACATGCACGGTATGCATTTATCTAGTAATCATTGAACATTATCGTCACTGTAATTTCTTTTTCCCTAATTATTTACTTTAATTAAGTTTCAAAAAGTTGCTATAAACGTGGTTATTTTCGCTGGGGTAAATAATCGCGATAACTTTTTGTAAGAATACATGCATTTGGGTTATTTTCGCGCGGGGAAAATCTTCGCCAAAAACCTAGTACGTTTACAGTACTTCTATCGACCTTGGTTACAAAGTCATTGTGTAATGATTCATTCTTGTCCAGTCCCCATGTAGGTTTTGAATCCCTTCGTAAATTTAAATAATATTGAAAGGAACTAATTTCTCATAACATTGAACTAGAACATGTAATAACACTTTTGATTGCAAGGTAGGCTCTATCTGTATATATTTTGCTTGCTTGATTTTCCATTTATGTCTGATTGGAATAGCTAATTGCAAAAACGAATCATGTATGCATGTACATGTATATGCATCGATAAAGCTATAAGATTCCTGTGGGGTTCAACTGTTCAAGGTATGGGTCAGGGCAATTGTTTTCACATTCTTATGAAAAACGAAAATCTTCATGTCGTTCCACTCCTTCGCTATTTCTGAATCATAAATATCATGATTACATTTTCAGTTAAGCTCCTAGGTGACTCAAAAATGTAATCATGATATAATTATATTATAAAATTTTGAATCACTACATACATCAAAACGAAAGTAAAAGACATCGTAAAAATATAAATTCAAACATTAAATCAGTTAAACATCTATACCAAGCAAGTCAAACGTTAATAATTAAACTGTTAAGGTTTTATAAATGCAAATATAATAAATGAGATATGTATTCTAACTTCTGTATAAAACAACAATATGCCGGTTGCAATCTATAAATATCCAATGTCACGATCGTGTGTGCATGGTGAATAAGGAAGTTTAACACTCATGTATAATTTTAAAGTATCGAAAGATGTCTTAAATGCATATTCAATATGTATAACATAAGTATAAAATAAGTCAAATTGACAATAGAGACTAACTTAAAGGTAAGATTTACTCTATTTAAGAATGAATTGTGGCAAAACTGTCCATGATACTCAGATGACGTATACGATTAAAAAGAATCGAAACATGACCGATGACAGATAAAGTGGAAATTCCCTACATGGCGACGCTTTAGTGTTCATTACAGGAAAATGGGACAAACAGATGGAGTTAATTAATAAGAATAATAATATCCATCAAATAAATATAAATAAAGAAACAAAAACTGTCGTATATTGGTCATCGTATCGCATCTGGCATAATAAAACTTCCCAATTTATACATTCTGACTGCGTGAAAGCAAGCTGATGTCAACAATGAAGTATAACTGTGCGTCTTGGTAACTATGAAAAAGGTGGCATGACTTGCCAAAATTTGAATGTAGAAGCTTGATGAAGTACACAGTGAGAACTTACGGCAATCGACTAACTATATATAATATATATAAACGCATAGCAATGAACAATGGACATATATTACAACTACCACACCGACAAGCATATAGGGGCAAGTCATGGGTACAAATTCGATAATCTCTGTGAAAAAGTAAGACAACACATAAGGGGAGGGAGATTATAATTCGCCGGGTTTGTTCAGAGATCCGCTGCTTACAATCATTTTGGTAATCTTCTTGTTCTTTAGGTTTTCACACCATGTAGTGGTCAATAAGCGAAACTGTACCCCACTCCCTTTTTAACATAATACGAAGAAAGAAATTCTATTAAGCATTAAACTTTCTTTTTGGTCATACTTACTAAGATACTATACTTGCAATAGATATGTAATATGATTCGTGTGATATCTTTATATGAACAAACCTTGCAAAGTAGCACGGCGCTTTTCAATCAAGCGACTTGCATGACTTTGGAGATTGTTCATTAGATGAAAGGTAAAACGTCTTCAAATTCAATAGCATCATTAAAAAACAGGCAAATGCAGCATGGACCAGACATGCACGTTTCGGGTACTTAACCCTCAACAGTTTGTCCCCCGACTTTGTAAGGAGCTGTGTCGTTGTCGCAGACTGTCTGCATGGTTTATCTTACAGCGTAATCTTGAAAGATCTCTTTTATATTTTTTCTCCAGAATGTGTAAGCCTTTCTATTGTGATTTTTGGAGTCTGATGTCGACTTTTGTGTTTGACTTTCCACAGTGCCCGATTAACGTCATCACTGAGGAAGTTCCCCAGTCGATACGTGGAACTCGTCTGATACGCTATGATCTGTCATTGTACAGAACGATGGATGATATTCTGTCTTAGACCATTTGAATTATCCAACCACAGAATACACTTGTATCTTCCGAAATGGAATTAAGAAAGAAGAAAGGAGGGGATCTCCAATAACACTCGGTTGCAGCACCCACACCAAAACTCCAAAAACACCCAATGCAAAAACACAGAGCAGACACCCACAGAAAAAGACGCAAAAGGGACAAGGAACACCAACCCACACCATAGAAACATTTAAAATAAAAGACCACATATAAACAAACGAGACCAACTCACACCATAGAAACATGCAACAAAAAAGATCACATATAAACCAATGAGACCGATGGGCAACCGGTGCCGACTTAGGACGGTCATCTGCCACGCAAATAGCAGACGTTGTGAATAAGATTAACCGGTAAGTTAAGAATTGTAAGCATTTCGATTATTATTGTTAGATTGAGATTTCGGCTTTTGTGTTTAAAAATACTTCCATTCACTCAGATGAAGTGATAGGCTATTAGCAATGTTAAACGTCTTCAAATTCAATAGCATCATTTAAGATCTGATAAATTTACAGCATGGACCAGACATGCACGTTTCGGGTACTAAACCCTCGTCAGTGATCCTCAGTCTAAACAATGTAAAATGGCCAAATAGTATGAAAATGATTATGTCCAAAAATGTACCAAAAAGACGTAGTGCTCAGAATGGGGGGATATGATGCTACAGGACCCACGTTTTAGAAATTTCAGGAAATTTTGTAACAGAAAATTTCAAATGCGTCAAAGAGACAGACGATCAACCGAAGTTGATCGAACTTGGCTACATGTGCCCTCGGGGACTCTTGGTCCACCAGCAGTGACACTCACCAAGTAGTTCAAATGTTAAACGTCTTCAAATTCAATATCATCATTTAAGATCTGATAAATTTACAGCATATACCAAAATGCACTCATAATTACTTTGAAATAAACATGCAGGTTAAACGTTAGATTTGATAAAAGACGTCCAAACGCTACGCAAAATGGACGAATATTTTATGAAATGAAAATACATCTATTGCATTTTTTCTATTGAGAAAAACAAAGTGTCCAACCGTGTTGCCAGAAGGAAGTCCTCTAGACGGAACATTCTTATTATCAATATTGAAATTTATGTTCTATAGTACCAATTTCATTGTACTAAACACATGTTTTGGATATTGAATCCTCGACAGTAGTACTTTATGTCAAACAGGTTGAATAAAGACAATTGAATAATGTCGAAGGGTTCCAACTCTATACCTTCTTGAAGAAAATTCCAAACCAATTTCCATGCACCAGAAACGTGTTTCGAATATTCAATTCTCATCAGTGATGCTTCCAACGGAACCACCAAAAGTCAATTCATTAGCGCCCTCTTTAATTTAGATTTGTACATTTACATTACAGAGAGTGCGCGGCTCCAAATTTCTTGTAGGGTCGATACAGTACGTAATAAATCCAAATAAAATCTATGTTCAAAATAGCATTGGAGGGATGGTGCCAAGATGTTTAACTCCTTAAATTTCGATATTTATCGGTGAAATGACAAGTTTCCGAATTAGCAAAAAAAGATATGAAAGTGAAGTTTCCTGGTGCCGTCTACAAAATACGGTATACAAGACATGCATGTTCCTGATAATGGAGCCTCAACAGTGATACTGCCAAATGATTCAAAAATGGAAAAACTAGTATAATGAAGCGCCTCCTAGATATATTTCAAAATTGTCAATATTCAAATATACATGTATGTTCTATTATAAAATCTTAGTGCACCTTAAGCGCATTTCAAAAAGTTATGTCTAATCAGTAATGATCGAGGCCGAAAGAGTTGAAATCCAAATAATATGAAATTATGAAAAGCAAACGTGTTTTTTGCATGGGTGTTTTGGGATTTTGCTGTGGGTGCTGCAACCTAGTGTTGTTGGAGATACCCTCCTTTGTCTTAACTAAACCTGACCTAAAGTTTCTGCAAAAATGTATAGTATCCATTATGCAAAGATTGAGCTTGAGTATAATAATACCTTATGTCTTTTTTTACAGATTGATTAGCGCTGTTGTATTCACAATGGCCTCGATAAAGATAGCAAAGAATTCGCTGCAGAGGAATTATACAAGATTCATCAAGGAGTTAGCAAACCCTGAAGACGTAGCCGATTACTTATACTCCGATGTTGACCCACCCCTCCTCACAGAGGGCATGCTTGATGAAGTAAAGGTATCTGAAATTCATTTAGATTTAGCCTAGCATTGACAATTTGATAACATGAGTACTGTTGTAGAACTTACTGCTGGTAAAGATTTTATCCAGTATTCTAGAGAATCAATGATATTCTTAAAAGAATGGTTTTAAGAAAAGTCACAAAACAGCAACTAGAACTAGAATTGATTGTTAGCGTTAAGAAACTCCATAAGAATGTTTCAATTACCTTCAATTGTCGAATGCAGTACACATTACCGGTATATATTTTGTATATTTAATCCGTGCCATCAGTGATGCTATCAGCCGACATGATGAAATTGTAACTTCTAACAGTAGAAAGGGAAACAGATAATTCAATAGTTAAGGTAAATCAAGAAGTCAAGTATTGTCGAAACCCACGCTCGGTCACGCAAGCTCACCTCCCTTGGGTCATAATGGCAGAATTTTCGCTGGATAGCATTACGTACAAAAATATAATGCGAGTACATGTCAGTGAATTGGCTATTTAAAGCCAATATAAGTCATATTGTTTTGTAACTCTTTAATTAACAAATGCAACTGTCAACATTAATAAGAGCATCTTTAGTTGATAAAAATATGAAATATATCATGCTTTTGCTAGTGATAGCACATACAATGTAAAGAACTCGTCTTAGATTTTTGTGATGCTAACCAACGAACAGAAGGTGAGTACGAGTATGCGTGATCGAGCGTGGGTTTCCGACGATGGAAGTCAAGCGACACATTACTAATTAAAAATGAATCAAAACAAAATCATCTCAGGTTCAGAAAACGCCTACACAGAAAACCAAGAAACTTTTAGACAAGTTGTCAAAACGAGGAGAGAGAGTTCCACAGAAGTTGTATGAAGCCTTAATGGAGACAGGGAATGAGGAACTCGCTCAGTGTATGGTAGAATACATCAGCATGCAAAACGACGAGAAACAAAAAACAGCTCCTTCTGGTAACGTTCAATATTGACATACATGTTCTATTCTTAGTGCACATTAAGATAAGTAATGTTTCATCAGTTTCATCAGGCGGAAATAGAGGAAATCTAAGTAATGAATATATAGTATATGAAAAGTGATATTCTAAATATGGTCTAAAAGTAATGCCGAAGAACCAGTTCATGAGATAGCTATTGTAATGAGGGAGATACCCCCTTTGTTCTAGTATAATTTGACTGATTTAGTCATGGAGAATTTTCAAGACATATGTAATACGTCAAGACATATGTAATACGTCAAGACATATGTTATACGTCAAGACATATGTTATATACGTCAAAACATGTTTTATCAGTCTGGATTCATGATCTCCAATTTCATTTTTGATTCGAAAAATATCAATGATATCTAATTACTATGATGACTATTTTTAAAATTTTATTATGCTACTAGACGTTATTGGAATAATTGTTTGGTTTCTTTTGTTCTTTTTAGAATGGCCACCAAAGGAGCAAGAGTTAGATGAAATGCTAGAGAAAAAAATACACCAACTGAAACCGAATGATCCTATTGTACAAAGATATTTCAACAAATCTGAAGCAAGTATTTTTTCTGAACGATAATTAGAAATCGGTGAATGAAAGTTAAAAACACAAAACGTAAAAGTAGAATATAAAAAGGATGAAAAAACGAAGCAACGTAACAAAATATTCTGCAAGAATATAATCACAATGAAGACGAGATAAAGTACCCTAGTAAGTTACTATCTTGCTAGCAACACCTGTATCGGTAGTTTTAGACAAGAATGAACTCTTATATCAATTTCGCTGCTTCCGTACAGACCTTGTTTAAAACAAAATGTTCCCTTGGAACTTTGCTTTTCTTGTTACACCATCACAACCATACATGTATGTATGTCTGTAATGCCAGCATTTTTATGGTGAAGAATGTTTTATCACGCACGAACTATGCATTGCTTATATCTCGGAAAGAACATGTTAATCATCAGAATAAACTGAATACAAGTTTTCATAGACATAAAACTTAATAATATAACTTTTCTCCCAGAGCCTTTCGATGTTTTATGCTGAGGTATATTTATTGTAAGATAGGTTTTTCAATATTTTCAAGATCGGTCATGCAATTTCCATCTGGTTTATAAACTATTCAGGTTTAAGTACATTAAGTTGCTATTCAAACGGAAATTCTAAATATTTTGTCTTGCCTTCTCGATTTTAGCCAGACTTCTAGCCTAGAGCAAAGTAAGACCAAGTGCATATTTAGAAAATATTTACATTACACTACATTTTATTTTCCCCATGTTGAACGCCCATTAGGTAAATAGAATTATATTCCAATGACTTGGGTTGCTATTGTGACGTCAAGTTTTGTATGTAAGGAGAATTTACCAAAGTTAGGATACATTTGACGCTGTTACTTGCAAAATGTGCGATGTTCGAGCAATTAAAAATGACCGATAATTAGAATAAATGTAAATATAAGTAATGACTGTCTTGCTTTTGGTGTTCATGGGTGTATAATTCTGGTTGGACACGTGCAAATTTTCGCTTCGCGATTCACGGAATTTGCACGTGACCAACCAGAATTATACACCCATGAACACCAAAAGTAAGACAGTCATTTCTTAAATAACATTGACTTTCTAATATTAGGCGTACCGTGTGGACGGAAAAAGACGAGGTATATGCCTGATAATAAACATTGTTGAATACCAAAATAAACAGAAACCTGAACTCAAAGAAAGAAAAGGATCAGACGAAGACGCCAAAAACCTTCTCAATGTGTTCAAAGAGTTACACTTCGACGTACAACAAAGAGGAAATCTTACATCCGAGGTTGGTTTACTTTGACATAGATTTCTAAAAGAAATATTCGAAATGACGTCGGTGAAAAGTATATAAACTATGACGTCGGTGAAAAGTATATGAAATCCAAAGTTAGGACGGTGGGAAATATTTTCCCGTTGTGTCTGTTTATCTTTTTGATATTTCTTTTCAGCTATTCAGTATTTCATTTTTTTACCAATTACTATATTAGGCTGAAATATTAAATATGTATATATATTTTCATTTTTATTCTTATTTTGAATAATCTTCCATTGGCAAAAAATGAATCGTTCGAAAAGCCTTGATTTTGTATTCTATCTTGATGTCCAAGTAGCTGTTTGAATATTATTTTCTCGAATGTCTTGTTTGATGGAATCCTGTACATGCGTTCCATGCTCTTTCTGACATTTTCTCTCATCCGAGCTATTCTGAGTCGTCTTTTATTTTATTTAGCATGTTTAAATACATATCTGTAGAATATGTCATCCATATCCGTTTTATCATACTTCTGCATCTCTTATATCGCATAATCAACTTCAAGGACAGAGTAAGACTTGATTGATGTAACAAAATGTCCTCAATGGTCTCTTGTTTTCCCGATTTATAGTTTTATCAATGCTCTATGTATCTATGGTGCGAGTTGGTGTTCCTTGTGCCTTTTGTGTCTCTGTGGGTGTCTGTTCTGTGTTTTTGCATTAGATGTTTTTGGGGTTTTGCTGTTGGTGCTGCAACCGAGTGTTGTTGGAGATCCCCTCCTTTCTTTTATGAAGGTTTTAACAGTTGATTGTCTTATACTTGCATATATTCTTTCATTGTAAGAGCATGTTCTTTCTTTTCAAGGTTTTTGTGTCTCTTTTGCTGAATATAAACTTTAATTAGGGTATTTTAAAAACTATTGTAAACAGTAGCGAATTTTCAGGGAATTCTCAACGAAGCAGAAAATTTAGCTAAGACAGTTCTAGAGACAGACAGCTGTGTGGTACTGGCCATTTTCAGTCATGGAGGTACAGATGGTATCTATGGTTGCGATAACGTCCCCGTGAAGTTGGAGAATATAAAAGAGAAGTTTTATCCTGTGGAATGTCCAGCACTGAACGAGAAACCGAAAATATTCTTCATCCAAGCATGCAGAGGATGTAGGTACCATGATATTGTTAATTTCATTAAAAAATGATGATTAAGATAGTCATACAGAGTACCGGTACATGCAGTTCGAAATACTATGCTAACTGATAGATAGAAATGTACAAAAAAGGAAAATAATAGAATAATAGAACATGCCTTATTTACCCCCTTTTTGCTCACTCATGAATGTAATTTTTGTCTCGAAAAAGGAATTAAGTTTTGTTTACCTATACGCGTCTTGAAGAAGTGCCCAGATTTGAAATAAAATATCAAGTTATAACCTGTCATTGTTCTTTTACTTCAACGAAAGTACGTACTCCTGAAGATTGAAATACTTATAGTTGTAGATCCTGTAATCGTCAAAAACTGGAAAAAAAATTAACTTGTAGAATACAAACTGTATTTTACTAGCACTGCCAAAGTTATTTACAAAACTTTAGCACCAAAGCCCTCCAAGATATCAAAATATTAAGATAATTTATTTTAGATATTTCTGGCTCACAATATTTACAACGAAAAGAGAAAAAACCACGAAGTTGCGCAAGAGCATTACCATGATCACAAATTTGAAATAATAACGACATATATAATTCAACTTAATATAGGGTAATGGGGGTATATTTTCACAGATTATTTAGTAGGTAGTTAACAAACTTTCAAACTTTTCCAGATTGATGACTAGGAAGATTAGTGAGATAAAGCTCACCTTTTACGACATGACTTTATTTATAAATATTGTGTTTGTAAACATTATAAATTCGATGGCTAACACGCACGAATAAAAGATGCTATGTTAATATACCTGGGAAAGTGCACTTTTTGTATGTTTCTTTATCCAATAAAACCAAAATGATAAAATAAGATAATTAATATACTCCATTTTCTAGAAGATAAAGGGTATACATCTTTAACTGCGCACTCATATACTTAATTGGCTTTGCCGATGTTCATAATATACCTAGTTTTTAATACCTGTACATGATAGCTCTGAAACAATAAACGTTGCTTTATGAATACAATGGAAGAAAATCAATGGCAATACTGTAGTTTAAATATTTCTACATATTTCAACACTTAACTAGCATAATTGTCGTTTGTTTATTTGTCATGCTTAGGAAAGAAGTGAAATGAAAATAAGTCATTTGGGTAAGCCCTGATTTGTGCAATATGACATGTGAGAGGAAGAAAAAATACGTTTGTTTCTATCTTTTGATGAGCAAAAATATTTTACAGTGACTAAAGAGACAGCAGGCGCTTTGTCAACAGCTAAAGAAGGAAAACAAGCAGAAAAACATACTACAGATTCTGAGGCTGATCACAACACTTTATATTCTCGTATTGATCAAATAACAGATAGTATAGGAGAGTTGACGGTATCTGATGTCAACACAGAATCAAAGCCACAAATTCAGGGAACACTCACCGTGTCTAGGGACTCTGATTTTCTTATAGCTTATTCTACTCCAGAAGGTAAGGGTTGTCGAGAAGATTTACTTGTACTAGACCAAGACTTTCGAAACAGGTGGATATCGCTACGAGACATAAGTACGAGGCTACGTCTCTTTGGAGATAAAAAAACTCTCTTGAGAAAAACTCGTTTCATTTTGAACATGAAATACATGATATAAATATCCAATGCTTATAAGCGTCTGAGATAAAATCGTCCATTTTTAAACATAGTGACATTTTTGCTATCAGTCAGGAGGTGCTCACACTTTTCAAACACTCTATCTCATTCATTTGTTGAATTTCAGTTTAAGTTGACACATTAGTGGCATTTTCACTTCCGTCTATCATTATCGTTTCCTCGGTTTCACTCGATCATTTTGAATGATAGACATGTTGCAATTTATAATCATTTTTATAGTGATCCGTATACCTCCACCCACAGGGTTAGAATATACCAGGAGGGTAGACGCCATGGAACACTCACTATTGCAAAGACGTTGACATTCTTACAGGTGACTTTACTCCAAAACATTATGATAACCGTTATCCTAATTTTTTTTATTTTTCCTGTCTTATTTTTTGTGCCCTGATTCCACTAAAATGTTTGCTTTAAAACAAGACAGTATACAATTTGTCATACTTATCATAGATAAAACCTTTACATTGTGAATGTGTGACTAGCAATCTTGACTCATCAAGCTATGGACGCTATATGCTATCAGTAATGTTCACTACAGTATAAATATAAATATGATAGTTTGAGGCCTTGACCTATATCATTGACAAAACCTAGTTTCAGTTGTTAAAACACACGCACTGCATACGTTGTTATTTAATGGACAGATAGTAACACAACATAATTATGTTAGTTGTGCCTCCTTGGTGCATAAGATAAGGATGAAAGCTGTGAAAATGAGAGTTGAAATATGTAATTATTATGTTTTGGCTGTATGTAGCCGCGGCTGTATAATAAGGAGCCAAGGTCCCTTCACTACCTCGGGACAATACAAATGTAGCTTGACTGTTCCTCATGTAGCCATGGAATAATTGTTTTATAACCCAATACATAATGTCAATTTTGTGCGTAATGACATCAACACTACAGAGGGAAACAGTTTGTCGCGTGACCAGGCAACGGTTTGAACTGTTAACCAGTAAAAGGAACTGTTACCCTCTTGCACTGAATTATTAGACATCATCGTGAAACAGTCACAAATACGTAATACAAGTTTATATTAGATAGGGTAATAATACGTTCTGACAACGTTAACTGGGCAACTCTCCAACGATTTCAATAATTATTGTGGGTCACATTAAGAACTGTTGCCCTACGTAATAGAGCTTTACCGACGAAGTACGTCCGAACGAAACACGACGAAACTCACCAAACATGAGGGGCCATGTATTTAAAAACATGATATATCTTTCAAAAACTTAAATACATCTCTATTAAGACGAATACATATACTGTATAGGTATTTATTCATGTTTTTTTATTACTGACTGCAGCACTAATCGAGTTTTGTTCAAAATTTTAAAAGATAAATTATGTTTTTATACACGACCCCTTACGTTTGGTGAGTTTCGTTCGAACGTACTTCGTCGGCCAACAACCGTCTGTTATTGGTAAAGCTCAATTAACATCATGACGCGTACGTAAAGTGGCGTGTGCCTGTATTAGGTAATAAAACAGTAATTTTGGCTACGTATCAACTACTTTTCTTTTGAAGTGTCGGGACATTCGGCCTTGTGCAACAAGGCATCCTCTACAATGTCGGGACAGTAGATTGAATGTCCCCAAGTAGCTATGAAATAAAAGTTATTTTTCTTCTTGATTTCGGCAATTTACTCTAAAACAAAGATGGTGGACGATCCGCGAATATTTCTTATCAGGTGTGACAAAAAACTAGGAGTGGTTTTTCTTTTCACAAATTCCCATGATATAAAGGTTTTCAATCTGGGCCAATGTGTTCCATACTGAGTTAAAAAAAATCCTGACGATAATCTCAACAGCACTCACAATAGAGCACACAATTGAGCATCGACGGACCCCTAGCTAGATGGATGCACGGGAGGAGTAAGCATCCCCTGTTTGGCTAGCTAGAACCGGATGCACGGGAGGAGTAAGCATCCCCTGTTTGGCTAGCCACACCCGCCGTCGATGTTCACGCACGAAAATGAAATATCTATTAAAGTGCATGCACTGTCTGAGATTATGTCTATATAGAAAATGCTAAGGCGACCATGTCAGGGAAAACTATTCAAAACACTTACTGTCAAACTCCTCGCTGGGAACTTTTTTACGAGATCCACACAGCAAAGGGCATAATTGTGACTCAAATGAGTTAAAGAAGATCCTGACGATAATATCAAAAGCACTCACAATAAAGCACAAAATTCAGCATCGACCGACCCCTAGCAAGCGTAGATGTGGGACCAGGTGCCTGGAGGAGTACTGACTTGAAGTGGGCTTTTATTTTTCGTATTGATATAGACGTACATTAAAATCACATTAATTTTTCAGCAAACCTTCACCACTAAATCATTCTGCCACTTAATCTGAAAAAAAGAGCTGTCACATCACCTTGTCGGATATATAGCATATACTCAAAACTGCGTCTCCGGTGAATTACGATCAGAGAGTATATACGACAAGATCAGAGTCTATATTACATTATACATTCATAAACAAGCAGTTTTGAGAGTAAAATCATTCGAACGAATATATAAGTAAAGATCAAAAGGTGATATTTCCAACCAGGCTCGGTTGCAGCACCAACAGCAAACCACCAAAACACCCGATGTGAAACCACGTATAATGCTATTCATTAATTCTAACTTTTGCCATGATAAATCTCCTAACGAAACTCACCGGAGACGCAGTTTTGTGTATGTATTAGTCTTGAGAAGATGCTCTCACATATGGGTAGGGATTGTTTTACCTTGTGATTTCTGTAAGTGATACTGTTAACTGGTAACACTTGCTGTTGTTATTTCAAAATTCTGAAGTTGTTTCCATTTCCATATATATGAACAATCAATGTAATTCCCTGAGATGAAACTATTGAAAGGAACACGCCTATATTTCGTATGAAAACGCTCATGACGTCACAATGCATAAGATCTAAAGAAACATGCCGCGACGTCTGTACCAACCTGCAAACTGTACCCAAGGTGACATAAATATTAACGTCACCTTGTTACCTAGAAAAACGCGATTTCAGGAAACAAGAATGAAACAGAAAACTCTGGTACATATATATAGAATAAATGTCATAATTTGTGTTTTGTTACGGGTATGCAACACACAGCAAGTGCATTTATCAAATGCGCTAACCCGCATTACATGTACGATAAATGCACTTTCTGTGTGTTGCATACCCTTAACAAAACCCAAATTATGACATTTTTTCTCTATATATTTTGGGTACGCAAGTGCATAAACATTACAGAAGTGCCCATCAGTTATTCAGTCTCATAGTCGAGAAGGCAAGGCGAAAGCATTAGATTCCCCATAGGAACGATTGGGAACCTCGGAATGAACAAAATTCCGAAGTGAGACCAGGTGCCCGGGGAGAGTCAGCGTCTCCTGATTGGGTACCCTCGCCAGTGATCCTCATGCAGTCTAAACAATGTAATATGGTCAAAATTTATGAAAATTATTATGTCCAAAAATATTCCAAAACACGTAGCAGAATGGGTGGGATATGATGCAACAGGACCCACGTTTTAGAAATTTCAAGACATTTTGTAACAGAAAATTTCAAATGCGTTGAAGAGACAGACGATCAACCGAAGTTGATCGAACTTGGCTACATGTGCCCTCGGGGACTCTTGGTCCACCAGCAGTGACACTCACCAAGTAGTTCAAATGTTAAACGTCTTCAAATTCAATAGCATCATTAAAAACCTGATTAATTTACAGCATGGACCAGACATGCACGTTTCGGGTTCTAAACCCTCGTCAGTGATCCTTAGTCTAAACAATGTAATATGGTCAAAAAGTATGAAAATTATTATGTCCAAAAAAAATATACCAAAAGACGTTGCAGAATGGGTGGGATATGATACTACAGGACCCACGTTTTAGAATTTTCAAGACATTTTGTAACAGAAGTTGATCGAACTTGGCTACATGTGCCCTCGGGGACTCTTACCATTTTTTGAAAGCAAGGTGTTACGAATAATATTGGCCAGACTGTTTTTGAGCTTTTGGTGTGGAACGGTAGTGTAGAGCGTAGAGAAGTCGAAAGATTTTATGCTGGTAATATGATTGAAGTTGGTGGCTTTTTCATTTTCCAAAAGTTCCTTAGAATTCTTTAGGATCCACATCTGATTGATTCCATATCTGGAATATGTTGTCTCGCAGTATGTTTGAAGACGTTGCTTGATGCGAGTTAATATTTTCGTAAGCAAAATGGAAAGAGGTTTTGTTGAGCACCTGGACGACCGGTGTTTGTAAGGATTTTTATGCATTTTTGGAATCCAGTAGATATAATTAAGGCAGTTCAAGATCAGAGTCTTCAGTATGAATACCGAAGGACTCAAGAACAGATTTGTGGTTGTCAAGTATATCAGATACAGATAAGTTTGTAAGTGTGTATGTTGGATTTCCAGGCGCTGAATGTAGTCCTAGTTCCTCTCTCAAGCATGTGAAATAGTACGATTTGCAAACGAAAGTAAAATTGTTTGCCGCTTTGTCATCAGGGACAATTATATATTTTTCATGGAGGTCAGAAAGTTCTTCGGCAACAACAGGGTCATGAAAAAATAAGACATCATAAACGAAATTAAAGGAGGTCAACATCTTAGCACCATCCCTCCGATGCTATTTTGAACATTCGGATATGCTAAGGAATCGACCCTAAGGGAAATTCGGAGCCGCGCACTCTCTGTAAGATTTAAATTAAAAAAAATGACAGAAGAGGGCGCTATTTAAATAAAACATTGTCTATCCAATCATTTAGACTATTGGTTTATTCAATGCAGGTGCCCAGTCTTGGAGACATGAAAAATTAGGATCATGGTTCATTTTGGCAGTGGTATGGGTGTTTCGTTATCATGCACATGAACTGTCTTTAACAGATATGCTTCAAAGAGTAAGTAGAACGATAATCATCAGTCTATTAAAATATTTGCAGAATATATTGATTGGCTACAGAACATTTAAATTCTAATCTGAGTTTTAGTGTTTGACAAAATGACATAAGTGCTACTTTGACTGATTGTCCTTACATATTAATCTAGGTAAATAGATACGTGAGCCAAGGTAAGACATCGAGGAATGACGTCACAGTGTCAGACTTTACGACATCACTGAGACACCCGCTCTTCTTCTTCCCTGGTATATATAACTTTAATGGATATCCAAGGGAACATCCTGGTACTTTGGAATGAAAACAGAATTCAAAGAACTGTTCCTGTGAAACGGAGAAACATTACTTTAAGGCGGTGCATGCATTTCATATTTGAATTTGCAATAAAAGTAGATATTTCCCAAGATGAACTCTTTATAGTCAAGTATTAATAATTTACTATTTTATATTTTAAAACTCCTCATTTATTCATATGCATACCTCAACATGTTGTATGAATGTTTCCAATAATCTTATAGAATGTGTGGTATTAATTTTCTTAACATTCTTTTGTGCAGAATTATCTCTCAAATCCCTTTAGCAGGAAGTATCTTAAAGTGTATGTAATAAAGTCTGATTATTCACATGTTTGAAAATGAAAAGGGATTCAATTCTTTATGTAGCATGACAGATAGATGTCCATAGTTGGCACCGATTATCAATTGGTTTCGTTGGTTTATGTGTAGTGTTTAACGTTTAGTTTTTAGCTCACCTGACCGAAGCCTAAGTTATAGTTATTGTCATAGCATGCCGTCAGGCGTCCGAACGTCGTCCGTCGTAAACTTTTCACATTTTCGACTTCTTCTCCAGTACTCATGGTCCTCTACAAGTGTTATTGTTTTTTATCCATAGCCATCGACAAGTGGCGCCACCACAGACAAATGTGTAGTATGTCACGGGGATACCCAAATTTGACAAACTTTTTTTTAATCAGAACCGAGGCACATCTTGACAAACCGAAAGTATCAGAATGATCTAGAAGGATGTCTAAACAAGTGTTGTTGTTTTTGGTCACTCCGAAGACAATTTCTGACGCATTTTGGGCTTAATCAGAAATGCTCATTTTTGAACTGTTTCTTTTAATGACTCTGTGAATGTGTGGTTTTGTGCACTCATTTTTGCTTAAATGTTATATGTGTCACTGAGTCATTCATTGGTATTATGTTAATTTTTGCTTGAACATCTTATTATCCTGATTTTCATGATTTTAGTGCCCCCGTAATCGGAGATTCGGGGGCATATAGTTTTGCTCTGTCCGTCTGTCTGTTTATCTGTTTGTTTGTTTTTCCGCAGAAACTTTAACCTTTGTCATAACTTTTGAATGGTAAGTGATATATGGCTTTCATATTTCACATCTGTGTTCCTTGTACCAAGACCTTTTCATGGATACCAAATTTTTTGACCTTGTGACTTGACCTTGGAGTTTGACCTACTTTCGAAAATTGATATACCACACTATTATTTGACGTATTGGCCTTAAATGATTTTGTTATGTTTTAATATTATGTTAAGGACATTTTGAATGAACAATTCTGATTCTGAGTTTATTACGATAATAAATACTAGTATTGGGTCACTCGATAAAGACAGTGAAAAACTTGAGATGATGACTTTAATCTGCGTGTTATTCATATTTTTTTACTTGATCATGATTGATTGGGTGACCCATGAGATGAAGCAATTATCTATATTGTGGTGTCAATGCCATGCGTTAAGAGAATAACCAAGCATAGATTCAAAAAAAAAAGAATGATGAAAGTTACTAAAACGTCAGTTATAAAGTTGAATATGTTTGAGTTGGATTAATGATTTTGATTGTGAAAATCTTGGTTAAGACTCTTTCTTAAGTGGGGGAGTATTGTAACCATATGGCCTCTCCCCCACAATATTATTTTGTATTGGGGGGATTTGTACACTGTAGAAAGAGGATTAACTCTAAACTAAATCGATCGATGCATTTATCAGAACACGAAAGCAAATTAATCCCCTTACATGAAAGAGGGATGATGTTAATATAACTTCGCATAAAGATTTTGAAACAAGATTCAAGAAATTTTTAGTAATAAGTATATCTTAAGATTTTAAGGGAAATATTTTCTCAACTTTAATTGTAATATTGATTTTTCAATACTAGGAAAGTCCAGAGATTGATAAGAACTTAATCACAAATTGGTTTTATCTATGAGTTGGAGAAATGATTGTCAATTCTACACATGAAGTGCCAGCATATTGAGTTTATTTACGTACAATCCCTCATAATTTCAGATGCTTTTGAAGAGTTGTAGACAACCTTATCTTTCAGGGATGAACACGAAATAATCTAGGAATATGTCAATCATTTACAATATGTCATTTTTCATTTGTCAGATTTGTTTTCTCGATGTCATAGATTTGCTTTCTCATTGTCATAGAATTACTTTCTCGCATGCTATGGATTCTGTTAAACAATGTTTCGTGAAATAAACTTTGTAAAATTTCAACGATGTTTTCTCTCAACGACAAAGAACTGCACATTCATTAATCACACAACGCGAAATACGAAGTATGGCTTGTAAGCCCGCATCGGCTTACACAAGCGCATTCTTATGAATTGCAGTATGACTGACTGTGAACACGGAACTCCACGCCGGGCCTGTCAAAACCTCTTTAGAGAAGACAGGGCCCCGACCACCTTCCTCTCTGACTGTCAGTCGGACTCCTCGGCTTACAACATGCATGAGCTCGCTCCAGCTTGCAGAGCAGGGACGGTTTTTTGTATGCCCTTTGTTTTTATATCCATTTACAAATTTATCTTTGTGTTGCAGTCTTAAGCTTGTTTGTGTGATCATCTTACAGTTTGGAAGTTGTTATACACAACAATTGTGTGTTCTTAGAGACCTCTTGGTAACCGGTACAATTGGAGGGTTGTGCGCACGTAATCCAGATAACTACACCATTTGCGACTAACCTAGCCTAAGTCTTTATGTGTAGTCTTTTGTGTAAAGTGTTTTGATGTCGTGTTCTGTGCTCCTTGTCCTTTTTGCGTCTCTTGCTGTTCGGGTCTGCTCTGTGTTTTCTCTTGTGGTGTTTTGTTGTTTTGCTGCGAGTGCTACAACCGAGTCCTGTACGTTTGAGATCCCCCCCTTGCATTCGAAAATTTCTGTTCAGAAAATTGTTCTCGAAATTTCTGAAGGTGCATGGGTCCTGTAGCATCATATCTTTGTACTTTTTCCAAAATTTGTAAGCCTTTCGATTGTGGTTTTTGGAATCTGATTTCAGCTTTTGTGTTTGATTTTCATTCACAAATTAAGAAAAGTTTGTGCAGTAGTTGGGGTATGGTTAAAACATCCAATCAGAGCCTTCGGTAATGATTCTGTTAAAGGGGTCAGGCAAATTCCTTCACGAAATTGTGTGTAACGCTGTCCCAGATGAGAAGCTGCACTGCACAAATTATTTGGCAGGTTTTTTTAAATAATATGATTCAATAAATCTTTTGGAGAAAATCCTTGTGACATTCTGTCTAGGAATTGCAGAACGAAAGCCGAAACATGTCTTCATATCATATCTTTTATCAGCCAATGCAAAATATGAGTATATGTCAAATTCATCAAAAGAAGATTATACATGGTGCTGGACACATCTAATTTTTTGTACCAAAACCTTACCAGATTAAAATAAATGTTTTCATTTCAGAAAAAAAAACCCAGATGTCTCCCCCTCCCTCTAAGTTACTTTGACCTTAAGCCAAGATGATGTGAAACCTTTGAGTCATGGGCAACATCATACTAAAACATGAAAGTGATTCATTATATTGTTTGAGGTAAAGCCCAAACATGATTAGCATATACAATTTCATTATAAGCGTATTTAGCGAAATTGACTTTGGTCACATCACCTTGGATATAGGTATCTGAAACCTACATTGTATGGATCATGAGCAACAAAAAACTGAATTAGTGATTGGATACACGGTTCAAAATATAAAGCCTAAACATGATAAGCATAGACAATTTCAGTCTGGACATGATTAGCATATACAATTTCATTGCCAAGGTAAGAAGTGACCTTAATCACGTGACCTTGGGACAAATGTGATAAGAAACATTTAGTCCTGAGAAACAACATAATAAAATATGAAAACAATTGTAAGAAGGGTTCAGGAGATATAGCCCAGACAAGATTAGTACGTACAATTTCATTAAAAAGAACTAAATTACAGTTTACTTTCGTTTACTCAAACTCGGATAACTCGAATTTCCGCTTAACTGGAACTATTTTTAAAAGTCCCGTTTCTCTTCAATTGGTTTCTATGCATTGTTACTCCTGATAACTCGAATTCCAATAACTCGAACTTTTCATTAAGTCGAACTAATCTTTAGGTCCCTTAACTCATTTTACATTGAAATTTCACCTGGATAAGTCGAACCACAAATAAATTTTAATTCTTAGACGAAAATAGATTAATTATAAGGAGATCAGTGGACAGGCAATTGATACTTTCTTGTCATGGAGTTGCATTACATACATTTAAGGTAACTTGATCGATAAAAGAAGACAACGCAAACGTTTGTGAATGGTGATAGAGAAAGGGACATTAGTCTTATTAAAAATCGATTGCTGGTCATGTACTCAGTAAGTCGAACTCCTGATGAGTCGAACTTTTTCTGATGGTCCCTTGAAGTTCGACTTATCGAGAGTAGACTGTATCTTGACCTTGGGCACATGACCTTGGGTCAAGATGATAAGAAACCCTCCAATCCTGAGCAGCAGCATACTAAAGTATCAGAGTGATCCAGTATACGATTCCACAAATATAGCCCAGACTCAATAGCATTTACAATTTCATTAAAAATGTAATACTTGACCTTGACCTTAGTCGTATGACCTTTGATTAAGGTGGTGTGAAACATTTGGGTCATCAGCACTATCATACTAAAACATGAAGTGATCCGATCATGGTTCAAAAGATTAAACCTGGACATAAATGAGTTAAAGAAGACCCTGACGATAATCTCAACAGCACTCACAATAGAGCACCAAATTGAGCATCGACGGACCCCTAGCAAGACAGATGTGGGATCAGGTGCCCGGGAGGAGTAAGCATCCCCTGTTGGCTAGCCGCACCCGCCGTCGATGTTCATGCACGAAAATAAAAACAATATATAAAGTTCATGCATAACACTGTCCGAGGTTACATCTATATAGAAAGTGCTATGGCGACCATGTCAGGGAAAATATTCAAAACACTTACTGTCAAACCCCTCGCGGGGAACTTTTTTACGAGCTCCACACGGCAAAGGGCATAAGTGTGACACAAATGAGTTAAAGAAGATCCTGACGATAATCTCAACAGCACTCACAATAGAGCACCAAATTGAGCATCGACGGACCCCTAGCAAGCCAGAGGTGGGATCAGGTGCCCGGGAGGAGTAAGCATCCCCTGTTGGCTAGCCGCACCCGCCGTCGATGTTCATACACGTAAGAAATACAATTTCATTTAAAATATACTTATTGACCTTGGTCACGTGACCTTGAGTCAACGTGATGTGAAACCTTGTGATAAGCAACAACATACCAAAATATGACAGTGATCTGATAAATAGTAAAAAGAGATACAGCCCCAATGTGATAGCATGTACAATTTCATTAAAATGTACTTGGTAGCTTTGACCTTGATCAAATGACCATGGGTCAAGGTGAAACCTTTTGGTCATGAGCAAATACATACTAAAACGTGAAAGCAATCCAGTAAGCGGTCCAAGGGATAAAGCCTAGACAGGATTGTATGTACAATTTCATTTAAAATGTTGTCAGAGACCTTGGGTCAAGGTGATGTGAAACCTTCGGGTCATAAGCTGCAACATGCTAAAATATAAAAGTGATCCGGCAAACAGTTCAGGCTATATAGCCCGAAAAGAAATGTATGTACAATTTCATTAAAAATATACTAAGTGACTCTGACCTTGGTTACAAGACCTTGGGTCAAGGTGATGTGAAACCTTTGGGTCATAAGGAACAACATACTACAATAAGAAAGTGATCAGGTAAACGGTTCAAGAGATATAGCCCGGACAGGAATGTACGCATAATTTAATTAAAAATGCAACAAGTGACCTTGACCTTGGTTACATGACCTTTGGTCAAGGTGATGTGAAACCTTCGGATCATAAGCAACAACATACTAAAATATGAAAGTGATCTGTCAAACGATTCGGGAGATATAGCCGGGACAGGAATGTATGCATAATTTCATTAAAAATGCACTGAGTGACCTTGACCTTGGTCACATGACATTGAGTCAAGGTGATGTGAAACCTTCAGGTCATAAGCAACAACATACTAAAACATCAAAGTGATGCGGCAAACGGTTCGAGAGATATATCCCAGGCAGGAATGTAAGTGACCTTGACCTTGGTCATATGTCCTTGGGTCAAGGTGATGTGAAACCTTCGGGTCATAAGCAACAACATACTACAAAATGAAAGTGATCGGGCAAATGGTTCAGGAGATATAGCTTTAACACGATGTGTGACAGACGGACAGACGGAAGGACGGACGGACGACGAAGGCAAAATCAATACGTATCCTCCCCGTTGGGGGAGACATAATAACTGTGATGATGGGACTAAATCATCAAAAGAACATTATACATAAAACAGGTGCTGGACCCATCTTATGTTTTGTACCAAAACCCTTTTGAAATGTTGCACACTGGTCAACAGTGATTATACGACTTCATGAAGGGTACTAAATTATAACTGTTACGGTACTGAAAAACTCTCATAAAATAAGGAATGACCCTGATCTTTTGTCCAACCTGAAAGTTGACCAGACTTCAAGGATCATGAGCTAGCTTCAGCTATCAATGCACTAAATGTTTTCCACATGTCTACTCCTTTTGATATTCATTTACAGTGTTTGGACACTTAACTTTCACTGTTTTGTGTGTGATATGACAGAGAGATGACTTCATTTATACAAATGTTACGATAGCATATCCTAGCTGATCTCTAGAGGTTCAGGATAAAAGGGAGAGTTGTGTGCATGTAACCAGAGGACCACACCATAGGTTGTTCCTCAAAATAAATTGAAAGAAGTTTGGTGTAAATCGAATCTTCCATGATTTATCTATATAGTTCTTGCTACGTCAACTTGATTTTTTTCATATTAAAGCTATACAGGGACGTAGTCAATGAAGGTGTAATGCAAAAACCAGGGTGCTAGCACTGGATACATATTGTTCACAATATTTATCATATCTATATGAACAGTTTTATCATGGAGAAAAGAAATTTTGAAACTATCTTGAATGATGTTTATGATCTTACTAAGGTAACCTTTTAAGTCAACGTTCATCAATAAACAACAAAACTTTTAAGTAGTATACAACATTAATTTATAGACAAAACTCAATATTATGATTTCATTTCAACAAATTTTAACAGAAACATATAGCCTTACAGGCCTTCAGCAACAACCTTTGATGATCAATTCTTCCACAATGATACATGTATATCAATCACTTTAAACAACAAATCCAGTCTGCAATGACTGTAATGGGCCCTTGTGGCTGTATATCAACTCTCAATTTCTTTGCATTTTCGCATTCCTTATGCCTTAAAAAGTTCAAATATGCTATCAGAATTATGCTACAATTATGTTTTTGCTGAACAACTGGAAATGAAATAACTTGTAATGACATAATAACTGTGTTTTCCTTTGACTTTCTAAAAAATGATAATGCAATAAGGACCCTTTTCATGAATGCAGTAAGTTTATACAATGAACACTGTTACAGTAGAGTCATATGCTGATTTATGATAGGGATGTAACGATACGCTCAACTAACGATACGATACGTACCGCAATACAGCCTCACGATACGATACGTATCGCGATACAGACTCAAGTGAACAATTAAATTTCCGAATTAATAAAAACAACAAATTGCATAGGCAAATACGCTATCAGTACTTTGCTGTATGTACAGAAAATGCTTAAATTCATTTAGACAATGCCATTTTGCGTGTGATTATGCAGAGAGAACATAAATTATCCTGCAATCTCTATAATGGAAAATTAATCTTTCGTAACACAGAATAAGAAATCAACTTAAAATGTCAGCACTTTACTTTTCAATACATTAGCTCATGAGCATAAAAAATGTTTATCTAATACATGTATTACAATGCACAACGTTGCTTTTGGTGGGTCATGTTGCATGTTTTTCCACCTCGTAAGACGTGTCATCAAAATTCGAATTTATAGCTGTGCTAGTTATCGGTTTTCATTCATGCTAGCTTAATATCTGTGCAAAAGGAAAGCCTAAATAGCTCTATATCTGTTTCATTCAAGTTTAACGAAGGATCGATGGACTCGGGCGCCGTCATCATAGTTAATGTAAACAAATTCGGACTAAATATTTGGAAATAAACGGGTCGATTCTAAATGAAAAACGGATTTGAAAAATACCGTGATACGCAACCTGACTGTACTGTGTATCAAACCGTGAACTTTATACCGCAATATACTGAATGGCGGTATATCGTTACACTCCTAAATTATGAACAGATGAAGTTGAATTCATTTTTTGAAATACTGGAATAAAGTAAAACTCTAAAATGGAGATTTTAAAATGTAACTCCATCTCTATGGATAATCATTCTGTTTATAACAAATCAATTTTATTGGTCCCTTGAGATTTCTCATATCTAAGTACAAATGTACTACTGTATCATAAACAAGTTAAAACAACAACAGATGTTAAGGAGTTTTAATTAGTAATAAAATGTTGTCTCTTATGTGTTAAACATAACCCTGGTCTGGCACACCATATTTCTTTCTCTCATACAATTACTTCATAAATGTTTTATCATCAAAACCTCTACATTAATTACTACATGAATAAAAATTTCTTGACTTTTGTCTGTTTATGAAGTTGTTTCTAAAATCCTAGACAATTAAGGAGGCAGTTCTTGAAAACCTCCATAGAATTTCGGACATGTAGGGATTTCCATTGGTCAAATTAATAGTTACAACGTCAGTTTTTATCAGACCAAACGAATTCTTATTTGTAAATCAGATAAAAGCCAATAATTTTAAGGAACGCTGGGATATGATACATGTAAGCTACAAAAATATGATCTTAGGAAAATTTTTCACATTCTCATTCACTAAACACAATAAGTTGCAATTTATTCCCTAAAACTATTGAAGAAAGCTACTAGTGTACTAAATTATTGCAAAAAGACAATAAGCAGTCACATGAAAGTTGAAAATAAAGCACAAATTTCTACTTTACGCATCTTCCTCTGGAATTTTGACCAGTGTTATTGATCTAACAATGTGTTGTTCTTTGATCTGTAGATCGATGCCGTCAGCTATAGACTTAGTGGGGTAGGATTTGTTAGAGGATCCCGTGAACTGGTTATAATTACTGGTTTGTCCTGTCTCCTGGTAATTCAGGGCAGTCTGTACTCCACATACATGACAGTGTTTACGAACATTTACGGTCAACCTATGATTCTCCTTCTTGCGGTTGAACTCAATGTTCAGTCTAATTTTGCCGATTTTGTTACTTCTGACTGTTTCCAATATGGTTTCTGAGTGAGTAGATCCCTCGACCATGTAAGTCTCCAGTATCTTTATATGTGCCACATGGTTATCTTCCTCACAGTTTGTCAGCTGGATGTACGAGAAGTTCGGAGAAACGTCCGGCAGTTCCATAAACTCCATCTGTAACAGACGAAACGGCTTTCTGACTTTAAAGTTAAATGTTTCCCTGGCAACCATATGTCCAACTCTGTTCCCTTTTGAAAATATTGATCCAAGTTCAACTGATAAAGGAGGAAGTCGTCGCCTTTCAATTGCAGAAAATTTTGACGTAGTTTCACTTTTCACTCCTCTAGAGAAGTAACGGTAAAAGCACAGTTCTTCATCATCTCTCAGAATTCCTGACACGGCCACAATTTCTGAGAACTGTTGAAGTGATAGAGACAGAATTCTAAGCTTGTACAAAAGGTCACCTAAAACTTCCCTCATATTCATTCCTGTCGGCTCCAGATCCCTACTTTTACATTTCTGCTCTGCCCACTGTAGAATAGCTTCAATAATATCAAACTCTGACGCTGTGATATCCTCACTGGACAATATATCAGCCAGGCAGTCTTTGGTCAAATTTTGGAAATCTGGAGACTTGAACACTTCCAGTGCGTGTATATTGATGTATGACATGACCTCTGCCTTCAGTTTGGTCATATCAAATACTGATGCCTGTGAGAACACAGTGCATGCGTTGTCTACAGAGAGTGCATTCAGTAGGTACTCTTCACATTTTTGCATCATTGCCGCAAATTGATATTTATTGGAGGCATATAACAGCTCTGTGACAGTTCTGTCATCTAGCTCTGCTTTGTCTGTGTATATGTACCTACAAACAAACAAATCATGTATATCAAAATGAAGCAAATAATCACTCTCAACTCTACTTAATAATTGAACAACCAGACTTGTCAGAATGACAACATAGCTCGCCGGTGGCAACCATATGTAAATTGCAACAACAAAAATAAAAAAGGTCTTATCACAAGGAATGCACATGTGAAATATCAAAGCCCTATCACTTACCATTCCAAAAATATGGCCAAGGTTAAAGTTTTTCAAAAGTAGGTCAATCATCTCCAAGGTCAAGGTCACAAGGTCAAAAATTTTGGTATCCATGGAAAGGTCTTGTCACAAGGAATACACATGTGAAATATCAAAGCCCTATCACTTACCATTCCAAAAATATGGCCAAGGTTAAAGTTTTTCAAAAGTAGGTCAATCTCCAAGGTCGAGGTCACAAGGTCAAAAATTTTGGTATCCATGGAAAGGTCTTGTCACAAGGAATACACATGTGAAATATCAAAGCCCTATCACTTACCATTCCAAAAATATGGCCAAGGTTAAAGTTTTTCAAAAGTAGGTCAATCTCCAAGGTCGAGGTCACAAGGTCAAAAATTTTGGTATCCATGGAAAGGTCTTGTCACAAGGAATACACATGTGAAATATCAAAGCCCTATCACTTACCATTCCAAAAATATGGCCAAGGTTAAAGTTTTTCAAAAGTAGGTCAATCTCAAAGGTCAAGGTCACAAGGTCAAAAATTTTGGTATCCATGGAAAGGTCTTGTCACAAGGAATACACATGTGAAATATCAAAGCCCTATCACTTACGATTCCAAAAATATGGCCAAGGTTAAAGTTTTTCAAAAGTAGGTCAATCTCCAAGGTCAAGGTCACAAGGTCAAAAATTTTGGTATCCATGGAAAGGTCTTGTCACAAGGAATGCACATGTGAAATATCAAAGCCCTATCACTTACCATTCCAAAAATATGGCCAAGGTTAAAGTTTTTCAAAAGAAGGTTAATCTCCAAGGTCAAGGTCACAAGGTCAAAAATTTTGGTATCCATGGAAAGGTCTTGTCACAAGGAATGCACATGTGAAATATGAAAGCCCAATCTGTATTGGTTTAAAAGTTATAAGCAAGGTTAAAGTTCTTGTGCACGCGCACGCAGACGCAGACGCAGACGCAGACGCCAACGCCGACACCGGGGGTATGACAATAGCTCTCCGGACATTCGTCCCGGCGAGCTAATAAAAGCACTCCTATATTAAAAAAAATCCAGCTTTTCTGAGAATTCATACCGTATACCGAAAACTTTTTGCATGCGTCTAATTTTCGCTAAGTTGGCGAGCATCATCAAATTGCGAAAAATGAACATAGCAAAAAAGAGACACAGATATTAACTTATGAATAGATTAGCGAAAATAAGACTCAGTGAAAAATAGACACACCTTTTTGGGGTCATTTTCACGAAAATTACCCAATATACTATATTAATTGATTTTTAGATTTTCAGATATATATAGTAATCCACATCAAATTCAATTCATATAGGTACTTCTGACTTAAATGCACATTGTTATTTTATACAGTGTTTCATGCAAGGACCTTATTTGTTATAATTCAAGAGATATATTGCTATAATCTTAAGGTTAGGTCTCAAATGAAAGGTTCAAGGTCACAGTCTCACTTGCAAGGTCTTGTCATAAAGAATCTTAATGTAAAATATGAAAGCAATACCGCTTATCATTTAAGATAGTCAAGATCAAATTTTGAACAGTATTCCAAAGTTTGAGGTCAAGGCAACACTAGGTCAAAAGTCAAGGGTTCATTAAAAGGTCTTGTCAAAAATTAATAAAGGAAGCTCTATCCATTACGGTTCAAGAGTTATTATTAAAAATAGTAGGTCAAACTTCAAGGTCAAGGTCACGAGGTCAAAAGGCAAGCCCACAAATGAAATATCTTATCACAAGGAGTTTGAATGTGAACTATAAAATCCTTTCACCTTCAGGTGCAAAAGATGTGGTCAGAGTAATTGTTTTTGAAAAGTAGGTCAAACTTCAAGGTCAATGTCAAAAGTCAAGTACACAAATGAAAGGTCTTATCACAAGGAGTTTGCATGGGAAATATAAAATCCCTACCCCTTAAGGTTGAAAAATATGGTCAAGATTAATGTTTCTTGAAAATAGGTCAAACTTAAAGGTCACTAGGTCAAAAGTCAAGATCCCAAATGAAAGGTCTGATTATGGTTAATAATTATGTAAAGTTACTTTCAATTCCCCTCGAAGTTTTCTCCCTAAGGGCTAAAATACAAATTCAGAATTTTCTATCTCAAGGTCAAAATTTTTTTGCTGCGTTTGATTCGTCTCATCATGGTCTACCACCATCTTAAGTTTCAAGTTATTGTTCCAAATAATTTTAAAAAAAAAACTTAATTGCAACAGTTTGACCAAAATGTTGATGCATCAATGGACTGACAGACGGATGGACTGACAGACAGATAGATTTCCCTATTTCATAGACCGGATTTTGCTTTGCAATCCGCACAAAAATATGCAGGAGACAGTTATTGAAACAAAGTGGACCCTGGCTCCTAGGATCTTGGGTGTGACATTCTTTTCTTAATACTATATCTCGGATATTATGATATTCTAGTTGAAGTCTAATGTTCATAGTACATAGCTAGTATTACTGGATGTAATAATTCAAGCATCTGGGGGAGGGGGGAGAGGTTTCCTGAACCCCTTTAGATGCGTGCCATTCTGTAACAATAGATCTGAAAATTTTAAGTATGCTTTTATTCTAATTTGGTAATTGAAGAGATGTGTTATATTCTCTGGTTTTATACATTGTATACGCTACAAAGGAAATATAATGCCTTATTTGCAAAAAAAAAATTATTGCGGATTCAAAAATATGCTCTCCCTTGCCCATTGCAAGCTCATGAATGTGTCCTCCCTTAAACATGTTAAATTGCCCAAACTGTTATTTCTTCACTAACAAAATGTTTTATCTGCATGATTCATAACAGAGCAAGCTCAAAGCATATATCTTGTCATTAAAATTGTTTGAAATATTTTAAAATATCTGATTTTCCAGTAGATTCATTGGGAGGACAGACACCAGACATCACAAAATTTGGCGAAATTTTCATTGCGACGTAAAAAACATGACAACGCATAAAGTCAGTGCGATCAAATATGACGTCCAAAGGATGTGATGTCTGGTGTCATCACAGCTTGAAGCAATCATAAAATAAATATTTTCTGGAAAATGGACTATTGTCTTTCTGCTGAAAGCTGGTAACACCTTCATTACCTTATGAATTCAGTGAAGACATTTGCTGATATATCAGGAATGGAGATATTCTCTGGATTCTCAGGCAAACCTCCATAAAACATGGCCTTAAACACAGGACTCCTGACTGACAATACTAGCTTATGGGCACGTACTCGACGATTCCCATCATTTGGAAAGACAAAAGAAACGTCTGTCATATCCTCAGAATGACAAAGATTTTTTATGCATATTGCTATGGTTTCTGATGCCTCATCATTGCCATGGCAGCCACTCTGGTCCTCATTAGAAATACTGGTATCTGCACTATCTGATTCCATGATGAGTTACTGTTCCTGAAAATATATTGTTTACATTAATTAAGAATTCTGTAACATACATAGTATACTAGTATATAAAGATATGCTGTTTACAGACAAGTCCGGGTGTTTTGAAGAAAAAAAAAACCAATAAACACGGTGCAGAAAAAACAAGAGCCCCAGGGGGCACAACGCTCACCTGATACCCATGCACGCTCTAATTGACATACTGCTATTGAATACTGATAGTGCCAGTACCGGGATTTTAGCCCACAACCTTTCTAAAAAGATTTTTGCCGGATGCAGAGAAGTTTTTTTTCAGACAACCTTTAAAAAAATAGTCACATTTCAAAACAATAACTTTTTTTAAGTCATATGCCCAACTAGTATAGTTCAATTATGCAACATCAAAAATAAAATCATATTGTAAAATCCCACTTTAATGCGCAGCAGAAAAAGAATAAAACAATGAAATGATTTCATAAATTAAGTTTATTTAAAACTGAACGACCATACCTTTCATTATTGATAGCTAGAATGCCAGAAATTATAAAGCCTGACAGGCTGTGTTTGTGAAACGAGAATGCCCCCGGCGGCACCTTTGTTAGTATAAACGCCATTTTCTGTTAAGTATGTGAGAGGTCAGGGTCAGCGTAATATTGGTATCTATGGAAATATCTTGTCACAAGGAATACACATGTAAAATATGAAAGCCCTATCACTAACCAATCAAAAGTTATGCGCAATGTTTAAGTTTTTGAAAAGTACGTCAAAGGTCAAGGTTATGGTCACGAGGTCAAAATTTTGGTATCAATGGAAAGGTATTGTCACAAGGAATACACATGTGAAATATGAAACCTCTAAGACTATCACAAGCTTCCATTCAATGTTATGCCCAATGTTAAAGTTTTTCGGAAAACAGACAAACAGACAGACGGACAGGCCAAAAACTATATGCTCCCGAATCTTTTATTCCAGGGGCATAAAAAACAAAGATTTTTCAGTTTTGCCTTTATTCATATCAAAGTTTACTGAAATCTAAGAATGCTTTTGAATAGTATTGATTTCATCTCAAATACATGAAACGTTAAAATCGTTTTAATCCAATATTTATCAATTCAAGTGAATTGTGCAGAAATTGGGCCAATTTGTTTTCCAAAAAGCAGTGTACGGTGTATCAAACCTCATGATCCAGAGGAAGACATTACTCATTCGACGTTTCTTCAAGAAATCAGTCCGTAAATTAATTACTTCATCTAAGAGAGTCTAAGACAGAGGAAATTCGAGCAAACTTTATACATGATAACAAGTATATGCAAGTGTTCCAAGTACATGAATGATAACCATTATGAAAGTGTTCCAAGTATAATGCACATTAAATAAAAATCTATTCCATTTGCACTGTATCTCCTGAAATGTATCGCAGTACTAAAGGGTTGTGGAGGAATTAAACGGATCAAATCTAAAGTACAGCGACTTTGTTTACAGTTACAGTTATAGGTCAGAGACCACTAAAAGGCCGGCTCTGATTGGAGAAAAACCTGTAGGGTGAAGGGGCCTGTTATTTTAAATGTGACAGAAGATGTGATTGGCTATCAATTCTATTTTCTTTTGGTATATTGTTTGAATATGATATATATAGGTAAAAAATAAGTGCAATTAAAATGTCGATACCCGGATATTTCCCTAGCTCCCGACCCGCTAAAGGGGACGGGCGCGGGAAAATTTGAAAATTCTCTGCGGGGTACCTTGTGACGCAAATAGTGCGAAAAAGAGCAGGTCATGCTATATTTTTTAATTTAGTTTCGTATAAAGCTTGAATCAATGAACAAATCGGTATATAACATGCATGGCCAGCAGTGTTAGTATAGACGTTATAAGGCATTTCGTTAACATTACGGCCTATGGAAAATGATTTGGTTGTCTCTGACCTAGAAGGTGTAACTTATATAAAGTTAATCATTTTAACAGGGAATCCCTTCCCTTTTGACTGGTGAACCGGGCTGAATAAAAGGTGTCACCTCATTGGTCATAACTATTGAAAATTTAAAAATAGCAAATTAAATCAATGTATGATTCCCTGCTGTGTGTAGAAATTGAGTTTTCAACATGATTTTGCCTTTTATGTAATCAATAGATCGATTTGAAATTATATATAAAAATTAGCAAATTTTCAATTCGGAAGGAGGGGTCCTTAAACAAGTGAATTTTGCAGAAAAGGTATGCATGACCCCCTTTTTTCTTTCGTTTTTATGCGTGCCAAAGATGTCCTAGGCCAAAAATATTCCTTAAAAATCTAAAAGTGGATATCTTGACAAAATTCTTTCACTTGTAGGGTACCATGCATGAGTACCTCATATCTACAAAATGTCATGACAATCTGAAGAGTGGTTATAGAAAAGAAGCAGAAAATGTATGAAAATCACCCCCCCCCCTTCCTTTTTACATAAGAAAAGAATTCATAAAAAATCAAAAAATTAAAATTTAAGCCTAAAATACATATCAAAGCATTAAGTAAGTTAAATATGATAAATATGCAGTAAATGAGTGTGTAAAATCATACACTTATTGAGTTATTTAAAGAAATAGTGCAAAAATGTGCATTTCTGACTAAGTCCGAAAAGACGTCAAAAACGCGTCAAAAATTTGACTTCGAAGTGGAACCAAAAATAACAACACTTCTTAAGACATCTCTCTAGATCATCCTGATGCTTTCGGTTTGTCGATACATGCTTCGGTTCTGAAGAAGAAGTTTGTCATAGGAGGGTACCCCCCGTGACCTACTATTGGCTGTGGTGGCGCCACCTGTTGACGGATCCGGACGAAAAACAACAACACTTGTAGGGGACCATGAGTACTTCATACCTACCAAGTTTCATCAAAATCCCTTCAGCCATTCTGGAGAAGAAGTTTAAAATGTGAAAAGTTTACGACGACGACGGACGACGACGACGACGGACGACAGACGCAACACTATGACAATAGCTCACTTGAGCCGTTGGCTCAGGTGAGCTAAAAACCCAGAATACTCAGTGCATTAATTTTACGTTACAATACTTTTACCAGAGCTCAACACTTCATTGATCACTGTGGTTAGGGATAAGGCTGTGGTATGTAATATTTGTTTTTATATCCCCATGTTTTTAAAAAATTAGGCATCCTCAAGCCAGGTGAAAACACATCAACATACAAATTTTGTATTGTAAATAAAATGTAAGGTCATGAGAGACTGGAAAACTAGCAAATAACGCTAGATCAGGCTTTTAATGGATCCATTTGATACGTATTTCGAATTCAAGTAACAATGAGTAATGTATAATACACTGTTGTTTTTTCACTTGATAAAGGCTATAAAGGGGCCAAAAATGTGTGTATTTGAGTGTTTGTGTTTTTATGTTCATAAATACAGTTTAAACTAATTCACAGCAATGGCCTAGCTTAATACATTGTTCAATATATAATCCTGTACGTACTGAGGTTATACCTTTTAAAGCTGACCTTTATGCCAAATACATGCAAATAGTATATGAAATACAATTATCACTTTTTTCAACCATTTAAAATGTGAAAGTACATGTATGACTATCAAACGGACGGAAAGAATAAACACTTTATGTCCTGTCATCTCAAAAAGAGAGTACGACATAATACATACGCGTAAAGTTTAAGTTAAGGCATGTCATTTCTGTAGTAAGGAATTTCAACAATTTTATGAAAACCATATTCAATCATAGGATGAATGTCAATTAATCATTTTACGAATAAAAACTAATGATGAAAATCAAAACTCTTAAAAAAAATTGCTTATTTGAAAAACAGGGAAAAAATGTTGAAAATTTGTTGCTAAAAATAGCATACTAAAATTTGTGATGTAATACAAAAAAAGTGCTAAAATTTAGCACTAATTTGACTTTAATTTTAGTTTTCTTTGTAAAGATACAATAAAACAGGTTAGTAACAATTGTATAGAACTTGATTTTGATAAAGAAATTCACCGTACGTATACAGGACTATCAAATTCATTTATATAGCTAGATCACTTAATATTTTCTTGATTAAATTGACTAAGTTTAGGTAAAAATATTCAATACTGAATATGATATTATCAACGATATTTTCAAATACACAGCAAACTGTGCTCCTTTATGAGCCCTTAGAAAGACTTTTCATAATCAATATTAGAGAAAAAGTATATGTCTGTATTGAAATATTAGAGAGAACAAACGCTCGATCAACAAGAATAGTACCATTTTGTTTTCTTCTTGAAAAAGTATCAGCGCGGTAAAATATGAATTTTGAAGATTTGTGTGTTAAAAATACGATCATTTTCCTTTGTTTTGCGTCATTCAGGGCAAACATTGACGTTAGAACATATATTCACGTCATACATCACACGCTTGACATTACGAGGGCTTGAAAATACGCGTTTTTTCTCAAACATTCAACTTTGCAAAAAGTGATAATTAATAATGCATTTATCAAAAACATTTTTCAGCGAAATTTTAAGGATGATATGAGGTGTTAATTGGCGCACCTGTAGTCCAGAAAATATTTGTGACCATTTTAAACCTTGATTTTATTAATGCACAGACACCAGACGTCACATCATGTGGCAAAATTTTCCATTGTGACGTCACATCTGATCACATCCTCTTGAAGCACCTTGATGTGTTGTCATGCTTTCTATCTTGACGTCACAATCAGGTATTATCGCCAAATTTTGTGATGTCTGGTGTCTGTCCGCACAATGAATCTATTGGAAAATCAGCTATTGTTGCGTATTCAGACAGTAGCAATTATAAGGTCCTTGTGAAACAGCAACTTAATGACATCCATGCAGATGTCCACATGCATGATTACTAGCTAGGTGCTTGTTTTGTGACCCCTCTCTCCAACTTCCCTCCTCTCTTCTAGGCACAGTCCATTTGATATTCTGGGGGGGGGGGGGGGGGGGGGCTTGGGATTTTTGTCGGAGCAAGATTATTTTTTTCGCCCCAGACCAGGGCAAAATTATTTTTTTTCTTGCATAGTTGGAGCAAGGAAATTTTTTTTTAACAAAGTGATGCGCATATTAAGAATGTTTGTGTTTGATTGTTAGAAATTATTTATATTTTTACTCAAAACTCTAAATATTAATATATTAGTTTATTTTTATGCAAGAATTCATTTTAAACAGAGGATAAAAGATTTTTACAATACAATTCTCAATATTTTATATAATTTAGGTACATGTATATAACATGTACATTTATAAGAGGGTCTGAGGGGAAGGTCTCCTAGACAAAATATTACATGTAAATGAAGAATTGTAAATTGGTGAATAACTGAAGTTATATAAAGGGATACATGCAACATGTATTAATAGCAATACATAAATATTCACAATATATGTAAGCTTTTAAGGAAGCCCTTTTTTCAATTCACACATGTATAACTTTTGATATCTTCATACATATATATATGGACTTTGCCATAGTAAATGATGTTTTGATAGAAAATCTATAATGGCGAGCGAAGCGATACAAATTGAAAACTGCGGCGAGCGAAGCGAGCCGGAAAATTTTCAAGAATTTTAGTGAAATTTATGGTAATTCTTCAAATTCAGATTATTTGTAAGAGCAAGATTATTTTTTTCTGTCACACCATAAGCAAATTTATTTTTTTCATCAAAATTGAGAGCAAAATTATTTTTTTCGAAAAAAACCCCAAGCCCCCCCCCCCCCCCCCCCCCCCCCCCCCAGAATATCAAATGGACCATGCCTAATAGAGTTTCATTTTTTTCAGTTTAACAATTGCCTGTCTGTAAGAGCAAGGAGGCAAAAGTAAAGAAATAGAGATTTTGATAAAAATGACGACATGAAACAGTAATTTAGGTTGTTCAATTATATAAATTTCTTTGTTACCATTATTTTGTATTGATCATGTGCACGGAAAAACTATTTTCTGTGCAGCTACCGTTGTAGGTTTTATCGCTTCCGCAAAGCGTTTCATTGACGCAGATTAGTGAAAGTTGACAACAGGGCATTTGCCAGTAAACCGAAGATTTGTTTCCTTTTTTGTTTCTTTTTCCCGTCGTGAGTAACAGTTGAAATGATTTAATGTTTTAAATATGCCTTTGTACTCTTATATACACGAATACACGCCCTTTACTCGGGTACATCTCTTGAAAGATTCGTCTACATATGACGTGCCTTGGCCTAGTTGGAACTTAAAATTGAATACACAAAGTTTCAAGCCCCTTCCCCCTTTAAGTGTGTTTTATAATATAAATTCTTACAAAGCACTAGAAGAAGTGATTTTTAATATTGGGTCTTGATACAATTGACGAGAATACAAAATTGCAACTTATTGTAGACTGCACGTGTATAAATTTGGGAAGAGCACAAAAAGATAGTGAGGCTCTGAGTAGGGATATGATATATGCTCTGTACACATGCAGAGCCAACATTTTAAAGAAAAACTCTTTTTAATGGTAGCCATCATTATCAAAATTTACCCATATAATATCCCAGAGAGAACTAAGCAAAATGACCTGTAAACTAGCCTGAAGCCCTTGTACATTCTGTAAATATTTTACGATATTTTTATTGCATCCATTTGCACCCAATATTGTTATTATTGCCTAGGTGGAGGGCATTATTGGGAGATAGTGTTTTATGCTACACAAGAATGTTTCTTATTTAGTTTTAGTCTCACAAATTTTATATATATCTGAAAATCTTTTACCAAAACAATGTGCAAATAATATTATACCCTTCATATATGCTATTTTAAACCCCCTCAGCTATGCCAGTCTAAGACATCTTAAATAAAATTTCATAGGCCCTTTTTAAAATGAATTCCAACTCCCTACCTCATATCTAACTTTTAAAACCATTTTAAAACTATTTTAAAATGGGTGCTCCTTAGTCAAAGGAGGGAATTACCATAAACAGTAACAGTATAACATAATATGAATCTTGGCATCGCCTACGAGTGGGGAAAATTTCGTAAAATCTAAAAGTGCGTAAATATTTGATTACGGAAATATCAGTTATTGATAAAATACTACTTAAACATACCAGTATTGTGCTATAAATTTGATTCTTTTACTTCTTTTAATTTGTGTACACAGTCATTGATTTTACTCCATTTTTCAAAAAATGACAGCACTCCGAAAATAATATGAATTGGCACAATTTTTACATAATTACCTTCTTTTGAATTATAAGGGATAGGGCTTTGATATTTCACATTTATGTTCCTCATGATGAAAGCTTTCATTTGATACCATGACTTTTGACCTAATGACAGTGATTTTTTTACCTTTTTTAAAAGCCACCTGTACCTTTTCATTTGGGAAAATATGCAACATTTTGGAACAAATTGGGAAAATTTAGAAACAAAATTTCTTAAAAGAAACGCTAAAAATATTCAAGAAAGTGAAAGAGTTCGCAAAATTTACAAATTAAGGTAACCCCCCCTTTAACTGTTGAGAAGTAAAGCCATTTGTACGAATCGATGCTTCATACTTTTGGGGTACAAATTTACAATTGTCAGGAACTGGGTCGAGACTGCCATCAGAATCTGAGTCGGACGTGTAACTGTTCACATTTGAGATGTCCTTGACTTCTTTATGGGAAACAGAGGCCTGTTCGAGTGGAGAACTGACGCTGTCCGTGACTTCATTTCCATCGCCTATTCATTACGGGAGTGTTACCAGTACCTTTATTATCGCAATCCTTTTTAAAAAAAGAATCGATTTTTGTAGATCTCTTGTATCTTTTTTACTTAGTTTTTTTGCTATAGTACTTAAGAGTAATGAGACATCCCATCCCCGTGGCATCCATCAACAAGTAATCAACGTGAAAAAAAGGAAATGGTTGATTTTATTGCATCAGAGCCACCATTTCTATTACTTTTGTGCACGTTTCATGTCAAATTGAATTCAATCTTGAAAACAATTTTGATCTCCATGTATTGGGAAAATATGGGCCGATTTTTGGGAAAATAACTCTAATTTTTACGAGGGGAAGCCACCGATTTTCGGCGGTAAATGGGGCCAAAAAAATCACTGAATGACCTTGACCTTTGACCTACTTTTGAATTATAAGGGATAGGGCTTTGATATTTCACATATACATCATATAGATTCCTTATGATGGGAGAAGCTTTCATTTGATATCATGACTTTTGAAATACTGTAGTGACCTTGACCTTTGATATACTTTTAAACTATTAGGCATAGGGCTTTGATAATTCACATACAGATTCCTTATGATGAGAGCAGCTTTTATTTGATATCATAACTTTTGACCTGGTGACCTAGATCTTGACCTTTGACCTACTTTTAAACTATAAGGGATAGGGCTTTGATATTTCACATATAGATTCCTTATGAACAAAGCATTCATTGTTATGTGATAAATTAATCTATTAAGAGAAAACATCCCGCAAGGGGTATAATTCGTCCACTTTAGGTTAGTTCTAGTTTAAGTTCAGGGAAGTTCACCAGAGGCGAAATTCCCAATGCTGAAAAAAAGGCATTTTTCCCAATTTCTTAGCTAGAAATTCCCAATTTGAAACAATAAAATTCCAATAAACAAAGTATAAAAAAACTTTGAAATTACTGAAAATACAAAAATCTAAAATATGATAATCTTGGTATCTAAATGCATACAATCATCTTCTCAGAAGATCGTCTTTAAAACTAATGAGTCGTGTGATCGCAAATTTTCTTCACTCAAGTTGTTTTGACTGCTTGGCACTCGCTTATTACCCATTCGATTCTTTAGTAGCTTATACACTTAGAAAGGGAATAAATTAAGCTAAATAGACATGCTAATCATTTTAAAATACCTTTGATAATAAAAAATTACGACCTGTTAAAATCGGAAAAGTGAATTAAGATTGCGTTGAACATAGCAAATTTTCTGCATCTTAGTCGCTTTGACTGCTTGACACTAACTTACTTCCTATTTGGACACTAACTTACTTCCTATTTGTTTATTTTGTAAGACTTTTAATTACAGTTAAAAAGATAACAAATCCAGCTAAATAGACATGTTAATCACAAGACATTTTGAGATGAAAAGTTGCGATGAGTAAAAACAGAAAATTGTAATATAATTGGTGTGCGCTTATCACCAGACTTCATTCAAACTCAGACACGGCTCACTAATCAATTATATTTCCTATGATAGAGGAGAATAGATCAATTTTTTTTTAAAGTAGATGAAACAAATCGATCAACACTTGGTTCATAAGAAATTGTTGAGTCAAAGTGAACAAGTGTATTTCAAATTCGTTAAAAATTGAAATTACATGTAATTTCATCAAGAATCTTTAAAAACAAATAGCGACCAAAAATTTGCTTAATACGACCAAATTTTGGAAATGGTGACCAAAATTTAAGCAAGGTCGCTTTTTGGCAACCAAATCTTGAATGCTACTTGGAGCACTGGTTAGGAAGATTTGGGTATTAATGTTAAGAAGTTTTCTTCATTTTAAGTGCTAGGAAGGCCAAACTTGCACAGATGATGCATCTTTATGAGTTATAAGATCACAAATCTACATTTCAAATGTAGGTCATGGCCTATATTTTCCACTTATGCAATATTCAGGCACCAATTTACATAATGCCATTTTTATTTTGGGATCACAATTTATTGTATCTTCCTCTTCACGGCAATGCCGAGTCTCAGAGATATTATGTTTAGTGTTCATAGCACAAAAATTATGACATGGCATATTATGTACAATAAAGAAGTGCTTAAAAACCTTAGTGTCCCCTCCAGCTTTGCCAGTAGGAGACTAATGAAACAGTATCATAAGCCACCGTTCCACTGCAATCCTGCTGTACCTACGACCATTCACGACCGGAATTTTCACAAGAGCGGGTAAAACTTTCAGGGCCTTTTCATTTTTTTCTTGACATCTTGCACTATTCCCGACCGATTCCCAATCAATTTATGACCAATTCACTTTTCATCGCGGACATACATAGCTTTACCCGCTCTACTCAGGATCATATTGCCGACCAAGTCCCGCTCTATCCGATCTATTCCCGATGCAATTCCGCGCTATTACTGACTGTCCCCGACACATTCCTGCTCAAAACATAATTTCTAACTTAAACTGATCTCATTTGTCATCCAATGATCATATCAGCCATGAAGAAGCCTATATTTCTCGTTTTGACAAAGCCTTACCCAAAAGTGTTGCGATCAAAATTAATAAAAAAATCCTTACTTAAAAAGTGGCATTGGATAGCCAAGAATCCTCGCCACAACATTTTGAAAATAATTATTTGAAACAAATCAATATCAGTGCGAGAAAATGAATGAAATATGCATAGATCATATTTGAGGCGTCGTTTGGTCGTAACTTTGTCATATAGAGCGTGAATAAGTCACAAGATGGTCATGAAAAGCTCTTGGTAAGATCAGCAAACATTGAATCTGTAGTGGATATGTCCTGGTAACTGTAAGAGCATAGAATAGAGGGGTAACCTAGGCTGTACCCCCGACTATCCCGACCAAGCGCCGACTATTTCACGACCACAAAGAGAGCGGAAAAGTTTCCCGTATTTTTCACCGGTTGAAAGAATACGGAAACTTTTCCTGACCTCTAAAGCGTGCCCGCTCTAATACCGATCAATTTTGGACCAACATACGCTGTACCAGACCAAGATACGACTAATAGCCATTCTCTCCCGACCTGGCAGTTTTTGAGGTCGGGAATGGACGTAGGTACAGCAGGATTGCATTGGAATGGGGGTGATGTGATATTAGATTTCTACACATATATCATGTATTCCAATACAAAATGTCTTTTGTAAGGCCATGTAAAATAAAATCTATGTTTCTCAGACACCGCCGCGCGCTATAATTTGCCGCCAACGAGACGTTTTTATTGCAACTTCAGAAAAAAATATCCGCCGTGTCTCATCGTTGATCGTCAATTAAAAACGAAATATCAATTTATGTCATTGAACATATTTATTGTCCTTTAAAATCGTCAAAACTGTACCCGATGAATAAATACTTTTAAAAGCCCGTATAAATCACGGCGCCTTCCGTATTTACGTTACGGGTAAAGACTTTATCCACGCGTCGTTTAAAGGGTACTATGTATGCCGAAATTCCCTCCTATGACTAAGGAGCACCCCTATATATAATAGGGTAGGAGGGTCCTTGGCATTCCCAGAAGGGATTAATGTAGGTTAAAATCCTAAAAATTATGTATATGTTTTAAAACTGCACCAATCTCGGAATCCCAGCTGCGATTTAAGACCCTGTGGCACCAAGTCTGTCTAGCAGATTTAGTGGTAAACCACCAATTAAAAATAAAACTACTTCTAAAAATGTAAGTTAAAACAAAAGTGCCGTGGAAAAAAAAATATGTACATGTGATAAAATAAATGCAAAAGTATATTAGTAAAACGGGTCAACGGTAGCCGCATGACCGAGAGGGCAACATAACACCAAAAAGGAACATTAATCCATTCGGTGAAATGTCAATAACCCAGCCGTTTTGGTGGGGGAAAACCGGAGGACCCGGAGGAAAACCCACCACTGACCCCAGGAGAACGGCCAAAACCCCTGGGCAGCCCATGGACCCCCAGTTAGATCGCCGCTAAGCCGAACGTCTTCCCACACAACCAATGTGATTCTGAAGTTCGAATTTCCTCTGACATCCAAATTTCCAAGATGACATAAGTTCCTAACATATAATAAAAATAAAGGACCATCTGGAAAAATGGATGCCATTGGAACGTTTCTACACCAGTAAATGGCATCGATAGCTGGTGTAGAGGTCAGAATCACAAAGATTGTGTGGAGAGACAAAAAGGCGTCCGGCCATCACGGCAACCAAACCGGAACTAACAACGTGCCGCGGACACGTGGACGGCTGGCTATTCGCGTGTTTAATACATCGAGTATTACATATATTAAAACGTTCGTATGGTTTTCTTTATTGATCTCCACAGCATATGTAAATACCTATGCCGAACAATAACAAGTGTCCATTGTAATACTTCCGAATCTATTAATAATGACTTTCATGTTGTAAAAAGTATAAACAAGGACCGCCGACGAACGCAAGAGAAACGTAGATAAATCCTTAAATCTATGATTAAAAGAATGTATATTGTACCCGGGCCGTGTACATTATTTTATCAGACGGTGGTTAATGCTGAACACTTCATTCGATTTCTAAAGATTCTGCTTCACCCAGACTTGACTTTTGAAGACATACGCTATCGGCCAAATTTTTATTTACCATATGAACGGATCCATCCGAGGAAGTGAGGGCTCGTATTTAATTTGAACTGGGTTTAAACAAGATGTGAGCAAATACTGTAACAACCGTCGAGTCTCTTGTGCGATTCTACTAAATACTCACGGCAATTAAAACATACTATACTTCGTATATCAAATTTTGAATTATTTAGCTTCTTCCATTCAGACAGATGAGCTACGTCTCCCCGTGCTCAGAAGGAATACGTTATTTTACTTCAAAAAATCAACTTATTTACTGGAGAAAGCCATAAATTTTAATGTACACGTACCATTTTTTTGACTGACGGTTCCAAGACAGTTTTCTATGAAGAAAAACGGTGGGGGGTGGGGGGGGGGGGGGGGGGCGGCATAAGATTTTTTGCCTAGTACATGAATAATGGGGGGGGGGGCAGGACAGACGACTTCTTTGCCTTACATGAATAATAAGAGCACTTTTGATGAAAAAAAAAACAAAAAATAAAAACCCTACCTACCTTGCCACTTTTTTAGACCCAATTATCTGAGAAACATAGAATTTATTTTACATGGCCTAATACATGTATATTGTACTGTTATGACTTATATGTACTAAACTTTTGCATTAATACTTTTCAACAGATTTTAAAATTACATATTATATAATCTGTTATCTTTTCAGGAAACCAAAAGGGAATAATGAGTACAAAAAGGGTGAACACAACAGCCACAGCTCGGCTGAAACAAGACTACATGAGAATCATGAAGGATCCAGTACCGTATGTCAGAGCTGTGCCTCTACCCTCTAATATACTAGAATGGTAACCATAATATTGTTGATGTTCTTTTTGTAATTCACCGTATGAAGATCGTGTTTCGAACCTGAATATTACGACTTTTAGTGTTGCTCAGGACTCAAACTACATAACATTTTACATAATTGAATCTCTTAGTCAGTGTTTTTCATAATTAAACTTATGTTAAATATTTTTTAAATAAACATGATAAAATCTTATATGATATTGTATGTGAAATATGATTCACGAATAATTAAGTGAAGTAATATATGCAGTAATTCATTTAATAACTGTATTGTTTTAATACTACGAAAATTGTCTGTCTAAGTCAAATCAGCTTTAACCTGCATGACTGTCTTATGTGACCTTTTTTCTGTCGGCCCTTGCAAAGTCACATAAGACAGGTTTGACTGTAGAGTAAGCCTTATTCATGCCTTTAAATGTTATAAATAACCTTATTCAGGCATTACGCCCTTATTCAGAACTTGTTAACTGCTTCTCTGTCATACATAGTAATCAAGTGATCAAAAAGCGACATCTATTGGATAAAAGTTAAACAGTAACCAAGAAAGATAATCAAGATATTCACAATGAATAATACAATAATGAACAGTCCATACATACAGTCTGTAACAATGTTTGTATATCTCTCTACTTCGTTCATGTTTTGTAACAAATAATTATGTATTGTTGTTTATGTTTAGATATAATTATATCCTCAGCTTCCGTATAACCAGAAATTTTCGCAAGTATCAAATTTGCGTTTTTATGGTAAAATTTGTATCTTTATTTTTGCGATTACAATTTTTCGCGATTCCTAAACTACAAACAAATATATATAAAATTTCACTGTTTTTTAACCTTTCATTAATGAAATCATATTTTATTAAGAATACATTTGATTTACTTCTCTTTATATATAATCAAGATACATGAAGAATGATACATGTACAATAAGAATAAAATGTAACAAGCTCGAAATTCACATGAATTTTTTTTATATGAAATTCATGTGAAGTTTCTGACTTGACTTTCATTATCCATGTTATCAAAACTCTAACTTTACATGAACATCACATAGAAAAATTCATGTGCAGTAAATTTATGTGAAATTAGCTTGAATATTTTTCTTTTACCCGGTTAATCTTATGATGCTCATTTCATATGAATTTCATGTGAGGTGCAATCTGTTCTATATATGAGGATTCCTAAGATTCCTCTTTGATTCACCAATTATTTGCATTAGCACACTATGACTTGCTGCTAGATTTGTTTGCTATATTGTTTGACTTCCTTTTGTAGGCACTACATTGTAACTGGACCAGAAAATTCACCATATGAAGGTAATAGACTATTTTCATATTCAAAGCTAGATTTAAGGAGAGGGCATTATAAATAACTTTTGCCCAATCATTTTTAGTTATCTATATAAGTTATATTCAAACTAAAACCCCTACAGTAAATCATAAGTCAAATTTTACACCCAACATCATAACTTTTGATGTGATTTCTTACTATTATATCATAGATTTCTTACAACATCACAGTATAAGAAATAGTGTTAAATGTTGTGATTTTGCGTCTTGGCTTGCATAAAATTCAAGTCTACTGTGGTAATATGAAAATTGTTTATTGAGGAATTATTATAATTGTATTTGTATGGTAAAGTTTTTAAAAGTAGAACACATTCATAAATAATTTAATTATTTCTGTAGTGTCTTTATCACGCCTATACAAACGTACAGAGCTAAATTTTATCTACAGCTGTATAGACAATGTCGCCTATTATGACATCACTAACTCCGAGCGCCGCTACGTTAGGCCTGTTCAAATATTACGTCGCCAGTTTTGAACTTGAAAATCAATAATGCTAAAATGACATCAATTGCAAAATAAACCAGATACTGTAATTAGATATCATTTAATTAAATTATAAGAAATGACTGATATAATTTTTCTGTCTATTGAAAAACGGATGCACAAACAAAATATAATCCGCTTTGGTTTTTGTCTATACATCGATAGACAGAAAAATTATTAGTCATTTCTTAAACAAACTGCATGCTGCCTCAATGACATATGAATTATTATGTATACATGTATTTTTTTCATGTGTCTGCATTAGGAGGAATATATCATGGGAAATTGGTGTTTCCACGGGAATTTCCATTCAAACCACCCAGTATTTATATGATAACTCCAAACGGAAGATTTAAGTGTAACACTCGGTAAGAACAAAGAAGTTTGATTATTACAATTATTATATATTTCCTGCCCATGAATTCAAATTATGACATTGTATAAAACTTGCTCAATTAATTAAATAAAACATAAGATCTGATATGAAAATTTAATATTATTACTTATATACAATCTCTATCTTTTGACTTAAGATCACCTGAACTTTAACACTGTAACCTTCGGTAAAAATCAGGAAAAAAACCTGAATAAACTGCAAGTACCAAAAGTCTCCTATCATCTTGATCCATCGAAGAGATAGCAGATATAAAATTGAAAATGATAAGTATTAAGTAAACTATTTGATTGTTTGTTACAGGGAAGTATTTGGTTGGTTGATTCAAGAAATTATTTGATTGGTTATTACAGATTATGCCTTTCTATAAGTGATTTCCATCCAGATACATGGAATCCAGCGTGGTCAGTTTCCACCATACTGACCGGTCTTCTCAGCTTTATGGTGAGTTTTTTTTTTCTTTTGATACATTGATTTTATTTCATTATAATTACCGAATGTGTTTGTTTATCTGATTCTAAGCATTTTGATTGGTCAATCGAGTTTATTGTGACTTCCGTTATGAGATGATAAAATGTCAAAATTGACCGGAACTACTTTCACACTAACGCAACAGAAATCAAGAATTGTCAAACGCATGAAATAAACAATACAAATGGTCTCAAATAATCCATTAAAACTAGGGACAGTTCAATGTGTCGACTCATAAACATCACAGCACAGTACTGTGAATGTTTGCCGAGATTACATCGGTTGCTACGCGCATGATTTGAAAACTGCAACAAGTGAACATGAACGGCAGTTTGTTGACAGATTTCTTGTGTTTCTAGGGAAATTTTGATTGATTTATTAGAAATGCATGAAAAAACTTCTCCTTTATTTTTCTAAAATCATCAAAATTAATCTAATACACATGGATATACAACATGTAGGATGAATAAATTTGAAAGTATTGAGCAAAAGCTATGCAATCGCTTCTTACCAAACTTGTCATGCCGATTTCGTTCCGATTCCTATGAAATCGCTACGCTACGCGGTTTTACACAATTTGTGATATGACAACTGACATTTCATCATCCAATAAAATGGCAAAAATAAACATTCAATTCTTAATTATCTGAATTTATTCAGTGATTGAACATGTGAATATGAAACTTATATATCAAGAATCTGATCACATAATGATGAGCATCAATATTGGATTAAAAAAGTCAAGATTTTAAGTTGACAAAATTACTTATTAAAACTGAAAGTTTAAGGCTGATTGACATTTACTTATGAATTATTACAATGTTTCAGTTGGAGAAAAGCCCCACTCTTGGAAGTATAGAAACTTCGGATTACACAGTAAGTACTTGTTGAAACCTTGATTTTGGTCTCCAGAGGTCTGTGTTCTAGTGAAAATTTTCATTTTCTCCACTTTCAGAATTTGCTTGTTCTCCAGTGGAATCATTCATCAACGACACAGATTAAACAGAGCACTTTTTGTCAATTAAATTTTAGAATGTTTAGTGGAAGCTGTATTGCATCTAAAACAACAACTACTTCAGAGACATTTACAGAATGTTATTCGGGATTTTCTGTATACAGAGTTATTTTCCATTTGGGACGGTATTGTGACGTCATCAAATTCTATGGAAACCAACGTTCAATTAAGGGAAAGTCCGCTACAAAACTGATGTTTCTATAGTAATTTTATTATGTCACAATGCTTTTATGTCAGGTACTGTCCAAAATCCAACACAAGCATACACCAACAAAAAATCAGAATAAGATGTTATATTGACTACTGTAAGGACTACTTCACCTTGTAGTTAATATTTTTCTTCAAATTTGTGAAAGTCAGAAATAAAGATAACTATACAACCATTTATTCTAGATTATCATAGCCCCCAAACCCCGTTATCACTGTGTATTTTAAATTCATTACACTCTTACATCAAATTATTTGATGTTTTTGTTATGCCTTTAATAACAATGTCAAGTGTTTTCTTAGAAATTTGTAATATATATTTTCATGCACCCAACAAATATTAAATAGTATAGGTATTATTTTTCATATGCAGGGATGAATTCAGCAATACAACAAAGAAGTAATTCCAAAGTAATTTTGTAACTTAACATTTACAGGGTTGTTTTATTTGTTTTCAGAAAAGACAGCTTGCAGCTCAGAGTGGACCATTTAATCTCAACGATAAAGTTTTCTGTGAGTTGTTCCCTGATGTTGCAGAGGTAAGAATAATTCAAGTTTGTTGTGAGTTATTCACTGGTATCACACTGGTAAGAATGATTTAAAAGGTTTTGTGAGTTATTCCCTGATGTCACAGAGTGAAGAATAATTCAATTTTGTTGTGAGTTATTCACTGGTATCACAGTGATAAGAATGATCAAGTTTTCTGTTAGTTATTCCCTGATGTTGCAGAGGTAAGAATAATTCAAGTTTGTTGTGAGTTACTTGATGGTATCACAGTGGTAAGAATGATAGTTTTCTGTGAGTTATTCCCTGATGTTGCAGAGGTAAGAATAATTCAAGTTTGTTGTGAGTTATTCACTTGTATCACACTGGTAAGAATGATAAAGGTTTTGTGAGTTATTCCTGATGTCACAGAGGTAAGAATAATTCAAGTTTGTTGTGAGTTATTCACTGGTATCACAGTGATAAGAATTATAAAATTTTCTGTGAGTTATTTCCTGATGTAACAGAGGTAAGAATAATTCAAGTTTGTTGTGAGTTATTCGCTGGTATCACAGTGATAAGAATGATAAGGTTTTCTGCGAGTTATTCCCTAATGTTGTAGAGGTAGGAATAATTCAAGTTGTAGTTGTGAGTTGTTCACTGGTATCACAGTGGTAAGAATGATTAAGGTTTTCTTTGTGATATCCATTATGTCACGGAGGTAGCAATTGTTTTAAGTGTTCTGTGAGTGAATGACTGGTGTTGTAGAGATAAATGTAATTGCTGTCAAGTGAGAATGTTTTCACAAGTAATGACTTCTAATAACACAAACTCTTCACTCATTATTAATTTACATGTACACATGTAGTTATACATTAAGTCATGTATACAAACATAGGGTAATCAAAGATTACATAGCTCGCCTATACAGGTTTTTGTCAGAAACCAGGTTAAAGTTTTTGAAAAGTAGGTCAAAGTCCAAGGTCAAGGTCACTAGGTCAAAGGTCATGGTCTCAAATGAAAGGTCTTGTCACAAGGTATCTACATGTGAAATATCAAAGCCCTACTCCTTATAGTTCAAGAGATATAGCCCAGGTTAAAGTTTTGTCTACGGACGACGACGACAACGACGACGACCTCGAGGGTATGGCATTAGCTCTCCGGACTTTTTTGTCCCGGCGAGCTAAAAATTACATGAACTTGCATCAGCATCAATATAAGTACATGTACCATATGCAAACCTATATATACACGTAAGCCTTATGGTTTTTAAAATTTGCTATAAATACTAAGCATGACATTATTCTTATCAATGAGAATTTTTTTTAAACCCAAGATACGCCAGAGCTACTGTACAAATTATGACACCTGGAGATGAAATCTTCTTACAGCAATTTGTATGTGGTTTCTTTCTTTATAGGTGGTCAGGGAAGAACAGAGAAAAAGGGCAGAAGAATTGAGGGAATCAACCAATCACGGACTCACAGGTCAAAGGTCAAGGTTAAATAATGGACAAAATAATGTAAATGGTGCAAACCAAGGTATCTTTGGTGGGGCGCTAGCCAATATATTTGTGATATTAGGACTTGCGGCTTTTGCATACACAGTGAAATATGTGCTACGTAGTGTTGTAGATTAATTATAATATCTATCTGTTTCATATATGTTACTTGTTTTCAGACTGTTTTTATTACGTTTGATATGTTGATATTTGAAGCTGAAGTTGAACTTGTTTTACTTAAGTTTTTGACAACAAACAATAAGTAGATATTTCCTTTGACCGCTTTAGGTGAGCTTAACTTTTTCAGCCTAATTAATGTAAAGTGCATTTATCAATAGGGAAAAAAGTAAATGTTAATGATAAATTCTTACATCATCATCTTTAACAACATATACACGTGGTCTCTTATTTTCCATGATTCATAATTTATAGTCAGAAGTGTCCCTAAAAGTAGAAATTAGAAAAGGAAATACAGTAGGGCATCCAGAGTTGAATTTGCCAATACATTATAACTATTGATTTACACAGGCATTTCTAATATAATGTGATGTTACCATGTTCATATGCATGTATTGTCTTTTTAAATTGAAAAATTGTTCTGAAGGTTGTTGAACACTTGTATGTAAAAAAAGACTTTGAGAAAAACTGTATTTAGGGAATTATTAGTTTCTGACGTTATGTTTGTGGACAGTAAATGCTGATTTTGCTGTGGCAAACTGAGTTTTTCAGGCGACACGTTAGCAAAGCCAGAAAAACTGATGTTTGCACCATAAAATCAGCATTTACCATCCGCAAACATAACATCAGAAACTACATGCAACGCCGAAGGGGACTCTTAGTTTCCTCTCGGTCTGTCTGTCTGTCCGTCCGTCTGTCCCATTTTCAGTTTTCCGGACTTTTTTTCGCTGTTGTTGCATATATTGAACTCATTTTTGGTATGTAGATATATCTCAATGGGATACAGATCAAGTTTGAGTTTGCTTTCGATTGACCTAATTTTACAAGAGTTATGGCCCTTGGACTTAGCAAATTTTATGAAAGTTCCAGTTTTCCGGACTTTTTTCCGCTGTTGTTGCATATATTGAACTCATTTTTGGTATGTGGATATATCTCAATGGGATACAGATCAAGTTTGAGTTTGCTTTCGATTGACCTAATTTTACAAGAATTATGGCCCTTGGACTTAGCAAATTTTATGAAAATTTTCAGTTTTCCGGACTTTTTTCCGCTGTTGTTGCATATATTGAACATATTTTTGGTATGTGGATATATCTCAATGGGATACAGATCAAGTTTGAGTTTGCTTTCGATTGACATAATTTTACAAGAGTTATGGCCCTTGGACTTAGCAAATTTTATGAAAATTTCAGTTTTCCAGACTTTTTTCCGCTGTTGTTGCATATATTGAACATATTTTTGGTATGTTGATATATCTCAATGGGATACAGATCAAGTTTGAGTTTGCTTTAGATTCACCTTTTTTTACAAGAGTTATGGCCCTTGGACTTAGCAAATTTTATGAAAATTTCAGTTTTACGGACTTTTCTTTGGTTCTATTGCAAATAATGCACTGATTTTTCGTAAATGAATACATCTCCGTGTGAATCAGACCAAGTTTGAGTTTGATTTCCATTGACCTATTTTTACAAGAGTTATGGCCCTTGGACTTAGCAAATTTCATGAAATTTTCAGTTTTCCGGACTTTTTCATGCCTGTTATTGCAGATAATGAGCTGATTTTTTGTATGTGAATACATTATAGTGTGATGCAGATGTGAGTTTAACTTGGACTTAGCAATTTTCGTGAATTCAGTTTCCCAGACTTTCCTTGGCTGTTGTTGCAGAAGATGAACTGATGAACAGAGATGCAAGTCATAAATTTCTGCCGCCGGTAGGGGACTTATATCACACAGCGATCATTGCATTTTTCCTCTTCAAATGCAACCTTTATTTTTGTAAATATAAGGCGAAACGAGACGTTAGCAATGTCAAAGCCTATTACATTATGTTCTCGTTTTACTGCCGTATCTAAGGAGCAAACAACCAATGAAATTTGATGTTATAGCAACATTGCATTAGAATTTATAATACTTTCATACAAAGTGAGGTCAGCGCTGTGAATTCATAAACCATTAACATTGACTAAGTATTGTTCATAGATTTAGCACCTCTACAGAGAACTTTTAAAAATTCATCCATAAACTATTGATTCACTCTAGAGAATGAAATAAAGATCTGAAACAATTTTGTTTATAGCACCTAATGGTGTCATAAACAAATACATTGAGTATAAGACTTAGTACACCAATGATAATAATAGCATATTACAAAATTTATTTTGAAAAAAGATCATGAATGACATACTACATGTACGTAGTAATGTTGTTCCTTCTTATACATTCAGAAGATTTATTGAAAATTTATATCATATCGACCGTATATCCATCATATCATGTACAGTGCATTTAATATACTGTCCTTGACCTACAATTAACGTATGGACATAATAAACTCTTGGTCGGTAAAAGACAAGTCCTGGAATATTTTCTCCTGAAATGTAGTCAGTCCCTAGTATTCATGATTTCATATAATTAGGTCACTTATGTAAAGTATAATAGTAAATTTAAGGGTGCCCATCCTTAACAACATACTTTTCTTCAAACCAACACTTTTTGCCAGTATTGGCAGTAAGTGATATACAGGCATTTAGCAATGATGTCAAGCCTTTGGTGTACCATCAAATTTTATTGTAACAAAATGTAATGTAACCCAGCACTGGTACATGTACATATTTGGCTCGGTACTTGCGCATTAAATATGTTATCCATTCTATAGAAATGGACGCTCTGCCTTTACATCACGTCTGAACTATTTTGCCTATGTTTATGGCTATTTAGCTGCTGTGTAAATGTACAGTTAATATTCATTGAGTTTGAAGCTCAGTATAGTATTACACATATGAAGCTTCTCAGTTTTAACAGCCTTGAGTTTTAGAGAACATTGTGTAAATTTACATATTTTCAAGGCTTTTGTTTAATAATGTTATAAATAATTGAATCTGATTTTTATGTCAAAAGCATTGTACTAATCATGTTTTGAAAAACTTTAAGTCTGTGTGATTCAATACTTTGTTCATGCATAATCTGTAAAGTACATTACCAAACAGATAGTTACAGTATGTATAAGAATTTTTTGCGATGTACAAATTGTCCCTACTATTTTGTGTAATTTGAAATGTAAAAAATAAGTTTTTATGTCCCCATAATTGAAGGGATATACATTTTTTCCAGTCTGTTTCTCTGTTTGTCTGCAAAAACTTGAACAGTGGCCATAACTTGTGAATGGTAAATGATAGAATTTTCATATTTCACATGTGTTTTCCTTGTGACAAGACCTTTTGTATTCCTTGTGAAAAGACCTTTCTGTGGTTACCAAAATTTTTTACCTTATGACCTTGACCTTGCAGTTTGACATTGTAGCAGTTTTACTAACAAAGATGCCGACGGGGCATCCATGTTTCACAAACACATTTATTTTCCAAACATTAAGTGTACCTCGAAGAATTTTCTTGTAGGGCATGTTCAGTTGTCTTCTTAAGGTAAATAATTACATGCACGAAAACTTTACTTTAAATCACACTGAAACTCTATATCTTCTCCAGAACGTTGTTTTATAGTCATGCAACCTCAACATGCTAGAGGGGGAAATGCATTAATGACAGCTGTTCAATATTCCTCCATGTAAGCTTTGGTGTTCTGCATACAGTATTCTTACACCTTTGTTCTTTTTTTGTTTCAAAAAATCAGTTGTTGACTGTAGGAAAAGTTTATTTTTTATTGTTGAGTTTTGTATATGATAAAAAATGTAAATGACTGTAAATATGCATATTCTTATTTGAATGTTGTTTCCAAGTAAATATATGGAAGTTATGTAAGTATATTGATTTATATTTACATTGTGTATTAGTTCAATGTCATACAACAAAATGTGGGGATGGTGAGAAGGGGGCTTGTTTCATCTTCTTTTTAATCCCCTCGTTACTCAGACTGTTGCGGAGGGGATATAGCATCGCTGCCATGTGTTTGTGTGTCAGTGTCTTTGAGTGTGTTTGTCCGGATTCTTGTGAACTGCAAAGAAGACAAAGTAATCATCCTAGAAACACCAATCCTCCCACAAATGTTTCCTAGAAGGAGAGGATAAACCTTATTAATTTTCAAAGTCAAGGGTAATAGGTCAAGGTCATGGTGGACGTGGGCATAAAATCCTTGTCAACAGCATAGAAGACATAGCAGTCATCTTAGGATCACTAAACCTTGCATACATGTTTCATCAGGAGAGAGGATGAACCCTTTTGATTTTCAAGGTCAAGGGTCAAGGTCACAGTGGACTTAGGTTTAAAATCCTTGTGAACAGCTTAGAAAACATAACAATCATCATATGATCACCAATCTACTGGATCGCAAAACCTGTTACAAATATTCCTTATTTTGAGAGGATGGAACCAATTGATTTTCAAGGTCACAATGACCTGATTTTGAAATTGGTTTGCTGATAGCATAGAATATGCAGTAGCAAGGGGGTGTTACGCTTGCATTGCCTTCATTCCTCCATGTTTCTTGTAACTTTATATTCTATGTGAAAAAGTTAATTAATTTACTTGATTTTGAAGGGATTATTATTGATATTTTAAAAGAAACATGCAAGGGAATGGAGAGTCTTTTCCTTAAATGTATCATTTCATTATCATCTTTTGAAATTTGACCTATAAACATGATAAATGCAGATTTAATGATGTATTGAATTTTGAGTTTGTTACACTACTTGGTCTCATTTCAATTTGAACACTTAGTAAAACTCATTTTTTCTTCACAATAATTTATGTATCCCTTATATAAACCCGTACTTTTGTATGCTGGTTTAATTTCTGCTTCCAGTTAAATAGGTTATTCATAACATAGAGCATTATGTATACATGTGACTACCCTTCCACTCTATTGTATGTATAAACATATCCTTTTGGAAATACATTTTTAAGTTGTTACTGTTAAAACGATGTCATGTGAAGTAATGTAAATTTGTTAACTACAAAGATCTGACACAGACTACTGTCAAAGAATATGATATGTAATACAAGTACATATACAGTACTCCTAAATCAAAATTGTAATGTGATTTGCAAGACTTAGAAATGAAAAGATCTAGAAGTAGATTGAATGCAACTGCTACTAGCCCTTAACAGAATTGATGAAAATTGTTACAGAGAATTGAATTGTCCTTTTTCATTAGAACCTGGTGGCAGGCTTCATTACTTATACCTGTTAAATTCAGATAAGTGTGAACAAAGTGTAAAGATATGTTCTCTCTGGTCAGAATTTCTGGTAGATTTTGTTATGTTCATGCAATGTTAAATTTGTGAAGTCTTTCAGTAAACTTGTATCAGTTTAATTACTTGGATGATGCATGGTCAAAATATGTTTCATACTGAAAATAAACAAAAATAAGTATTGTATAAAACTTTTTATGTTTGTAGACTTGATTGAGTTCGCTCATACTGTAAATACTCTACATGTGTATAGTATCGTGGATATATACACATGTAGAGCATGTACATTGTGAGATGATTTAAGGATCAGCTTCTAAGGAACAGGACTTTTACACCCAAATCAGATTGACCTTGGCCACAATGGGTGCCCTCCTTTACAGAGTGAGGTATACTATGTGTGAACACATTGTATCATCAATGTTGGTCAAGAAAAACTTGTGAATGAGACTCAGTTCAGAAAAGAACATTTATCTCATATTCCGAGTTTGACCGGCTGAACCGAGCATCGCATTCATTTGGGTCATTTCTTGACCATGATCAAACTGAGTGCAAAGTACAATGTATAAAGCATAATGATAAAATTATTGACAAACACTTGGATATTAGGTAAAGACATCGATATGTCCATCTTTAGTTATTGGCAAGCTGTCTATATACTAGGATTTGGGCCATACTATATATGCAAAGTTTGAACTTGATCAAATAAGACTTTTGGTGGTTCTTCTATACTGATGTTCAGTTCAAGTAACAGTCACAGTATCAAGTAGTTTTCACTTTGTGACCAAATTTGACTTTTGGACCCAAAAACTCCCTTGATAGATTAGGAGACTCAGTATTGATGTTCAAAGTTTCATCAAATTGAATGCAGGTCAAGAACTCTTTATAATAAGCATGTTAAAGTGTGGAAGCAAGCTTTGATCACCAAAAAATCTGTGAAATATTCAAAGCCATCTAAGAAGTGAAAAGATATTACCAGGATAAGATTGGTAAACTTGTAAGTACTGTGACCTTCGATCTAGGTTATGAAACTTCCTTGGTTCTTGGGTAACCATTCTCTGAAATATTCAGATCCATGCAGGCAGTGACAAGATTTTTCAACCCATAGGTACTTGACCTTGACCTTATATGACCTCAGATCAAGGTCATGACACATCATTGAGTCCTGAACAACAATACCAATGCAGGCAGTGAAAAATGATGACTCGGAGAAGCTTATTTGGACAGGCAGATGGTTATATGGAAGAATGAACAGACCACGTGGAAACCTGTAGTCCCCTGTGGTTTCAAAGAGAGAATGTCAAACGGAAATTGCAAAACTAGTACACAACCCTAAACTTCAATTGAAGGGTGAATAAATTGTTTGAAAACTGAATGAATCTATCAGATAGTGCTGTTAACTACATGTATATAAAATGAAGTTACATGCACAATGAGGTGTATTTTCAGTAACATTTATTAAACTCATATATCATGTATAACAATATGCCTTCTTGAAATATTTGAAACTTGAATTATAATCCTTTTTAGCATCATTTCTACTTTTGGAGAAGCAATTAATTCATACACTGACTTCTTCTAATTCAATCCTGGTTAAAAACATATACAGAGTATATACTGCTAGATTTGTGTCCAACACCTGCATAGATACCTCACCTGGATGTAATGCTAGCCTGCTGGACCAGCTTGGATGGGAATCCTTACATTAGCATGATTAGCACAAAGAACAGACTCGCAATGTGCTGCAAGATCAACCACCAACTCATAGACATTAATCCAGGGGGTTACTACACATCTGGGGACTCACAAACCAGAGGTAGCAGGAATTTTAGACAGATCAGAGCCCAGAAGGATATTTCCCACAATTCCTTCTTCCCTATATCCATCGGCAACTGGAACTCCATGCCAGAGGAGGTGAAGTCAGCAACATCCCCATAGCACTTCAAGGCCAGATTGAATGACATCCCCTGGCCCCAGCTGACTTCCCATGAGTAGCCTGTACATAGTTTAACCTTTTAAATTTTTAACTAAAGACTTGCGCTAGACTTATATTCAACACTCCAGTCAGGAGTCCAACTCTAATACACGAAGAAGAAGAAACGACGGTGACCTTGACCTCTCAGAAATTACCTAAAGTGACCTTTGTTGAAAAACACATTTATATGAAGACTAATCTGAAAAACAGTTATCTGATATCTGAGCTGTACTTCTATAAAATGTTTGAAATCTTGTTTACCAGTTGGACATTTCAGAAATGACCTTTCTCATTGTTCCTAAATCCAACATTCTGAATGCAGATATGAGCTCTTAATTTTTACCTTTTCATTTTCATATTATTGAATAGGACCAAAACTGATGGTAAAAAAAAATGATAACCAATCTTTCTTCTTCATCTCCAATTCCCTATATCAAATTATAAGACAACATACCCAATTAGCAAAGCTAATATCTATAAAATATAGTTTGGATTTACTGGTGGGAACATGATTCAATGACAATTGATATGTAAATATGTAAATCAAAAATGTTTTAAATAAAATATGAAGTTTTCACAAATCTATGGTATGGCTGAATTATTTCTGATACAACAATTAGATGGAAGCACATTCCAATTATAAACGTAAGAATTGCGAACTTGAAACTCTTTGGTACATAACTGTCCAGAATTAAGAATGTTGTTATAAAGCTGATGAATTTGTAAATCAGTATGTTTGTGCGTAATAAGATAAGAATTTCTGCAACCTCTGGATTTATACTCTGTGTCAAACCTTGTATCGTGTCGTCTCTCTATATCTAAAGGTGCTAACCAAGCACCCAATGTTACATCTTCACTATTATATAATCTTAAAAGTTTCCAATTTGAAGCAATATAATGTACTAAATCATTTGATATGACATATCCACCACCGACCGCATAAGGTAAATAACGGTCACACAAAACCCAATTTTTCTCCACCCATTTTCCAGTTTTTTTCACATGGGCCCTTCCATCGAAAAATCCCCAATATAATCTTTCTGATGGCAACTTCTGAACTTCTAATAAAATCTTGTCAACTCGAATTAAAGTATCTTCATCAGCTTTAAGGAAATATTGAAAGTCAACCATCCTGTCCACCCATTTGAGAGTTTCCAGTAATTTCAGAGTAAGGTTCGCATAACTATCAATCAAATTTTCCAATGGTAAAACATCATGATGTATTAAATTTTCTCTGGCTATTTCTTCCTTGGTTTCTTTATCTAATCCTTCATGTCCAATCACAAATTGAAGTTTTACAGTCTTTGGTAAATTTTTACCCCATGTCTCTCTGATAGTGTCGCGTCTTTGGAGATTTTTTGGTGCCGACATAATGACGATAAAAAGCACTGCTGTAACGGACCTTGCTGGGGCTAGGATGTGCTTCTTCCAGAAAGCCTGGTTCTGCGCCTCCTTAAGATCGTTATGTAAAATTCCATAGGTATTGTCTTCACATGGCATGTTACATAATGTCAGGTACATTATCAGACTGAAGGACAGAAAAATCCCACCAATCAGAATCGTTGTTGCATGTTTATTCAGCTTTCTCTCAAGTGACGGGGAACTCCTCATATTGGCAGGAATCTAAAAGTAGATGGAAAGAAAAAAGTCTAAATTTTTTGTTTATTAATCATGTTAATTGGTCATTGATTTAAGAAATCCCTAGCCTTACAAAGAAATCTAACACATGCTTACTTAAAAGTGCTTTTTAAGAGCCTTGGCATGCTTAAGTTGCTTATACTTCAAGATAATTTTTAAATAATAATAGCAAGCAAAGAGAGCAAGCTATAATGGTAACATATACAAAAATAGGACTTGTCAGAAGTTGATAGTAAAATGGCAATTTCATAAAAAATAAAGGTCAAGGTCACTAAGTCAAAAGTCATGATACCAAATGAAAGCTATGATCATGAGGATTCTATATGTAAAACATCAAAGCCCTACCTCCCCCTTATAGTTCTAAAGAAGGTGAAAGTCACTTAGTCAAAAGTCATTTGAAATGAAAGATCAGGTCATGAGAATTTACAATGAAATATCAGAACCCAGGTTAAAGCATTATAAAGCATGTTAACGTTAGAATTCAAGGTCACTAGGTCAAAAGGCATGGTATCAAATGAAAGCTCTAGTAATGAGGAATCTATATGTGAAATATCAATCCCCTACCTCTTATAGTTTTAAAGTAGGTCAAAGGTCAGTTCAAGGCCATTAGGTCAAAAGTCATGGAATCAAATGAAAGCTCTGGTCATGAGGAATCTATATGTGAAATATCAATCCCCTATCTTTTATAGTTTTAAAGTAAGTCAAAGGTAAGGTCAAAGCCATTAGGTCAAAAGTCATGGAATCAAATGAAAGCTCTGGTCATGAGGAATCTACATGTTCAATATCAAAACTCTACCCCTTATTGTACATGAAATATAGCCCAGGTTTTTTTTCAACAGTAGGTCAAACTTCAAGGTCAAGGTCACTAGGTCAAAAGTCAAGGTCCCAAATGAAAGGCCTGGTGATGAGGTATCTACGTGTGAAATATCAAACAGCTTATAGTACAAAGTCATGAGATATTGCCCAGGTTAAAGTTTTTATAAAGTAGGTCAAACTTCAAGGTCAAGGTCAATAGGTCAAAAGTCAAGGTCCCAAATGAAAGATCTGGTGATGAGGTATCCACATGTTAAATATCAAAGCTCTACCCCTTATAATTCATGAGATATAGCCCAGGTTAAGGCCTTGCTACACGACACAACTAATCACTTGCTATTAGTTGCAAACAACAAATCCTGTCATGTAAGATAAGTTACAACTAATGGTATGCAACTTTTAAAAGTCGCATGCAACTTTTTTCAGATTAGAACATGTTCTATTCCTTGCGATTAATCGCATGCAGCTTTTAGCGTCAGCCAATCAAAATGCCAGGTATTCCTTATAATTTCATCCCTTACATGGCGAATTTTGGTCATATCAATTACATTGACGATAAAATGATGACTTTTCTCACAAAGGATCACAGTAAACTTACTGAAAGATTTTTATAGTTCAAAATTGTTATTTTCTGCCCTCTCTTCATCGAGAAAATTATGTGAATGTAATTGTAATGAAAATTGTAAATATATACTGTATTGTCTATTGATAACACATTTTATTTGTAAACTTTAAGCGGAAAAGACCGCTACATAACAAGAACTAGAACTGCCCTTAAATTGACGAATTATACCCCCCGCGGGACGTTTTTCTCTAAAGGGATTCATTTATGACATGTAAAACATCATAGCCATATCAATTACACTTAAAAAGTAAGTCAAAGGTCAAGGTCACTAAGTCAAAAACCATGGTATCAAATGAAAGCTCTGATATTGAGGAATCTACATGTGAAATATCAAAGCCCTTTCTCTTACAGTTTAAAAGTAGGTCAAAATCAAGGTCACTAGGTCAAAAATCATGATATCAAATGAAAGCTCTCATCATGAGGAATTTATATGTGAAATATCAAAGCCCTACCCCTTATACTTTAAAAGTAGGTCAAAAGGTCATAAGTGGGTCAAAGGTCAAGTTCAACGTCATTAGGTAAAAATCATGGTATTAAATGAAAGCTCTTATCATCAGTCAGGGGTGCTACTTCAACAAGTAATTAAAAAAATACTTCTGCAAGTAATTATCTGACTGATATCAAATATACCCATGACTTCACATAAAAAGTTAAATACTGTCTTATTTCCTATGGCAAGTATGAAAATACAGCAGTAGAAGGCAAGAGCACTTCCATTACTTTCAAAAGGAAATAACTTTCTCAGAAGAAACTGTTTGAGTTAAGAAAGATAGCCGAAATTGTAGCCGAATTTCACTTAAAAAGTAGCAAATTTGTGCAAGTTTGTAACCTTGTAGATTTTTAAACAGAATTTTCATCCCAATAGCAATAATTTTTCCTGTGAATTCAGACTTTCCTTTTCAAAATAAAATTTAAATGTAATTTACGATAATTGCTTAAAGCTTTACTCCTTTCATTTAAAGATAAGCCCCTTTCAATAAATATTACTTAAACAAGTAATTTTAAGGGAATGGTTTTTCCTTGATATTTCTGTTACTGAAGCAATTATTACTGATATGAGTAGCCCTTATAACAATTAAAAGCTTGAGAACTTTAAATGTGTATGCTACAATCATTACAAACCATCCATTGCCTTACTTTTCATGTGTATTACTTGTATAAGTAATGTGTTGCATAGACATCGCAAGTAAATCAGTTACTTTTAGAGGTAATCATTTAAGAAGGCAAAATTAGAAAGTTACTTGTAAAGGTAATTTTTTTTTAATTACTTGTTGAAGTAGCACCCCTGACTGATCATGAGGAATATATATGTGAAATATCAAAGCCCTGCCCCTTAAAGTTTAAAAGTAGGTCAAAAGTCAAGGTCGCTTGGTCAAAATCATGGTATTAAATGAAAGCTTTAGTCATGAGGAATATATAAGTGAAATATCAAAGCCCTACCCCTTATACTTTAAAAGTAGTTAATTTAATTGAAATCACAGGCAATAATGATCAAATCCAACGATGAAACTATCATTTGTATCAATTTGAAATGCATTTTAAGTAAGAAATCTGTTGAATTGCATGCTTGTTGATGAAATACTTTATTTATATCATGACAGAACTAAGTATGTGATCTTCTTACTTCTAATATCATAAAGTGATTGCGGATTGATACTTGATTGTGAATTTTTTTCTCACTATGAGATAAAAGCAGGTACGTATAAATAGACCGGGGGGGGGGGGGGGTGGGGGGGTTCCTCATGCCTCCTGGTCGTTTATACATGGGCATAGTCAGGCCTTTATCTGTACGCAAAAACGTCCACATCGTTTTCGAAAAAAAAATGACACAAATAAAAAAATAGACAAACGGAGAGAATGTTGTTCTTTATACAAAGTTTTGGGGTCTTAACTTTTGAATGGTACATGTAAGTGGTAGGGCTTTGATATTTCATATGTGTATTTCTTGTGACAAGACCTCTCCATTGATAACAAAATTTTTGACCTCATGACTTTGACCTTGACATTTGACCTACTTTTTGAAAACTTTTACATTGGGCATAACTTTTGAATGGTAAGTGATAGGGCTTTCATATTTCACATGTGCCTTCCTTGTCACAAGATTTTTCCATTGACACCAAAATTTTTGACTTTGTGACTTTGACCTACTTTTCAAAAACTTTAACATTGGGCATAACTTTTGAAGGTACAGTAAGTGATAGGGCTTTCATATTTCACATGTGTCTTCCTTGTCACAAGATTTTTCCATTAATACCAAAAATTTTGAACCCAGTGACCCTGACCTTCCAAATACTTTAAAGAAAATGGTAGCTAGGCCCTATTCTACATATATTCATACTAACAAAGATGCCACCAGGGGCATTCATGTTTCACAAATACAAAGCTTTATCTGTCACTGTCTATATTGTTACCATTTCATGTTCAGATATCGAACTCTCGTAACTAACAGTGTAAGTTATATGTGTCCGTTAATCTCATTTGAGATTCATGCATGCATTGTATATATTATAGCTATGCTGCTGTTAACAATTTTGCTCGCAACAGCATAATAGTGAACAGCAGCATAGAATATAGACGCATTCATCTCTATTCGAACATGAAGATTTTACTAAGCATTTGAGATAACTACTCTCATTGGGTAGCTTTATCCAATCAAATCTGATCTTATTTCTGAAGTTTGGTACGTCTAAGATGTGTTCATTCAGTATATATACAGCCATCGCATTTAACTAGAACGTGTTGAGCTTTCTCAACAGACAGCTATAAACCACTACTATTTATGTCAGACTTTTTCTGACTATTATATTATTATATGGCTTAATTTAGACTAGATATGCCAAATTCTTCTGTACTATATAAAATTATAACTTGTTTTGTCCTTATTAATCAGAGATACCGTTGATTATTTCATTTTGTTAAATGAACGATTTAAACTTATTATCTATTGATCGTTTTGATTTCATGGCCACTTGGCCCTCCTACATTTTGGCGACGTGAATGGGATAGGTTTTTGAAAAAAAATGCCTATCCAGTGATTCAAACCTGGCACGGTAGTAAAATAAAACAAAAAAAAACTTGAAATTTCCCCTTAACATTTCTTAAAACGATATTGTACTAGTCAGTTTTCATGTTGAAATTGAATTAAATTTATAAAGAGAGAGAAAATGGCAGAGGGAGGATCTAGACAGAGTGATGTATATAGAATGAAAGAAGGGATAAAACTTTTTTATGTTTTATTTTTTTTTCTTACATTACGTTATATCAGTCACAAATATATATCTAATATCTAAGTATGTAGATATAATGTAGTTTTTTTTTTTATTTTATGATAGAATAGAGTGGAGAGAAAGAGGGAAGAGATGGGGGGAGGTATCTCAAGAAGAGATAAAACGATTAGAGAGAGATTTGAGAGTTAAAGGAAATCTTAGCGTTATAGGAGCTAGTGATAGTGAGTCCGAGGTTATTGGTCTGTTACAAAGTAGGCAAGGTACTGGTTGTATATATGAATCTACCCCGCGTGTATCACGAGATTCGAATGATTATAGCTTTGATCGATCTCTTATTGATAGAGAGGATGATTTATTTGCAAGAGACTTAGAGAGAGAGAACGACGGGTTGATTTTATAGATAGAAGTAACTTGGATAGTTCTGACAGTGAGAACGAGCCAGTCTTTGGGCATAGAGAGTCTAGAAGGTATGAAAGGGGTACTATAAGGGAGAGAACTCCTTATAGACATAGAATTAGGGAAGATTTCCCGTCTAGATATTCGCACCCCTTTTCGGTTTGGGAATGAATTATAGTTATAAGGATCGATATGGGACAGAGGCCCTTTGCATGAGCCAAGGTATTTTTACGGGGATAGGCATTTGATTGAAGCCCCGCAGAGCAAACATAGAATGGAAAAAGCTCAAAAATTTGATGGAAAGTGCGATCTTTCTGATTTTATTGTTCAATTTGAGCAAATTGCAGAGTGGAGCGGATGGACAGATAGCGAGAAAGCTACTCAACTTTTGTTAAGTTTAGATGGTCCAGCTAAACAGATGTTAAGCGAGCTTACAGCTGATAAAATGGGTAATTACTCTTGTATAAAACAAGTTCTGACAAATAGGTTTAATCCAGTAGAGAGAGAGACAGCATATTGTTGTGAGTTCAAGTCCCGACGTAGACAAAAAGGCGAAAGTATAAGGTAGAGATGGCTGAGTGGATAAGGCATTCGACTCTCACGCAGACGACTGGGGTTCGAATCCCGGTGCAGTCATATCCATTCATTTGTCCCTACCGAGTCTCCTGACCGGGGGGACTATAAAGGGCCCGGTTGGGTACCAACGTTCATGCTGCGGCAAAGGTATCCAGGTGTGGCGGCACCTTACCGGTATAAAAGCCGTTGGAAATACGGACCATCCAAGCAGTACATAACTGCAGGGATTTTTCAGGGTGTTTTACTTTGGGTCCAGGGTCCGGTAAAATTGGGAAAAATCGTGGTGTTTTAATGAAATTGGGAATTTCCAACAGTTTAATTTGATTCTTAATGGAATAAATCATTACACAGAGATATAATAGCTCCTTCTTATTCAAAGTGTTTTCAATAAAAGAAACAGTACTAGTAAAGCCATCTATACTTAAGATTGTACTTCAAAGGACATCAACTTCTAGGATCTGTTCAGAGTCAGAGGAGCTACTTTAATTATCATGATCAATCAGCGTTCAGATTCAAAGTCAGTGTTTGACGGGGGACATTCCCACTATCCCAGTCTCCCCCATTCTGTTTAGTGAACATGAACTACTTTCTGTTGTTTCTTTTGTAGTCACTATCCAAAATCTTATTTTGAAGAACGTATCTATCCTCTACAAAGAAAATCTACTCCCTTTTGTCATTTTTGCTGTTGTGAGATGACATGGTTCTGGGTTCCCAATACTGGAGATAAGATTTGATGATACATGTAAAAAGGATATAAGATACATATCGATTGTTAATGATGTTAATGTCGTATTTCTGCTAGGTATTTCAGTCGTCATTATTTTGCTCTTCATTGAAGAACACTTCAAAAAATTTAAGAGGGTCAAATTGGGAAATTTCAACCATAAATTGGGAAAATACAGGCCATTTTGGCGTTGGGAATGGGTCTGATAATCGGACCCAAAAACAGACTTGAAAAATCCCTTTAACTATACAACCCTCCTGCATACACCACAAACACAAATGGAGGGTGGGCATGAAATGGGGTTGCACTCCGCCCCTTAAATAATAGAAAAGGCTATGAGGCACCCCAAAGGGGGAACGGCCAGGCTAGAGTACTCTGTAACGGGCAGTTGGCAAATGAGTTCAGGGATTTTTTTAGGGGTTTTCCAGGGCCGAAATTCGGCCCCATTCCCAATGCTGAAAAACCGGCATTTTTCCCAATTTCTGAGCTTAAAATTCCCAATTTAAAAAAAATAAAATTCCAATAAACAAAGTGAAATATTTTCATCAAGAATCTTTAAAAAATAAACACTTAGACAATGATTTGAATTAAATTTTTATACCTAGGCTACCTTTGTAGCAATATTGATAATACTTTTTGCTTGTTTTCTCAACTTATTTGTATAATTTTTTTCCCAATTTCAACCAAATGTCGCTACTTTTCCCAATCTTGAAGGCCCAGGCCCCCTGGAATTGAAGGGTAAAAAAACCCCTGAAGTTCCCCCCAATATCAATACAGCCAACTGACCCAATAGAGGGTTGCCAGGTGCCCAAACAGAAAGAAGAAGAAGAAGACTATGGAAATTGTCTACGAAAGTTAGCTTTAAAAGGATATCTGAACACTCCCTATTCAGGTGTAGAGGCACACGTGATTGATCAATTTACACATACGGCAAAGCGTTTTTTTACTAAGCCCACCTATCGCGGCTGGCTTATTTAAGGTGGAATTCCACCTCAGCATCGCCGCTGACCCCCGCAAATCACTTCATCGCGGTGCCAAGATCGCCGGGAGTTGCGGTGGCGTTGCGGTTGATTGCCGCGCTGACAATTACCTGTCCAGGTGTTACCTGACCAGGTGCTATTTCTTACGGATGAATAGAAACTTGTTTTTAAGCATGACATGTATAAATAAAATGATGATTTAAACATTAGGACACGAAACATAAGTACATTTTGTAAATTGAGCCTAAAAATGTTTCGGATAACCTGACTCGATGCCAACGATCCACAAGAATATCCGCCTCTACTTTCCTTATATATATTGACTATAGAGAGACATGAAGGGGCGGGTGTCATTGAGGGTTGTTGGCATCGAGCTCCTGTGGATCTACCTTATTTTCATCCCGACTTTTTTTTATATCGGATAAGCAGGTCAAAATAATGAAAATTTACATCTTCTGGCGTCAAGTCCAGATGAAGCGGAATCTATTCACATTAAAATTGAAGCATGATCAAATTATGTCTATAGGCTCTTTTCACAGGTACTTATAATAGGCATGTGAAAGATGCAATGAATCGTCGGCCCTTGTTCACTTCTTATTATTAAAAACATATTAAACTAGCGTTGATAAAATAAATGCTATATGAAAGATTACTCCAGATGAAATGCAAAATCCCGAGTTGTGTATCACGTTACGCATAACTCCGTTTGTAGAGACCAGACAATCAAATTTCCAAACAAATTAATTAGTGCTTATACAGGTGACAGGTATATTGCTGGACAAACAAAGACATTAGAGCGGCGATCTCTACACCGTCATGGGTACTCGTCTGACCCCGGGGACGTAATAGTGTGGATCCGCTCACCATAATGGTTCTTTTCTATTATGATGCAATATTGATTTTTCTCCGACATTCTTTTTTATCCTCGTTCTGCGTCTGAAATTTAAATGTCCAACGTCCACTTACGTTTCTTATCTACGTAAAGGTACTTGTGTATGCGTTCGTCCGTAAAATTATCATGTCATTTTAAGTGGTCAGTCAATGGGTACAAGTTGAAGTAATCAAATTTGAAGAGCGAGTTGTGATATCGACATATAGATATGTACAAGGGAGCTCGACCGGGGAGTTTGGAATTATATAACCCTCCCTTTCCCCTGGCTTTTTACTGTAAAATTCTAGAAATAGCAAGAGGGAGCAGTGGCGGATCCAGAGTGGCAAGCGGGGGGGTTTTGTATCGACCGATTCGAGGCACGAAGTGCCGAGCGGGGGAGGGTACGGGAGGGGGTTGCCCCTTCCTGTAGGTGGGGGTCCGGGGGGCCTCCCCCGGAATATTTTTGAAAAAATGGAATAAAATGGTGCATTCTGGAGCATATTTTCTCCTTACCTTCTTGAATATTTAGACCATTTTCCCACTCAATTTATATGGTTAATAAAGATTTCTAAATAAATTAATTTTTCCTTTACTGCTGGCAGGGGCGTAGCCAGGGTGTTTCCGATGTGGACGTCTATAAAGAAGGATTGGACCAAGAACTTCAGCTGTCCGGGAGCACAGACGTTTTTTTCGGGGGATGACTTGCGAGACCCGAAAATTTTTTTTTAATGGAATAAAATGGTGCATTCTGGAGCATATTTTCTCCTTACCTTCTCGAATATTCAGACCATTTTTTCCACTCAATTTATGTGGTTAATAAAGATTTCTGAATAAAATAATTTTTCCTTAACTGCTGGTAGGGGCGTAGCCAGGGTGTTTTCGATGTGGACGTCTATCAAGAAGGGTTGGACCAAGAATTTCAGATGTCCGGGGGCATAGACACTCTTTTGGGGGGATGACTTGCGAGACCCGAAGGGTCAAGTGGGGACAGTATGGAAACATATTACCCATCCCCTTGAAGGTGAGTGGGGGTGCTCCCCGAGAAAATCTTGAAATAAAATGAAGCAAATTGCTGACCTCTGGAACGTATTTGAGCTGAATTTAGATGGGATAATTAACGTCAGCCGACAATGAACCGTATCTAAGATGAAGAAAACTTGAGATGTGAACATGATATTCCCTAAACACTTATATGTACGTCCACATAAAGTCTCTCCTATTGACCGCTCGCACTTTGTTAGCGATCGTTGTATTGAGTTCGAATGAAACACGTGAAAATTACGAAAAATGCATTCAAATCGGTGGTTTCTGGAGTGTCTTTGATCTATTTTTGAACAGTATAGTTTGCTTTAAATACTTTTTTAAAAGACCCTCCCCCCTTCTTTTTGGCAACTGCCGGGGGAGGCGCTCTCGTTATTTTTTTGTTTGTTTTTGTTTTTTTCGCAAGACGATGTGGACGTTTTTGCGTACAAATGTACGCCTGGCTTCGCCCCTGGCTTGTTGATTTGTCCTTGCGGTAACATGTACATTGTACTAATAGAATATTGGTACCATATCGAGTAAAAAATGTTGAGTATCACTGGTTTTTTTTATGTGAAAGGGGAGGAGCTTGGTCACAGGTGTGTAGGTGTACGAGAAGGATTTAGAGGATGCTTAATTATAGGTTCCCGGAGCATATTCGAGCTATATACAATGTTAAATATTTGCCCATTTTCCCGGTTATTTCAAAGTATGTTTTTAACAAAATTTGTTTGTAGATGAAAAAAATACTCAAGCCGGGTATTGGAGGACAGAAACGTGTAGGTTCCGATCTCCGTACCATTTACATTGATTGTTTGACACACGTACATGTTTGGGAAATTATTTGAACATATTCATATTATAGTATTTTTTAATGTTAATTTTCGGGAATAAAATAAACAGAAAACCCCCTCTGCGACGTACATTACAAAAACTTCGCGATTGTCTGTACGAATCCACAAATACGCCAATTGATATATATACGGTATCGAATCGATATGCGATAGTATATATCAGAAAATTTTTGTAAATTTTGTTTCAAAATAGTGAATTCTGGTGGCCATCAAGCATTTGTTATTACTCAGTTTGCAGGGTTTTTCCGTTTGCTAATGTTACAAAAAAAAAAAAAAAAAAAAAAAAAATCGGAAACCGGGGGGGTTTTCCCGAACCCCCCCAAACCCCCCTAAATCCGCCCTTGGCCCGGAGCTACGTGAACATGCATTTGCGGCATCTAATATTTCTGCAATAACATATTTTCTTCAGTCGCTGCCTATTAAAATAAAATACAGAATTTTACGCCAGCACTTCGGACTGGAAAGATTTATTTCTCGATATTGTTTTTTTTTTTTTACAAAGTCACATTTCATTTTTTTTTACAAAGTCGCATTCCAACCCCCCCCCCCCCCTTCAGATTTCCAAAACGGTAAATCAAACGGCGATTGAAGGTAGATGATACGCCCTGCGCAGTCAGCCGATAAGGTGTGAAAACACGTCAATTAGTAATCCCCACTGCCAGACCTGAACCAGTTGGAAGACCCTACCTGTCAAATGCGAATGCATTAACGGCTAATAGTGAATAAAGAATCTGAATCACTCCCCCCCTCCCCCCCTTTTTTAAGCTCTCTTTTTTTTAAATCAATTATATATAATGGATGGGGTTTCTATCTTTTTTAATCGCTTTATAAGCAACCGTCTTCAAACGGGTATAGCTTTGAATTGTATGTCAACACGCGGATCTAGAGATAGGAGGTCAGGATCCAGTCCCCACCTCCTGGAATTTGCCATTATAGTGAAGCTGATTTTCATAGCCCCCCCCCCCCCTCGTGAGTTAGATCTGCCCATTGATTGTAAAAGTATCGCTCCTAATTAAATTCACGATGATTGGACTTTCAGAGAAAACCAATTGAAGACCATACGATAATGCAATTTAAAAAAAAGGAAAGAAAAGAAAAAAGTGCGTGCTCCTTGTTCTGGTCAAACAAGTCCGCAAAAAAAAAAAAGAAATCGATTGATGAAGGACGTGTATTCAGACAAAGATGAATCATGTAAACAAATTAAAAAAAAAAAAAAAAAAAAGACCGGCATACAAAGAAAAGCAAAAAAAAAAAAAAAAAAAATGAGGATAGCCTAATAATTAAACAGATGTAATACAATACCCCCCCCCCCCTTTTTTTTCGCACTGAATTCCAAAACCGTTGAACGCCAAACCCAAACTAAATTAACAAACGATGCCTCACAAGTTGTTCACACCTTTTCAGTTACCCTGCGCTTCTACCTGTATAACAATCATCCCCTGTACGGGAAGAGGCGATGTCTTCACACCTTGTAAGACCAGACATATAGGCACGCCCATATTTAACCCTTCCCTAATCAATATTGACAGCTACGTACACGCGACAGGTCGTCACTCAAGCAGAACTAAGGAGGGTTTTTGTGGTCACATGTACATGGAAATATCGACGTTAGCGACTTTTCCAGAATATATGCAATTTTATAATAATTATTTACTTCAAGTAAGAAAATAATAAGCAAACATTGTACCAACATGACTAAGCCGTAGATAATAAATAAATTTTTCATAGTATTTACCTGGATTTTTTCCGAAGAATTGAATTTAAACTTTGCATGTTCCTTAACTGCATGAAATTGAGATTTTTTTTTAAATACATAAAATTAATGATATATATGATTAAAATCTTAAAATAAGACTGAGTGACCAAATATAACTCAATTCAGATCTTATCTATCATAATGTCTAGATTTTTTTTTGACCGAAGAAAATTAGGCATATTGTGACAGAAAGAAAATAAAATTACGCTCAAAGTTTAAGAAGGTTTCCTGTATATAATGTTTACGTACGATATAATTCTTTTTTTCTTGAGAAAGAAATAAAATAGTGTTTACATATATTTTTTACGGAAGTCGAAGAGACAGGAAGACACCCAGATTATTTCGATCCACACAAACATCGTCTACCCCTGTATTAATCTAATGATCTAATTAGTAATTTTGGCTTCACGCCTTTTTGAATCGTGAAGAGGGGGGGGGAGTAGCGATTTCACACTTAGCATGGACAGAGGGGGGGGGGGGGTTGCATTACAGCGCAAAATGCTTTTAAAGATGAAAATAGTATGTATAAAGTCAATAAACGGACAGGCTAGAAAATTTATTCTACCATTTTATAGGAAAATTACCCCCCCCCCCCCCTTCTCCCGGACGGCCGCAGGTGATTAATCTACCTCTGAGTCCTGCGTCCCTGGCGCATAAAAACGGAGCTTTTTTTCTATGAAAAGATATATATGCATTGTGAAATGGGAGTTTAACTTCTAGATACATGTTATCTATAAAAAAAATCTTCTATAATTGTAAACTTTGCAGGACATTGTGAATTCTCTATTGAAATCGTTTCACACCTAATTACCACCTTCGTAATTTCGTATATATATATACATTTGTAATTGGTTTGTTTGGATAACGTTTTACTATACATCGCCTCACTTGCGCAAACAAAACAACCAAATAAACAATAAATTACTAAATAAGGCTATCAAGGCTATATTTTACTAATTGGGAGATGGACGTTTTTCAACATTTTAACATACGAACTAGCGAACATAAAACACCGCTAACTAGTAATCTCAAACGGAAGAATCTACAAAAAAAAAAACGGTCTGCAGTGCTTTGGACTTGAACAGTAAAGATATACAAAAATGTCGTAAAGCCTCGGCTCCAGTCGATATATCTCTCAAAGTCGAAAGACGGAGACTTTAAGCCCATTTTTGCTTGACCGTACCGCTCCCGTAGACTGCCCATTGTTCTCTAATCCTTAGATAAACACAGCTGGACATTATAACTATCATTCAGTCACACGGTTCTCTTTTCGTATGTACAACATAACGCTTTTTAAAGGACATTTTTATGTCACCAATAACAATACATCAAAATAAAGGACGTAAATTTTAAAAGAATAAGTAAATATAAAAGAATGGTTATAGTACTGTTACAGGTAAATTACAAGTTATTAATTGCCGCTGAGAACTGCGGCGATCGCCACCGCGTATCCCGGCGATCGTTGCGGTGAATTGCCAGGATCGATGTCCGCGTTGAGTCAACTCCATTGTTAATCCATGACCGCGGGGATTTAAAACCCTGAGTCAAAAAAGATTGCGGGGATGATTTGACAGGGTAAAAACACGCGATGCCGGTAGTGTATCCAAGGTATTAGTAATCCGAGACTAAGGGAGCACGTTCAGTTTAAACATCAAGAAACGCTCGTTAAAGCTGTTGCCGTAGCGCTAGAATACGACCCCTGGGTCCCTCTGATGTTGTTAGAATATAATTCTTTTGTAGGGGGGCGGACAGGGGGGTACCTCTCTCCCCCCTCCCACCCCCTTACCTCCTTCCTCCCCCCCCCCCCCTCCTTTTTACCCTTTCCTTACCTCCCCCTCCCGCCCCTCTTCCTCCCTCCTCCTGCCACCTTCTCTCCCTCTTCCCACCCCCCTTTCTCTCCCCTCCCTCCCTTTTCTGCCCCTTCCCTCCCTCCCCCCCCCTCTCTCTCTCCTCCCACCCTGTCCACCCCCTCTTTTGTGGGTCCCTCGATATCTTTTCCCCTATATATAAATTTCAATCTGAAAATTTACCTACAAAATTGACAAAACTTCAATTTTTTCGATTTCTAAAGGAAAGGACAGTAGGTCAGGTATTTTGGACTAAGTACCAAGAGATAGATAGATATAAAGATAAGGCAGATTTCTACATCAGTTTAAGTCAAACTCCCATTTGCTGAAATTGATAGGGAGCGTAGCGAAACGACCCTATAGATAGGAAAGTAAGGAGGGAGAGAGGAGGAGGGAAGGAGAGGAAGGGGCAGGAGGAGGGAGGGAAGGTGAAAGGGAGGGGAGGAAGGGAGAGAATAGGTAAGGGGAGGGGGAGAGATGTACCCCTTGTCCTACCCCCCCCCCCCCCATAACTTTGAAACATGTTACGCTCCCTCGTAGGCAATGCTTAGATTCATATTATTATTAAAATAAAATTACGTACAGATGATTCAAAACTATTGAAAGTGAGGAGCTTGTTGTCATTTTGCGAATCTCCAGCATACTCATCTACGTTAAATATGTGCATAAAATATATCAGTGTAAAGGTTCCTCAAATTCAAACGTTTAGATGACGGTTACTGCTTTGCATACAGTAAAAAACCAATTACGGAGAACATTTTCCGTTTATCCTGTTTAACTAACAGAAAATCTCATTCTAATCACAACTTTGCAAGATAAAATTGACAAATTTTTGTCGCCTCAAATTCCAGATGTGCCTTTATTTTTATTGACATAGACAGTAAATTAGAGAAAGAATTGACCTCAAAATTCTAAGGACCTCGATTTCATTTTAATTAACAAAAAGCAAACAATCAAAATCATCATTAACAACAGCAACTGCAACAAAACAAAACAAAAATGAAAAAAAGTAAAAATAAAGATAAACAAATATTAAAATAAAAACCAAAATGAAACAGTAACGAAGGTTATAGCTAGCTTTTAAACAATTTCTTTTGTAAGTCTAAAAGGCTTTTTTTTTTTTTACATCATCGAGTCATATTTTATGTCGGTCTAAAAGCTCAGTAGAGCTTATGTTTTGTTTTTGTGACATGCCGACTCTAAATAAAGCTTATCTTATCTTATTAGAATCCTTCTAAGTTCGTCAACATCAGTGAATGATAGCCAAACACACACGCCATGAGAAGTATAGTGTCCCCATCGTATAGTTATTCTGTGCGAAAGAGAAAAGTATTTCAATTTTGAATAGTATTTTAATGCAAGAATATAATTCAACAACAACAATTTAAATCATTGATATTGACTCCGGGTCTGAATTTAACAGTTGACCGTCACACTTGTCAAGGTTTATGTGATTAGGTTCCAAACTTGACCAATCGCATTCAAGCAGAGCGATATATGTAAAGTGTTATCATATCATATATTTATGAAATGGCTTTATGAAACTGCATAACGGTGTATCATGTGATAAATAGACATACGTCTA